>OX578139.1:92978387-93578387 GCA_951213105.1 Amaurobius ferox | reverse complement strand
TTTAACAAAACACCAAAAAGCGTAGCGTGTCAGAATCAGTAAAGAAACTCTAAAATTAATTAATGATGGTGAACACCGCATTATTTCTAAATTCATAACTGGTGATGAAACGTACATACAGTTTTTGACCTTCCAACACGTCAAGGAAGTATAGTATGGGTCTTTGAAGATGACTCCAAACGAACAATAGTGTAAAGGCAACGAGCAATGAAAAAAGCAATGTATGGCGTGTTCGGCCATAAAGCTAGAGGGAGAGAAGACAGTTGCATCTAACTGGTGCACCACTAAGTGTCTTACAGAAATTCTTCAGGAAGTGGATGTTAGAGGCTTCATGATTCCTTGACAATGCTTCTTCTCATTCGTCAAGAATGACTGTCGATTTTCTTGAACAAAAATACATCAAAAATACAACATTCAGCTTATTCTCCTGATCTTGCTATGTGTGACTTTTGGCTACTTTTTATTCTAAAAAAATACGTGGGCGTCGTTTTCATTCCGTAGATGAGATTGATGGGGCTATAAACGGATATTTTTCATCGATTCCAAGAAATGGATGGCTTGACGCATTTAATCTTTTAAAATCCGTCTACAAAAGTGCATTGGTCTTGGAGGGGAGTACTTTGAACCCTCCTAAGAATTGATTAGTTTAACTTGTATCTCTTAGTTGTATCTAAAAAAATTCAGTGTGACCCTTGTATATATATATATATATATATATATATATATATATATATATATATATATATATATATATATATATATATATATATATATATATATATATATATATATATATATATATATATATATATGTGTGTGTGTGTGTGTGTGTGTTTGTGTGTTGTTAGCAATCCCATTGTTGACGTACTTAAAATGAATTTTAAAATATAAGAAGTTTAAATAATTATATACCTCTTTTCAATTTTAAATTAAAAACTTTATTCTAAAAATGAAGAGTAATAATAAGATATTAGACTGCTAAATCGTAGAGAGTCACTGTTAATTTGTGATTGTGGCTTTCTGCAAGATGATGTGACTTGGATCCAGACCATGGAGACCAGATAATGGGTCTCCATTAATAATTTCATGAGTACGCCGAATCGAAGTGTTCTGGAATCGATCATTTGTACATATGCAAAGATGGTGAGTGTTGAAGACCCAGACCGTCCGACTCATCCAAGGACATAGAGCATCTATGTGGATGGCCGGAGTTGATGGTGGGTGGAGTTCCTTAACATATGCTTGCGATTCATGGTGGTAGAGTACCTTAAAATATGCTTGAGACTCAGACCGTCCGACTCATCCAAGGACACAGAGCATCTATGTGGATGGCCGGGGTTGATGGTGGGTAGAGTACCTTAACATATGCTTGCGATTCATGGAGGTAGAGTACCTTAACATATGCTAGAGACTCAGACCGTCCGACTCATCCAAGGACATAGAGCATCTATGTGGATGGCCGGGGTAGATGGTGGGTAGAGTACCTTAACATATGCTTGTGATTCAGGTTTACGACTGTTGTGAACAGGGAGTAATTAACTCTGTTGGGGTAAACTTGAAATCTGCGACACATGCTGGGATGATACTGTTGGCATATGGGATGGCATATATTCATTGGAAAGCGTACGGGTTCTTTTCAGTGTTTCGGCCAACTTTGTATTTTCCTGTCAGCAACCAATCAACCAATCACAGAGCAGTTTGATGTCAGCTCAACCAATCAAAATTTTCATCATATATGAAATCTGTTTACTCTTAAAAAATCGAGTTTTGAATAATTTATTTGCTGTTGATCTCTTGAAATCAAAGGAACATACCTCACTAGCGAAGAACCGGGATGTGAATGGTCTAGCACGAATAAAGTATGCGAGCCGTGAAAATTTAAAAGGAAAAACTTAAGTTTTCAAATAATTATGAAATTATAAGTATGAAAATGAATTTCGATATTTGAGAATCCTAATACAACAGAGCAAATATTTTTTTTAGAATTTAAATATTAATGAAAACAAATCAGTATACGGGAAAACAATTTAATCAGAGTAACACATTTAAATAGTAAAATTGCATTTCCATAGATTTGAGTTTTATTATTGCACGTATCATGGAGGTAAATATTTACTCGCTAACTCTATTGTATGTATTTAATTTCAACACGATCTTTTAGCAACCGTGTAAAACATAGGGTAGTGAAGCTTAATATTTCACTATTTTTACTTTCATTATACAAGGTATCCCAAAAAGATTGAAACGATCTTTAATTATTTACCTGTTGGAGATCAGTATGCAATGTAAATTGAAAAAAATGTTGAAAGTAAGGTTGGAATTAAGACTATGTTAATGAAATTGTCCTCCCATACATTTTCAAAAAGTTACATTTTTAAATTTTTATACGCCCCCCCCCCCTCCTTAGACATATTTGGTCAATCAGAATTTTTTTTATTTTTAATGCAACAAGATCATTAAAAACTCGCATATATGTATCTTTAAAATCAACTGAATTATAATAGAGGAAAAAAATACGACTTATGCCACTTTACCGTACCATGTGAAAAGTTGTTTCATAAGTGAAAATAGAGATCACGAACAAATTGACGATGGAAATAGTTTAGATCAAAAATACGTTAATATGTTTCAAAATTGTTTATCACAAATGTATCGAAATGAAGTATTACACAGACAGAGATCATATAAAACAGTAGTACTCATTACGCAGTTGGGGCATATAATTAAAGTATGCATACATTGATAGAAAGCTACTGATATTAAGGGACAAATTTCGTTACAAATACTAGAAATACATTTCACAAAACGCAATTCACAAAGCATTCTCAAAATGTTTTCCATTCCTTCAACTCCAATACATAAATGAGCTCTTCTAATAATGCTTCTGTAAATGTATGTTTTGGAGTTCTTCACCACTAATATTCTTGCAAGCATCAATTATCTTTCGTTTAAAGTCAATTGCGTTTAGTGGGCGAGTATTAAAAATTACATACATTGATATTTTTTGTAATATATCATAAATTTACATTTCTTTCAAGCATTTCTGAAAAAGATTTAAACGTTTTTGAGATGATGCGTGTGTATGTGTGTGGGTAAGTGTGTGTGTGTGTGTCAGTGAGTCTGTAGAGACAATATCTAACGACGAATTTAAACGAAATTTAGTACACAAATTACAATCCGTATATACTGGTAGCCTATTGTTTGTATACACAATCGAATGTTACCACACCCCTTAAATTTTGAGTGGAATTTAAAAAAATCAGCAAAAAATCAAAACCTTTAATAATTTACGTGACTAGACATTCCTTATGTTATGTTTCATTAGAAAAGGTTAACATAAATTTTAGAACACTAGCATAAACCGTTGAAACGTAGCATAAACGTAGCATATTGCACATTTTTAAAAAAAGGATAAAAAATTGTATAAAATAAAAAAATATATATTAACCATTGTTAAATATATTCTAACTTGTTCCATTTATGAGAAAAGGTACTTTGGTTAATGCCTTTGTATTTAGACGCCAGTAATCATTTATCTGCTATAAGAATAATTATTACTCCGTCCATCTGTAAGTGCTTCCGAAATTTTGTCCAGATGTTGACGGAATGTCGCCAACCCGGTGACCTTTTAAATGTCGCCAAATTAACGAAAATGTCTCCAAATTGATAAAAATAACGCTAAATCAATGATAATGACAACTACTGAATAAAAGTTCAATATCTTGGAAAGAACATAATAGTCCATTACTCCGTCCGTCCGTCCGTCCGTAACGCGTGACGAGAAATTTAACGGGACATCATCATCATGGTGACTATTTTAAATGTTGGCAAAGTGACAGAAATGTCGCCAAATTAACAAAAATGACGCAAATGGAAAGTAATGCTTCACAAATTTTTATTTCCGTCATATGACGGACATACTTTCTAGTTTATAAGAAATGCTCTTTTCTCCGTTTGCTGTAACACTCGGTGATGCATTTGGCGAATTTAGTGAATAATTTAAAAAAGTATTGCCAACTTGGCAATATTTTGCCTCAGATTGACAAGAATATCATCAAAATTGCAAAAATAATTTTAAATTAATGAAAATGACGTCTAATTGATGAATGAATTATTAAAATATTTTTATATACGGACTATATCGCTTATTGAGGATACTATCAATATTAATAATTGTTTATATAGAATTGAGTAAAATATAAGTTAATTGAGTATTTTGAAATAATTTTACATAGCTCCGTTAGTTCTTCCGAAATTTTGGTTTTGGGGGGAACGAGTGTACCGGCCCTGAGGATGCTGCCCCCACTGGGTTCCGGTCTAAATTGAGTGGCACTTCTTGGCCGTCCAAACATGTATCTTACACCTTCGGATAGGTTGGACTGTATAGATCGAAAAAAAAAAGAATAATATGAATCTAGTTGAAAGAGGCGAACGTAAAGATAGAGATGTTGGGAAAATTTTATGAGCAGCTACAGACTAGCCGAAATGAAACTTTACAGAAAATTTTGGTTTGGTAACTGGTCACGATATGTTGTAGCCATATCTAAATAAGATTAGAATCGAGGACAGGCAATCCTGCCTGCTGTATGATCTGTAACTGCACTGAAGTTATGAACGCCACTTTTAAATACTGTGGAAAATAAGATATTACTAAGACCACCTTTCCCACCAAATAAGCTGCAAACCCGTGTCTCTACTGAAGGCAAAACGAATATATGATTAATCATAAATACAAAACTGGTGTTCCAAAATTTTGAAAGACACCCACATGAGAGTGTCTTCTAATTTGGAGGGGGCTGGGGCTTATTGGTGGGTTTATAAACTATTCTTTTGTAACTTCGTGTAGCCTGACCAAAATTGTAAATAAGTTTTATGCCGTCTACGTGAAGGGACTGAAATTATCAGATAACGTAGACGTTTTTAAAAATTGTGGCTTATAACATTTTTTTGCTGCTAATGCAGATCTCGGCTATTTTATGCTGATGAGCACATAGTAAGAGAATACGCGGTCTATGTATAGCGGTATCTACAATGGAGCTGTCTTAAAAGAAGTGGATAATATTCCGTCTTCTGGCGTATGATAAAATAAATGTTTATCTTGCATTGCCTAAGATTTGCATTTTAAGTATATTTTCACTTTCTCATACGTAATTTTGAGAAAGAAAGTATTGCGTATACGAAAGTTTTCGATTTAAAGATTTTGATGCCAATATATGTTTTAAGACCTCCTGAATACGTTTTGATTATTTTTGGAGTGGTGTCCATCTATCTGTCTTCCTGTTCTTCGAACCAGACCGTCCGACATACATGAAGGGGTAAGGTATCTGTTTGGATGGCCGGGAAGTGCAGCCAAATTTTGACTGGAACCCATGGCAAAGTGACAGAAATGTCCTAGTAGGGAGGCATCCACAGGGGTAGTACTCTCTACCAGCTTTTCGGACGGACTTACGGATCCACATGTTTAACGTGATCGTGTCCTACGTGAACACGGCGACAGTTTCGGCAAAGATGGGAATCGAACTCGGGTTGTCCTAGTGTAATCCTCGCGACCTAACTACTGAGCTGTCGTTTCCAGTCTATCTGTCTGTATGTCTGTGGTTGATTTCTTGTGTAGCGGCGATAGCGGCTACAAAAATTCATGAATTTCCACAAAATTTTATATCCTGCCTTGGTATAAAAAACCTAGAACTAGATATAAAGAACTAGATAAATTTGAGTGAAAACTTCGAAATTTATTTGAAATGTTATATTTTTATCATGGCAGTATAGAACGAAATTTAACATAATCACGGATATAAGGGTTTATTTATGGCTTAATGATCACGATACATTATATTTCCAATGATAGTTGTGAAAAATATACGTGATACAATTTTTGTGTTCTTGACGCCATTTGTCACGTCGAGAGGCAAGTTAATCGCCCCCATCTCCCTGGGGTACATTGTCAAGTATGGTATCAATTGAAAGATTTTTTCAAGCCTTTTAAAGTGAAGGGTAACACGCTATAATTGCAATAATTTGAACTCATAAAACCGATTTTGCAATATTTTTCTGGTAAAATTTGAAATAAAAACTACTAAAAATGGATTCTGGTATGAGACCGTCGTGTTGAGCCATACTTCAGTTAATTGAAATCTTTTCTTTTATTAATGGAAAATGAAATTAACATTCTGAGAAGCATTTTGTGTTATCTCAGTCTGGAACTACTGTGTCTATCGAAAATGCTCTCATTCCATCTTTCAGTCGTCAAATAAATAATCATCAAGCTATGAAGCTGTGGAAATGTATAGCAACCAAATGATATTTCCCATTGGATAGACGATAATGTGTCGAGAGGAAATCAGATAATCTTTTTCTGAAACCATTCCGATCATTTCATTCTGAAAGAACTGTAACGCTCTTTTCAAAGCGTTATCTTGACTTCCCAAATCACTCTATATAACTTTGTAATGGTCTTAGCTTTTAAATATTTTTAAGTCAGTTTTTTACTGCAGATAGAAATCTTCAGTTATTATAAAGTGAATGTACATTTTCGTATGGTTTAATGTCTCGACAAAAAACAGCGTAAAATAAATTGTGGATAATTTAATATTCAGTGCGGCTGTTATCATTGTAAGGTCTTATGTAGTTTGACAATCACCTGAGCAACGCTGATAAGGAAATTGATTGGGTAAATTTGAGAATTTGAGAGCAAATACTTGCATAATTGTCTTGTCCGTGATTTCAAAGTACTTTTTCTGGTAGTGGAAATCAATGAAATGACAACTAATTGATGAAGTTAAATATCTTGGAAAGAACATAAGAATATACTATAAGAATAACCCATTTCTCCGTCTGTCCGTCCGTAACGCTTGACGAGAAATTTAGTCAGACATCGCCAACTTGGCGACTTTTTAAATGTCTCCAAAGTGACAAAAATATCGCCAAATTGATAAAAATGAAGCCAAATGAGAAGTAATGTTTCGAAATCCTGATTTCCGTCATATAACGGGCATATATTTTAGTTTATAAGAAATTTAGTTTATAAGCTCTTCTCTCCGTTTGTCTGTAACACTTGGTGATGCATTTGGCTGTGGTGAGGTGGATTTTACACATAAATACAATTAATATTAAACACTTAAATACATTACCGATACTCACCAAATAGTTCCACCAGGCTCAAGCGCGTTAAAGTATAGTGGGGTCCGATTGGACCTAAGTACATTGCGTTTGCTAAAACAATTAATCACTCCCCTTTTTTTTCAACTAACAATTTATTTATAGAACACATGAAATCTCAATTTAAACATTAAATAACAAAATACACAATTTAAATGAGTTCCCAATTTACCTAAGCTTGACCTCAGGGTGCATAGTTTATTTAGCATTAATTTGCATATTTATCTTATTTATCATCCAAAGTTGTAATTAATTACTTTTGTTAAGGAAGCAATATATATATATATTCAATTTTACAAATCTCCCATTTTAGCATAACTTTGCCCTTACACTATTAGCTCACACAAATTAAGCTTAAACATTCATATACACATTTTAAAATCAATATATAATTCTCATACCTTCATTACATACGAACTCCACTGAGTGCTGTAGCTGACCTCTGCACGTTGGAATGGGTGGCACGATTAATTGAAGTTTGGTTCATTTATTTGAATAGTTCATGAAAAACACTACCAGTCTGAGAAAACACCGTTGCGTATCATCAGGTGACGAAAATTTTTGCCAAGTATTGTTTTGGAGATGGGCACACTGTCCACTTCCCTTCTCCTCTCTTAAACGACGGCTTAAGTCCCAGCGGCTCTTGAGTGAGCATGCGTACAGGCTTTGCCAAATATATGCGTTTTCGTAGAGATTCGTCTGCTGCTTAGGATCCCGGGATTGATGCTCCTCAAACACTCCATACATGCAGTGTTACAGTTACCACGGCGTAATGCAGCTAAAGGAGCAAGGTCCTACATCGCGCCGTTTTAGTGGTAGAGCTGTGTTGCACTGCAACTAACAAAAACAAATGACGATGGGCATACTGTTCACTTTCCTTCTCCTCCTCTTAAACGACGGCTTAAGTCCCAGCGGCTCTTGAGTGAGCATGCGTACAGGTTTCGCCTAAAGAGTGGAGATCAGATATTTTATTTGTAGAGATTGGCTGCTGCTTAGGAGCCCTGGATTGATGCTCCACAAATATTCCGTACACACAGTCTTACAGTTACCACGGCTTAATGCAGCTAAAGGAGCAAGGTCCTACACCGCGCCGTTTGGTGGTAGAGCTGTGGGTACTGCAACCAATTAAAAACATGACGACATTCTTCCATTTTCTGGTCGCCACCGCCCGAAGAAAATGCGCCCTCGCGCTGAGTTAGGCTCGGCTCGTCTTGGCTACGAGTCGCCTTCTTTACCGGACTCACTACATCGGTTCCTCGGCAAAGGCATTTGCCGCCCGAGATAGGGACCGCGGATGCCGGGTCAGAGATGCATCAAAAAAATGCATGCCGGAGCGGACTTCACAAAACCACAAGTGCCACGCACTTGGAGTGCTCTCTACTCGAGCTCAGAAAAGCAACTGACGATTTTTTACATTTCTAAAACTTCCAGAAATTTTAACCAAGGGGAACGACAAAAAAACAGGGAGGAAGTCCCCCACTTTCCATTCGCTGTTTCCCAAAATGCAATAAAAAAGGAGGTCCAAAAATGCTTCATACCATTGGTTTTTAAGCGACGCTCATTTTTTATGCGCTCCACTCAAACACAAGAACCAGAGGGCATCCAAAACCAGGGTGGTCCAAAAGACCGGACACCGACGCAAGCCATACCTGACAGGGCTATAAATTTTCAAAGATTTGTAGCTCAACTTTGACATTTTGCTGCAATTAAATCTCTGAAAATTTACAATCCATGTCAGTGCGCACACAACCCAACGGCGCCAAAAAATCCCAATTCCGTCTGTGCAAAGGCCTAGCTATAAACATAAATCACAAAACATAGTATACATTTCAATATATTTACACCATTCCCTTTTTTCCCAGGGTTATGTATCAAAAATATGTGAATATCGTGTCACATTGGCAAACTTAAGGATAATCTAGCAAAGTATCGCATATTTTGCTCTAGATTGATGACAATTTCGTCAAAGTTGCAAATACGACCCCAAATTAATGAAAATGACGAATAATTGATGAATTAATTATTTAAATATTTTAATATATAGACTTATTGAAGAATCTATCAATATTGAAAATTGTTAATTTAGAGTTGCGTGAAATATAAGTTGATTGGGTATTTTGAAGCAAAATTACATGTTGTCATCCGGAAAATCGCCAAATGTACAATTCAACGTTAAAAACACAGCACCGTGGATCTTATACATTATTCTGACTGTAAAAGGAGTGAATTTATTGCATGAAATAAGGAAATTCATTGGTTGCCCATATCACATTTTTAATACCATAATCATATCACACTGTGAATGTTATATGATTATCACCAACATAATTGTAATTATCTATTTACATATTTATAGTTTCTTCTGTGATTTTTGTTTTAGTTAGGAAATGAGTGGGTAGTGGGGAACCTTCCCCACCTGCGATAAATATAGTAAAGGAGTCAATAAGTGCACTTTGTGCACTGTTTGCACTTTGTGCAAACGATAAGGAAAACTTGAGCAGCTTATTTAAGCACCGGTTTTATTAGTTCCCTTGCACTGACGAAAGGCTGTCGTAACGTTGTATCATTTTGTACATTGCTCAAGATTTACCTAAAGTGAGGAAGTGTTTTTTTCTGTTCTTTTTTTCATTTTAGTATTTAAGGTGAAGTAATCGCTTACGAGTTACATAGTATATTTTTTGTGGGGGCACTACGGGATGCAATCGATAGTCTGAGCAAACCGGAAATATTTTTAATGCAATACTAACATGTAACAACAATTTTCCTTATACCTCTAATTTATATTATATTAAGTCTAGATATCGATTTATATCATAAAATTATAATTTTCAAATCCTTCATGAGTAAACAGATATTTAGAAACATTATTCTTAATTACACAGAGTAAATAAATTTTATAATAAAATATGTATATATCCGTAGTTATAAACAAAATTGCATAATAGAATATCCATTTAACGCTATAGCTTTCTATATCAATAATCGTTAAATCATGTAATCCCTTCGTTTTGGTGAATAATATATATTTTTAATTGTATTCATTTTAAACCAAAAATTTGATAATGGAAACTGCATAGTATTTGTACAAGGAAACGACTGTTGGCAATTGTTAAATTCATAGATCATTTCCTTCATTATATCTACTGAAGGAAATTCCGTACTGACTGATAGCGCTACGATAAGCTGGTTCCTCAGTTTTAAGAACCCTGAGAACCCAGACCGTCCAGATTACTCGAGGATATGGAGCAATTGAATAAACGACTGGGAAGGGTCAGTTTTAAGAATCCTGAGATCCCAGACCGCCCAGCTCATTTGAATAAACGGACAGGAAGAATCAGTTTTATGAACCCTGAGAATCGAGACCGTCCAGCTCACTACAGGATATGGAGCTGTTGAATGAACAGCCAGGGAGGAGTTTTAAGAACCCCGAGAACCCAGACTGTCCTCTCGAGGGTATTGATCAGTTGAATGAACGGTCAGGAAGGGAATATTTTTTAAGAACCCTGAGAACCCAGACCGTCCAGCTCACTCGAAAGTAAGTTTTAAGAACCCTAAAGATCAGGTTACTAGAAGGATTCAGCATTTTCAAGAAAACTTGACGATTCGACGCCGAAAGGGATAGTCTCATGGAAACTCTGCTACACTCTCGAGGAGGTATGTCCTTTAAACTGTGAACATTTCTCTAGTGCTAAAACAAAGTTTGAAAGCCAGATTTTAGCGACCATCCGGAAAGTTATCACCGACATACCTCAAATTCACCACGGGATAGTGCAGAATTTTCCCAAACAGAAGACAGGGTTATTGAGCTAATCCTGATATGAAAAGAACGAGCTAATAACAGGCCAACTTGATAAGACATTTCCAGATTCTCGCATGAAACGAAACAGTACTGGGTACTTTTGGATTCTCTGAACTTGAGAAATGGAGTAGTATATCGTCAGTTTACAAGAAAAGAGCGTCAGATGGCAATTAATGCTTCCTTGTTCTCTGGAATATCCAGCGTTGTGAGAGAGATATAAAACAGCCCAAGAACATGGAGAATATTTTGACATTATTTAGTGCTGAACAAAGTTCCAAAGCATTTCTTCTGACGCAGGTTCGATGTTAAAAGTTGGTGAAAAAAGTCCACTGAATACGACGCTCAGAAGGTACCAAAGGAGAAAATGTGTGCCCTTCCTCAATGCTATAATATATAAACTCATGTTTGTAAAAATTGCAACAGTCTGAACGAATCACACAGATGAGCTGAAATTTACAGCAAATGCAAATTAGGATGTGTTATGCAAATGATTATAATTTCAGAGTCACTTCACATACGTGGACTAAGCAGCACCCTCTGAACTGCTGCTTTAGTATATATATGTAGAAGGACATTGAATATAGCCTACAGTTGTCTGCGACATAAAAAATACTTACTCTTATCTGTAAACTGTATTGCTTTCCATATACATAGTATAATGTATAAGGAAAGGATTGTAACTGGTCGAAAATTGGAATTCGAGTTTTTGACGAAAGAGCACGTTTCCAACATCACTGAACACAAATCAAACGATTTTTAGATGATATCTGTGTGTGTATCAGTGAGTCTGGAGACGATATCTCCCGAACGAATGGAGTGATTCGAAAGAAATTTGGTACAAAAATTACAATTTGTGAATACTGGAAGTCCATTATTTTTAAACGCAATTGAATGTTCAAGAACCCCAAAATTTTCGAGTGAAATATTGAAAAAATCATCAAAAAAGTAAAACATTTAATAAAGTTACGCAAATTGTCATTTTTTTTGTAATTTTTGATTAGAAAACACTTGACATAAACTTTAGAACACTGGCATGAGGCGTTCTCGAGATATTACACATTCTTCATATAAATGTATCAAAAAGTCACAAAAAATAAAAGAAATATTAACTATTGTGATTTATGTTCACTTTTCATATGTACTATCATGCGATAAATTTGGTGACATCATTCTCGTGGACCTAACTCATTCTATTCATCAGGAAAGTTACTTTGTATAATACTTTTGTATTTGGACGCCAATAGTCATTTATCTGCTATAAAATAACTTGTTTCTCCATCCATAACGCTCGGAGAAATTTTGGCGACGAATTTTGCGTAATGTCGTCAACTTGGCGACTTTTTAACTATTGCCAAATTAACGAAAATGCCACCAAATTGATAAACATGACGCTAAATCAATGACAGAACATGACGTTAAGTCAATTGATGATAATTCAATACCTTGGAAAGAATAAAAGTATCTACTATAAGAATAACATATTTTTACCGTCCGTTACGTTTGGCAAAATTTTAGTGACGAATTTGCCGGAGTATCAACTTGCTGACTTTTAAAATGTTGCAAAGATGAAAATATCAACCGCACGAAAATATAACCCAATTGGTAAAAATTCACCAAGTTGATGATACCGATGCTATATCAATGAAATGAAGACTAAGTGATGAAAGTTCAATATTTTAGAAAGAACATAAGAGTAGACTATAAGAATAACCCATTTCTCCGTACCTCCGTCCGTAAGGCTTGGCGAGAAATTTAGCCAACTTGACGACTGTTTTAAATGCTGTCAAAGTGACAAAAATCTTGCCAAATTGATAATAATGACGCTAAATGGGAAGTAATCTATATATACTAATTTTCAAGTGTCTGTCTGTCCGTCCGTCTGTTTGTCCGGATGTCTGTCTGTCACGCTTTTTTAGGCACTTCCCGATTAGATAGAGACTTGCAATTTGGTATACAGCTCGGTCGTAAATTCCCCTGAAAAAATCGAATTTTTCGAAAACGTTCTGCAGAGGGGGTGCTCCACACCAAAACGTTCGAAAAGTGAAATGATAGGAAAGCATGCTTTACGATAAGATAGAGACTTCAAATTTGGTGTATGGGAAAACTGTTCGAAAGGAAGAAAGTGTGCAATTTCAGATTTCGAATATTTTCTACTTAAGGGGATGCCGCACACCAAAATGTTCGATTTTCCGAATAAATGAAAAACGGCTCCTTTAAAATTTAAAAGAGGCTTGAAATTTGGAATATGGACTAATCATTTGGTAAAAACACCCAAGAAAAAAGAGTTTTTCAAAAATGTTCGTTTAAGAGGATGCTTCAGAGTAAAACGTTCGAAAGGTGATTTGATAAAAAACATGCTTCGGAATGAGATAGCGATTTCAAATTTTGAGTGCGAGTAGATAGTTCGAAATGAAGAAAGTGTACATTTCAGTTTTCCAATATTTTTTACTTAGGGGGGTGCCGCACACAAAAATATTCGATTTTTGAAATAATGGAGAAACGCCCCTTTTGAAACGTGATTCAGGCTTGATATTTGGTATATGGGCGATTCATTTGATGAAAACACCCAAGACAAAAGAGTTTTTCAAAAATGTTCGTTTAAGAGGATGCTTCAGAGGAAAACGTTCGAAAGGTGAATTGATAAAAAACATGCTTCGGAATGAGATAGCGATTTCAAATTTTGAGTGCGAGTAGATAGTTCGAAATGAAGAAAGTGTACATTTCAGTTTTCCAATATTTTTTACTTAGGTGGGTGCCGCACACAAAAATATTCGATTTTTGAAATAATGGAGAAACGCCCCTTTTGAAACGTGATTCAGGCTTGATATTTGGTATATGGGCGATTCATTTGATGAAAACACCCAAGACAAAAGAGTTTTTAAAAAATGTTCGTTTAAGAGGATGCTCCAGAGAAAAACGTTCGAAAAGTGAATTGATATAAAAACATGCTTCGGAATGAGATAGCGATTTCAAATTTTGAGTGCGAGTAGATAGTTCGGAATGAAGAAAGTGTACATTTCAGTTTTCCAATATTTTCTATTTAGGGGGGGTGCCGCACACAAAAATATTCGATTTTTGAAATAAAGGAGAAATGCCCCTTTTAAAATGTGATACAGGCTTGATATTTGGTATATGGGCGATTCATTTGATGAAAACATCTAAGACAAAAGAGTTTTTCAAAAATGTTCGTTTAAGAGGATGCTCCAGAGAAAAACGTACGAAAGGTGAAATGACGAAAAACTATGCTTCGGGATAGGATAGAGACTTCAAATTTGGTGAACCGGTAGATAGTTCGAAAAGAAAAGTGTGTGCTGTTTCAGTTTTCCAATATCTAATTCAAGGGTGCCGCAAACCCAACTGTTCGATTTTCGGAATACATGAGAAATGCTTCCTTTAAATTTTGGTAGAGAGTTGAAATTTTGTATATGGGCTAATCATTTAATGAAAACACCCAAGACGAATATAGTTTCTCGGAAATGTTCGATTAAGGGGATGCTCCAGAGAAAAGTGTTTGAAATATGAAATGATAAATAAACATGCTTCGGGATGAGATAGATATTTTAAATTCGGTGTGCTAGTAGATAATTTGGAAAGAAGAAAGTGTACAATTTCATTTTTCCAATATTCTCTACTTTAGGGGATGCCGCACACCAAAATGTTCGATTTTTCGAATAAGTTATGCACTCTTCCTTTCAACTGTGATAGATGCTTGAGATATTTGGTATATGGGCCAATCATCTGATAAAAAACCCAAGGCGAATGGAGTTTTTCCTAAATGTCCATTTAAGGCTGTGCTCCACAGAACAACGTCCGAATGGGGAAATGATAAAATAACTTACTTCAAGATGAGATAGCGACTTTAATTTTGTGTATGGATAGATAGTTCGAAAGGAAGACGTGTTCAATTTAAGTTTTCCAATATTTTCTTCTTTAAGGGATTCAGCACCCCAAAATATTCTATTTGCCGATTAAATGTGAAACTCGAATTATTCAAAAATGTGCGTTATTTGGGTGTTTGCTTATTACGGAACCGTTGATTTTCAACGGGTATTCGGCTAGTGTTTTAAAAATTTTGATTTCCGTCATATGTCGGGCATACCTTCTAGTACATAAGAAATGTTCTTTTCTCCATTTGCTTGTAACACTTTTTGATGCATTTGACAAACTTGACAAAGTTGGCGAATAATTTAGCAAAGTATCGCCAAGTTGGAGATATTGCGTCCCAGGTTGACGAAAGTATTGTCAAAAATTGCCAAAATAAATGAAAATTACGGCTAATTGATGAATCCATATTTAAACTATTTTAATATGCGAACTATATACTATATATCGCTTATTGAGGATGCTATCAATATTGGCAATTGTTTATTTAGAGTTGCGCGAAATATAAGTTAATTGTGTACTTTGAAAAAATTGTACATATTGTCATCCGAAAAAGAGCCAAAGGTACAATTCAACGTTAAAAACGGAGTACCGTGGATCTTATACTTAATTTTTTTACTGTAAAAGGGGTAAATGCATCGCATTATAAACGGAAAATCATGTGCTTCCCACATCATATTTTTTTTAAAAATACAGATTACAGATCTTACGACTTTGATTGGAAAAGTATTTACTATTTTACTTCTTTTCTCAGTTCTCGACATTACCTGTTCTCAATTTATGTGTGTTAAATAGAGAAGCAATGGGGCTCACATACATGTTTCTATTTACTTCTTGTGCACAAATTAGTATTGAAGACCCAGACCGTCCAACTCGTCATCAAGGACATTAGCAACTATTTGGACAAATTAGTGTGCAAATTAGGAAGGGTGCAAATTATTGTGCATTTTTTCATATTAAAAATTTAAATATTTACTTTCTAGAATCATTAACAATATACAGTTAGATATTTAAAATTATTTAGATTATAAGTTAAAGAAGACAGAAGATTAAAAGTTAAAGACTTATACATGCACCATGATTTTTCACTCCATTTCTATCAGATTTCATTTGATTACCAAACAACGAAATTAGCGCAGTACGGTAATTCACATTACAAAACTCTCTTGATCAATTTTGGAGTTAGAAGATCCGACAATTTTCATCCTTTAATGTTTAATCAAATGATCATTAACAATTCGTAAGAACAAAATCATGTTAACAATTTGATAGATGATAATGTATCCAAACAAAACAGATAATCTTTTCTTAAGGCAATCCCATCAATTTGTTCCAGAATAAATTATGATGCACGTTTCAGAACTATATTTTGACTTTCTAAATCACTCTATAGCTTTGTTATGGTCTCAGCAGTAAAATACGGTTAAGTTTTCTTCAGAAAACTGAAGGATATTATGTGGTATTATAAAGGAAATATTTTTTCTCTTGTTACTTTTACAGCAATATGAGCAAAACATTACATTTAATGATTATTTTTATCAATAATAAATTTATCTATACATTTATGTTCTGCCCCTAGCGAATTTTCGGAGTTTGCTAAGTCGATTTCCATATTTCCTGATTTAAGCGAATGGTGTTGGCCTGCAGATGTGCAGCATGAATCTTCACTTCAATAAATTTTAACACTAGAACAATGCAAGTGGTTATTTTGACCGCATAAGTACTTTGAGAAACTATTCCTCCAAAACGACGAATCCCAGCTCATTGACTTTTCTTATTCTCTGAAAACACAGAAGAAAATAAGAAAAGTCATAAAATTTCAATGGGTTCAATTAAATAATTGAACATAAAATTCCAAACCGAGGTACACATTCTAGGATCCGAAAATTCCTCTGTACTAAAGTTCATGACTGTATAATGCTCAGATTTACAGCTAAAGACTTCATAGACACATACACACACATACACTCAGAGAGAGAGAAAAATTCCTTTTCCTTTATTAAGTAAGGAAAATTATTTTCCTTATTTAAAGGAAAATAAAGAGTCCAAAATACTTCTATTCATATTTTTGAACATATGTCTAGTATTTTAGAAATTAAAGAAATGGCAGCGAATGCATTTATTATTCCTCTAAGTGACACTTTCAAAGAACGTATTTTTCTATAAAGGAGTTGAAATGGAGAAATGTAAAAAATAAATAGCTCACTGAAATAGTTAAAACTGAATCAGCCATTGGAATAAACTTCAATGTTAGTTGTAATGATTTCTGTGAGACTAGGATACATTTATGCATTTTTAATATTACGAAGATTTACAATATGTACCATACGAAACAAAACGCAGACTCGTAAGCGCCATTTTATGACAGTCTAGACCCCAATGACCTCAATAAATTCAGTGAACACAGATTGCAGGTGTGGTTGGGTTATAAATTTCCTTGGAGTCAAGACTTATATCATGCAGATTGGATAATAAGAGGGCCAATGAAGAAGTGTTGCTACATCGCCTTGAGGAACAACCGATAAGATAAGGGGGGCCTATCTGGGCCTCAGGCGAAATGATGTGGCAAGAGGCAGAGGAAGTTCGACATATATTCAGTAAATTCAGAATAAGCGTCTAAGAGTGCTGTGATTTTCAAAAATATATAAGCAAGAATGACTATCCGGTAGCAGAAGTAGCGGTGGAATTTTCTATAATTAGAGTTCAAGATGCGAAGTGTGCGTTCGTGGACAATTGGACTCCAAAATGTAGAAGGGTGTGTTCCTGATTTGGAGTCCTGATGTGTCCCTGATTTGGATTTGGAAATTTGAAGCATGACCATTCTTTCAATTATACAGTTTAAAGCACGATAGAGTAGATGTCAAATACATCATATATACTCGTACAAAAATTAATTGATCTACCTGTCTTAAAGCAAAAAACTTGTTTCAGGATCAACAAGAAGCGTGACATTGACAATTTTCTTAAATTATTGAATTCCCCTTAATTATAGAATTATAGATTAAAATCCCATCATGTTCCCGTAATTGTACCAAACATGAACTGAATATCCCATCTTAATTAGGTAGTTAAAAATCCGGTAATATAAAAATAAATATTTCAACTGACAATTGAAACGCGACATTGACCAATTTCTGAAATTATAGAATTTCTCCTAATTATAGAATTATACAACATATTCTCATCATGTTCTCGTACTTGTACCAAATATGAACTGGACATTCCCTGTGAATTGGCTGAAATGCTTGAAACAATCAAATATATCTAGCAGTAATTATCATTTATATCAATGTCACAGAAGGCTCTAATTTCCTCCTTTTAAATTTCGCAAAAGTGTTGTTCATACATATTTTTATTTCTACAAATCTTTCTCTAAAATTTACTATCGGAATATCGATGAAATTTGAAATTTTTAACTTTCAAACATGTCACTCAAAAGACATAGAAATGGATGGTACGCACATGCAATTTGACTTTATTTCTACACTAGCAGCATACCCGTTCTTCGTACGGAGTATATAATATAAAGAAACTTGAAATTCACAATCATGCGCAAATCCTTATAGTATACTAAATGACATTTTTAATCAAAATATTCTGTTAAAATATTTAATACATTGCTCCTAAAAAGAAGTTTAAGAATCTCTGTACTCGCTATATAAAATTATCTTTATGGACATATCTGAAGAATAAAACATCCTGGATCCTTATGTAAGCAAATATAAAAAAAAATATGGAATTGAATCAATATATGCAAAATAAAAGCGTTAAAATTGTATGGGACCCGTACTAATTATAAACGCGTATATTAGAAAATATAACCTCTATTAGTAGATTACATGTATAAATTGAAAATACCAATAAACCCGTAATCTTTTAATCTGAAGACAGTCATTTATTCCAATATATGTCAAAATGAAAGTGCTAAAATTATATGGGAATATATAAACGTACTACTTATAATGTCCGATTATTAGTAGAAGATTACCCGTATTGCAATATGAGTCTCAAATGCTTTTGGCAAAATACAACAGACGACGTAATAAATTGAAAATATCATTAATCCCCTTAATCTTCATACCAGAAGACTGTAATTGATTCCAATATATACCCCAATATATGTCAAAATATATGCCAATATACATGTACTACTTATATTCTCGTATGTTAGAAGATATACCCGTGCATTCCTAGAAGATTACTCGTCCAACGTACAATATGCGAGTGTCAGCAATTTTTGCCGCAATAAAACAATGGCGTAATAACTTAAAAATATCAATAATCACTGAATCAATAATTCCGGAATATATCAATAATAATAATGTTTAAACCTGAAGAGTGTAATTGATATTATTCAGTCCAAATTGAAATGGCAATGAAATTTATTTTATATACATATCTTCATTATTCAAATCGGAAAGGATTTAATAAAAATCGTCTGCCGCATAAACACATTGGATTTAAATCCGTTGCTAAGCGACGTATCATTTGCTTCAAATAAATTGGTAGAAAAAATATCGTCTAAATAATTATATTTCTATGGAACTTTTGGCGACATTTTCGTCAAATTAGCGACATTTTAAAAAATCGCCAAATTTATCGCCAAGTGGGACTGTAGAACTGACAGTCCCACTTGGCGACAAATTTACGAAATATCATAACAATACTATCCCCTAACAAAACACAATTAATTTCATTTATTTAGCTCATTTTTATCAATTTCAAGATATTTTTATAGATTTGAAAATATTTTTATCAATTTAGTGACCTTTTAAAAATTCGCTAAATATATTACTAAGTAGGATGTTAGGTATTATACCTAACATCCTGGCGAATATATTTAGTAATATATTCGCTAAATATATTACTAAGTAGGATGGTATATACTCCGTACGAAGAACGGGTATGCTGCTAGTACGATATAAGCTTGAAAACTCTTTGCCAAAATAAATGAAATTGATGTACGCAGTCAGCAATTAATATAATTAAAAGAAAAATCAAACCGTTCATACATAAGATATACTTTTATATCCATTTATCCATTTATTTATTATTCAAATCGAAAAAAAATAATAAAAACATTAACAAACTCATTTAATTTAATTGCGATGCCGAACAACATGATTTGTCCTCATAAAATGTTATAATTTATTAACCACTAACAGCACACCAGTTCGTCGTACGGAGTATATAATATAAAGAAACTTATAGTTCGCAATCATGTCCAAATTCTGTTAAAATATTAAATTTATTGCTCCTAAAGAGAAGTTTAAGAATATATGTTCTCACTATGCAAAATTATCTTCACGGGCAGATCAAAACATCCTGGCCCATTTTGTAAGCAAATTTTCAGAAGAAAAAAAAGGAATTGAATCAATATATGCAACCCAGTACTAATCATATTGTCGCAGATTAGAAAATATGCCAATGTGTTAGTAGAAGATTACCCGTATTACAATATAAGTCTCAAAAATATTTGCCAAAATAAAAGAGATGACGTAATAAATTGAAAATATCAATAATATCCGTACTCTTTATACCAGAAGGTCGTAATTGATTCCAATATATGGCAATATATATCAAAACATATGTCAATATACCTGTACTACTTATATTCTCGTAGATTAAAGGATATACACGTGTGTTTGTAGAAGATTATTCGTACAACATACAATATGTGAGTTTAAACAATTTTTGTCATAATAAAATAATTGCATAATAACTTGAAAATATCAATAATCCCTGAATCAATAATCCCCGAAAATATCAATAATAATAATTTCTAAACCTGAAGACCGTAATTGATATTATCCAGTCAAAAATGCTATAAGAAAAATCAAATCGTTCTTTTCTAAAATATATTTTTATATCCATTTATTTATTATTCAAATCCAAAAAATAATTATTAAAATTAACAGACAGATTTAATTTAATTGCGTTTCTGAGTAACATGCTATAAGATAGAATCTTATATCATGTTAAATATGTCATGTCTTATATCATAAACTGCGAAATTAAATAACCATTTTGATTTCTTTATACTTCTCATTGTTCCGTAAAATCTTGTTTTAAATAAAACATGGAGATAGATTTCCCCTTTAAATCATGTTTCAAACAGTTCATGTTTTCAGAAAGTGACTAATTAGTGAAAAAAATCTCCCATCAAACTCAGAGATTAAATTTTAATTCACTTTCAAACGATTTTCAAGCTTTTAGGAGTTCCGTTTTTCATTAATATCTCGACAACACCTGGTCTTAGAAACTCGAAACTTGGGCAAAATTTATGGAGGGCTATTTCAAGGCTATTCACCAAATTTCATAAAATTCGGTTCAGCCGTTTTCCCGTGATGCTGAGACAAACGAAAATTTCGTTTTTTACTAATATCTCGAGAACCACTGGTCGTAAAAGCTCAAAACACGGATATAATTTTAAGTGGGGCTATTTCTAGGCTACCCACAAAATTTCATCAAATTCGGTTCAGCCGTTCTCCCGTGATGATGGGACAAACAGACAGACAGACAGACAGACAGACATATTTTCATATTTATCATTGTTGGGATTAATTTCGCTTAAATTTCGCAAAAGTGTTGTTCATACATATTTTTATTTCTACAAATCTTTCTCTAAAATTTACTATCGGAATATCGATGAAATTTGAAATTTTTAACTTTCAAACATGTCACTCAAAAGACATAGGAATGGATGGTACGCACATGCAATTTGACTTTATTTCTACATATGCCTTCATTAGATTAACAAACAATGGATTTGCATATTTAGAAAATTTACATTGCAGAAATCTCTTAAACGGTCTCAAATGCAGAAAATGCCGGTTATTTCGGCCTTCAATGTTCAAACAAATAATCATCAAGCCACGGATGACGTAGAAACAAAATGAGATTACCCATTTGATAGACGATAATGCATCCAGAAGATCTGAAAAAACTCTAATGCGTCTTTCAAAAAGTTATCTCTACTTTCCAAATCACTATGCAGCTCTGTAATGCGACCTGCTTTTAAATATTTTTAAGGCTGCCTAAATGTGCAGAGAATAGAAAGTTTCTGCTATTATAAAGGAAAAGAATTCGAGTTTTTTTGTCGTGTGGCATAGTGTCAGGAATAAAGATGGGCGAATACTATCCGTGAAAATTCGAATACTAGAAAGTATTCGAGATCTTGAATTCAATGCCTCTAGAAGAAATTCCAATACCTCGGATACTGCGTCATGATTAGCAGCACGTTGTGGAATAAAAAGTCAAGTTGCTCCCGAAGAAGAAATTCAAAAGTACCTAGAAGAAAGTTCGCTTTTACCAAAGTATGTTATACTAATGAAAACATAAAAATATGTGTCCTCGCTAGAAATAAATATATTTAAGTATTTATTTACGCCGCCGTCAACATGTTTTAAAAGCAAGTCTTCAGCATCTCTGTCCTGATTTGCGAGATTAGGGGAGCTGCGTCTCTAGCCCGCTATAAACGCCAACTCCCGTACCTTGCTTCGTTGAGCTTTGCATACTACTCGCCGGTACTCGCTTCACGAGCTCTTTCGAACTGCCGATTACGCAGGTGTAATACATCCGATGGAGTTCCAATGTACCACCGAAAACTAAAACATAAAATATGACTGTAAATTAGGAAAGTACTAAATAAAAGTGGTAAGAAACATTTGTAATTATGTTTTATTTACCATGTTTTACAGTTTATGTATAATAATAATTGTATAGTTACCTAATTAGTAATAAGTAAAATTGCAAAGATTGAAAAAAAAAAAAACACGAATCATTTCCAGGAATAAACCGGCTTTTTCAAAAAGGGAATTCTGAAAAAAGAAATAAAGACAATTTTAAAAATTTCCAAAAAATGGAAATTTCTTTATTACGTTTTGCATTGTAAAAGAAATGCGTATGATTTACAAGCGAAACCAATACTATTTCATTTGGCATTCAGGTTCAAAACAGTTGAAGCATGGTCAATTTAGAAATTTAGATCTCTTAGATCCAAGGAAAAATATTTACAATATGTGACTCTCTTCTAATATATAAGAAATAAAAATTAATTCCACAAATGAATTGTAACTTAATGTGTAAATATTTTAAAAGAAAAACAAATGCTCCTATAAAATACTTATCAAAAAGTGATTAATTTATTCATATTTATATTATATGAAATGGAAGAATTGTCCTTAATGAATGTCCTCCCATAATCTTTATAATATTTTAATAATTTTGTGACTATAAGACTGTAGTATAATATACACAATTTCAACAAAATTTCAGTAATTTCAAATTTTCAAAAAAATTATATCAACAGATTCTGAAAAGAAAGTAATATGTGGTGTATAGTATATTTTAGTATAGAGTTTTTCTGCAAGAAATATTCCCTGCCACATTTTTAATACAGTTCATTATTCTTATATTCTGAATAGACAGAAATAGGCGAACGAGTACTGCGAATATTAAAAAGTGTTCGAGATCTCAAATGTAACGTGACCTGAAATATATTCAATATCGCACTATGATTAACAGCATGTACCTGGGATATCTAATCATAAATCTTCAGAAGAACAAATGTGAAAGCACATAAAAGAAAATGTGTTCCCATTGAATGAAAATACTTTCGATCTCTGGAAAAAAAGTCACACATACTGTATCCTCGCAATTATCGTTGAAGAATTTAATCACGACGCCGTCAAAAGTTTTTTCAGGGGGGACTCTTCAGCACCGCAAGTATTCTTGCATAAAATGAACTTACTAGATTCTGAACATGTTCGAATGAACGTATTTAAAAAATCTGCAGGAAGTGAAAAACATTTACAATTTCAATTATCATAGTTAAGCGTAACTAAAATAGAAAACTACTGAAAAATAAATAAAATTTAAGACAAAAAATTTCATTCCAGATTTACGTGGTTTTATTACACTTTCTATTTATTTTAATTTACTTTATTAATGTATTTAGTAATAATTAATAATATTTAATAAATATAAATATCATTTATTAAATATTTGAAATAACTCTTCGGGGTATTCGAATATTCGGTGAATTTCAAAATTCTAAATCTGGTAATTAATCGAATGGATATTTGAATTCGAGGACAGCGGCACATCTATAATTTTTATTAATATTTTTTGCTGTTTATTTATTGCTTTAATTCATTGCGTCATTTATTTTAAAATGATTTACAAACATTAATGTTGTTGGCGACTTGGATCGTTCTCTTAAATCCATTATGGACCGTCTTCCACACCCACTGCAAGAAAAGTGAAGTTTCGGTGATAGCAAACGCACACATTTTGTTGTGAAATCAAGCGCGAAATTTTCGTTGCCGCCGCCTCAGCGAGAATTTCACGTCTGAGTCTCATAATACAATTTAAATAGCAACAAGGTTTATCTCAACGCATTCCCTAACCATCCCTCAACAAATGTACCACATTTCATTTTTATGTATTTTTATTTTCCTTAGATACATAATGTATAAGGAAAGTATTGTGGCGGGGTCAAAAATCCGAATTCGAGATTTCGACGGGAGAGCACGTTTCAGGCATCCCATCAAATGACGTCATAGAAAAAATAACACGCCTGGATCTCTCTATAAAAACAGCATTTCATTCATAACTTTCTTCCATTCATTTCATTCATCACAATACTATATTAATTTATTTTATTTAAAAATTAAGACCATGGACCTACACGTAATTAAACTCTATGCGTAAAACTTCTTCGAAAAAAATCGTCCTTCTCTTTGTAAAATCAATGAATATTTCATTCATATCAGCTATGCAGACTCCATGAACTAAATGATTTTGTATTAAAGAAATACAGCAATTCAAATGCAAGTCATTCTACGTATTTTGCTGCTTACATTTTACATAGGAGTAAAATAGGTTTCGTTGTAGAAATAATCAAATTTGGATGAGCATTAAAACTCAAATATTTTGTAATTGCGTTGTTTCAGTATGTAGATGCACAGAATTCATGCAAAAATAAAGTGGTTTTAGGACGGATACAACACTCAATATCAATTAAAAAGAACTTTAAAAATCACGATTTTGAGACAAGATGGATGCCATATATCACTTTGAAGTGGATCACGTGATATTTTCATATCATGGTCACATGATCGCTTCATATTAGAGGTATTATTATTTTAATTTTTATTAAAACAAGAAGGATCAATCATGCTTAAAGCATTGATTATGAAACACTTTTCAACTTCAATGCAATTTTATTTAAGAAAGTCTAAAATGCAATACATTCCTCGGTAATATTTAAAAACTTATCACATTACTACATTAATTTATTGTATTTGAAAACCTAAACCTTCATTGAAAAAAATGAACTTCATTCAAATGACGGCATTGAAATATAAACTGCCTGGTTTAAATCTCTCTAAAATGCGATACATTCCACGGTAATATTTTTAAAACTATCATAATACTACGATAATTTATTATATTTGAAAACTTCATCGAAAACACCTGAAATTAATTCAAATGACTTCATAGAAAAAATAACACGCCTGGATCTCTCTATAAAAGCAGGATTTCTTTCATAACTTTCTCCCATTCATATCATTCATCACAATTCTATAATAATTTATTTTATTTAAAAATTAAGATCATGGAGCTACAAGTAGTTATACTCTATGCTTAAAACTTCATCGAAAAAAATCGTCCTTCCTTTTATAAAATCAATTAATATTTCATTCATATCAGCCATGCAGACTCCATGGGCGAAATTATTTTTTGTTAAAGAAATACAGCAATTCCACTACAACTAATTCTGCATATTTTGCTATTTACATTTTACATAAGTGAAAAATAGGCTTCGTTATAGAAATAATCAAATTTGGATAATCATTTAAACTCAAATATATTGTATTTGCGTTGTATTTGCGTTGTTCAAGAATTTAAGCAAAAATAAAGTAGTTTTAGGACGGATACAACACTTAATATGAATTAAAAAGAACTTAAAAACTCACGATTTTGAAACAAGATGGATGCCATATATCATTTTGAAGTGGGTCATGTGCTATTTTCATATCATGGTCACGTGATCGTTTCATATAAGTGGTGTAATTATTATTTTAATTTTTATTTAAAAAACTACTGAATATATTTCGCTGAATTTTTTTTTATATATTTTATGGAACAACTTGGATATTACCTAAAATTTTGGAAGCAGGTTGAGAATTTTAAATCCATTTAAAAAATATTTGAAAAATTAGGTCCCATAGAGCTCAATGCATTTCATTTTTTCAACCCGGGTTCAATCCAAAACTATTTGGGTGGTGTTATTCATTTATATTCCCATAGGTCTTACAGACGGTCTGAACATCATACTAAAATTTCATTTTAATTAAGTCATTTTTACGGCAGTTATCGTGCTAACGAACAGACAGACAGACACACAGACAGACAAACAGACAGACAGACAGACAGAATGAACAAAGTCATAAACACTTTTCAACTTTGTTGTAAAGTGTTAAAAACTACTGAATATATTTCGCTGAATTTTTTTTATATATTTTATGGACCAATTTGAATATTACCTAAAATTTTCGAAACAATTTGTGAATTTTAAATCCGCTTAAAAAATGTTTGAAAAATTAGATCCCATAGGGCTCAATGTATTTCATTTTATCAACCCGGGTTCAAACCAACACTAATTGGGTGATATTATTAATTTATATTCCCATAGGTCCTACAGACCGTCTGAACAACATACTAAAATTTCATTTTGTTTAAGTCATTTTTACGGCAGTTATCATACTAACCGACAGACAGACAGAATGAACAAAGTCATAAACACTTTTCAACTTTGTTGTAAAGTGCTAATAAAGATTTACGGATCGACCAAAATTTGTCTAGGGTGTCGTATATAAGTTTAAAAAGTGTAACTTTTTGAAAATTAATGGGAAATCTATTTCATTAACGTAGTCTTATTTCCTTTGCTAATTTCACCATTTTTTCCTTTTTTTATTGCCCACCCATCTCCACCAGATAAAGAATTAACGCCCGTTTTAATCTTTTTGGGACACCCTGTATAGGACTTAATTTTATGAAACTTCAATCTTTATTGCGACCTCCTTAATCGGCATTAAACCATTTGTATAAAAACTTATTTTATGAAATAGATATATTATTATCAAGATATCATAATAATAATATATGCTGAACTGAGTGACTTATTGGGTGACATACCAAAATCGCAGATCCCTTTCGCTATAGCTAGAATATCGATATGGGTGTTACTCAATCCTTTTCAGCTATCAGGTCAAAGGAAACCGTACCACACTTTGTAACTACGCATTTTGGACTACAGTGGAAATGACTTTTAAAAAAAAGACCAGAATCATTTCGTTTAACTATCGAGAACTTACACTCTAACTGGAACTAAGATAACTTTGAAGCGAAAGTCAAAGCCAAAGTCTCATCTTTTGCATATTGGTATTGAGGACGACGATGCAAAAGGATTTAATTAATCAAAATTATGTATCACTTTCACACTATCTGAAATATTGTTTTCGATCTCAGTTGACGCGTCTTGGCTACAAGATCAGCAAAAATGTTCAGACAGACACTTCATAAAGTAGATCAAAATTTACCAGGCTTATACATTTCTTAAACTCGATTGATAGAGGCCTGAGCAATACATTTCATTGACATGCAAACTTTTTATATTTATCCTAATAAAGGACACAAAATATTTATTTCATTTTTTCATGTGGTTTTCTATAGTATCCTATATATTGCTATTTATTATGGCACTAAAATGTGGTAATAAATTTAAATATCATAATTTATATTTTACTAGTAAATGTATCCGAAGACGTTGCCTAGGACTTAAGCACTATTGATTCATACAAGTTTTTAAAGTCATTGTCATCAGATACGACAGCACATGCACGGCTACGCCAAATCCTTTAGGTGAACGTAATATGCTCTTATTAAGCGCTTATACACGTTTTATCTTACTACGCTGTTGAGCAATACGTCTTAATACCGGCCCTAGATATGACACTTACATTCGGCAATCAAACAGTAGTGTAAAGCGGAGCAATAGCGCGAATAATATTCGAATATAACTTGCTCAATAGCTAGAGGCATGACCTGGTGATAGACTATTTCAATTTCTAACATGACTCTTATAATAACATTGAGAATGCAATTCGCTGAGTTTGCAATGGGATAAAATGCATGATAGCAAAAGAAAGGTATATTTCCCATTTCTAATAATTTGCATTTATTATTATACGAGTTTTATTTTTTTTTAAAAATACCCATCTAACGGACACATTTTAACACATATTTTTGTTTCATATTCCTATTTGAGTTGTAAGCTGGCTTAAAATATTGTATCGACTTTTATATGTATGTTTACATTTTTTATTTCAAGACATTACAGTTTGTCTGATATATTGACATTATTGAAAATCAATATTATTTTATCCACTTAAGTGGTTAAACTACTGGATAAATTCTTTTTCATGGAAAGTACTGTTACAGAACCTTTTAAAAGACATCAAACTGTAGAAAAAACCAAGACAGGCATGCTTATACTGTTTTAACAATTCCTAAATATATACTGGATTTAACTCTTTTAAAACTTGACCAGTTTATATTCTATACACATTAAATATTTCAGGTACTGTTTGTCGCTATAACAGTTTAAAGATATTATATTTGACCCCTATAATTTCCAGTTATATATACAGTTATATTTTGTTTGTAGGTGTTAAAATTTTTGCAATAATTTATGCCATAACTATGGATATACTACAGATGGAGCTTAGGCAGTGAATGCCATGAATTAAGCATAAATTTTTAAATGAGGTTGGGGTTACCAAACATTTCCACTTCTTGTACTTTTCCATTTTTGGTCCAAATATAGTAATTTATATAGAAACGTCTAATTTTCAAAATTAATTATAAGTCGAGTTTAAATGATGAGTGATATGAATTTAACATCATTTAATGGATTCTGCATTTTACCGAGAATATATACTTTTCTATTTCTGTTAAAAAAAATTCCTTGAAAAATATTTTTTCCTCATTAGCTATAGATATAAATTAGATAATGACTGATATGGATTCATAAGTTGATTTTGATTGGAGTATGAGGAAGAATTTACTAAGAATTTGCCTTCTCCGTATGCATTGTGTGGTGTATAGGGGAAGTATTGTGACGGCGTCGAAAATTCGAATACGAGTTTTTGACGGAAGAGTACGTATCAATAATCTCTGAACTGGACCTGATACCTTACTGTTGGATTCTAAGAGAATGTATATTGCCATCTTCTTTGGCTAGATTATGATATTGAAATTTTATCATACTTTGTAAATTTTATCTTTACTATCATCATATATTGATAAATATAAAATCACTGACACACATTTTGCTTCATTGAAAGAATTTATAAATTCACGATTGTAAACATTGCAAAACCACGAAGGTGTCATGCAATTGAACTGAAAATTACAAGAAATTAAAATGCGGGGGTATACGCAAATGATTTGAATTTCAGTGTCAACTCGCATGCGTGGGCTGAACAACGCCCTCTGAACTGCTGTTTTAGCCTTAAAATAGAGAGCTGCAGCAGAACGTTGAAAGTAGTCTATGGTTGTCTGCCAAAGGTAAACGTTTCATAAGAAGTCATTATGCCTTTACGACAATAGTGGGCGCCATATGAGCAAGTTAAGGAGTTTGAACGGAGATGAATGTTCAGCCATCGTGAAGGGTTTTTTCAAATCGTACAATAGCAGTTCGTATTGAGCTTAATGCCACGATGGTGATGCCAGTGGACTAAAGAGAAGCGAAGGAGTCGCAAATATATCAAATGACAACGAAAGGTTACATCAGCTCGGGGTGATCAGCCGCAAGGCAGTGATGAACTGTACATATTCATCTCAACAGTTGGAAGTGCCTTGGGCAACTGCTTCACATGTGTCATTGTGAGCTCCAATAATTCGTCGGCATCTACCGCACCGTTGACTGAGCTTCCTTTGTGCAGGATTCTCTTGACTCAAAACCTTTGACGTCTGCTGCTACAATGGGCTCATCATCATAGACACTGACTTGCCCACTTACAACAAGTTGTTGTTGAGACCCAGGCCGTCCGACCTACCAGAAAGTTGTAAGGTAGCTGTTTAAACGGCCGGGAAGTGCCACCCAGTTTAGACCGGAACCCAGTGGGGGAGGCATCCACAGAGATCGTACCTTTCTTCTCCTACCACAAACCTCTCGGAAGGACTTACGAACCCACATGTTTAAAGTGATCGTACTCCGCGTGCACACGGTGGCAGTTCTGGCAGTAACGGGAATCGAATCCGGGCCTACCGTGTGCAATTCCCGAGCTAACCAATGGGCTACCGCGCCCCACATGCAACAAGTTGTATTTTCCGCTGAATCTCGCTTTAATTTGGGGTACAGTGATTGTTGCATCTACGTTAGACGCTTTAACGGTCCACCTACAGGAATGCGCCATCCAACGTCATACTGGACGAACGCTAAGTGTGATTGGCTGCAGTGCCATTGGATATCTTGAACGATGTCAGTTGCTAAGCATTGTGGGTAAAATCTCAATAGCAACCATTGCAGCAGAGATGTTCTGGAGTCCGAAGTCGTACCTTGCCTTCAATGCATTGCTGGAGCTTTATTTCAACAGAACAATAACCGTCCACATGTTGTTAGGAATGTTCAAGACTTCCTTTCAGCACAACAGACCTAGCTTCTTCATTGGCCTGCCTCGGTCGGCGCCTCTCTGGCCACGCCCGTCCTGTAGTTAATACAGATGGACTTTGGGGTCGGAAAGAAGTAGTCTGGAATGCTCTTCCTCAGGTATAAATTCAAAACCTGTTGAATGCGATGGCAGGTCGTAAATTTAATCGTGTATTTTTTATCAATACATATATTTTGTGTAATACATTTCATTCAATTATGATCATTCCTTCATGGTGTTGAATTTTCACAAAATAGTGTGTTATAACATTGATATTCCAATTATAATCATTATTTTTTCAATTGTACTAATTTATCAGTTTATAACATACTGTAGGTATGTTCAGTTCATCATATTTCCTATAATCGAATTTTGATATTATACAAAATAAAAAAAGTACTACAATAAATACTTTTGAACGTGTAGTAATTATCTGGACTTAGGAATTAGAGCTACGATCATGTATCTGAGACAGAAACATGAAGATAGCTTAGACATAAAATGTTCACACTAGGCTTACATTATACAGAAATCACAATCACTGCTCCACTTAAGGACCATGTAATCGGTATTTGACGCATGTAATCGGTATTGGACACATGTAATAGGCATAGGGTACATGTAATCGGTATAGTATTTAGGGCACATGTAATCGGATTTTTGAAGCTCTATCATTTCATTTCTGATCAGAAATCCTTTGCAATTTTTGTCATTATCGGAGATTAGTTGAGCAAATATATTTCAGTAATTTTCTGTTTCTCAAATTTCATTTGACAATACGTCATGCAACTGCAACACAGGGACTGAGTAGAGTTTCATAAGTTTAACGGATTAGGAAAACTCGAGTTGAAAATGCCATTTAAAATGTACTTATTTTAGTTATTCTTCGGTATTTTGGTATATTTCACCGTCCTGCAGTAGTGATTCCAAACAAAACTCCTTAAATCAAAATTTATAAAATGTTATATACAGCTGACATACACATTAATGGAATTTCTAAAGAAACTAAAACCATATTACCGATTAAAAACGAAATAAGCATGGACTACTTATGGGCCTGGCCTATTTGGGAGATGGTGGCTGACTTTTAACTAACATACACTTTTCATTTACAATAACTTTGTCTCCTCTTTCATTGTAAACGAAGCAATGAAACACAGTAATAAATTACGATAGTAATGAATTAGGATATTCAATTAATGTCATATAATAAAAAGTTATTTCACTGCATTGTAACAATCACTTTATATATATATATTTCAAAATTCCAAAGATTTTACATCTATTTATAATGTTAAACTGGTAAAATTAACTGCAACCGACAACTTGTTCAGATTTTAACATTAAGTATCTCAACTACTCAAAAATTTTATACTTCAAATATGCCACATATAGGTAACTTGTTAATGATTGAATACCAGAAAAATTGATCTGTACAGTATGGAATTAAAAATTGCCATTGGAGATTTACTGAAACGAGAAGACCCTCTAAAAATTTATTTCGTTTTGAATATTCAAAATTAAATATAATTTTGTAGTATAGTGTTTCTTATAATTTGATCACACATATTCCAAAATTTTTGTAAAATATTTATTTAAATATGAAAAATATCTCGAGCAAATTGATTCCGGTTTAAAATTGGAACATTTCAGCAAATTTACTTTTATTGAATAATCTATTTGAGATTAAGATGATAGTATTTCTTTTTCGTTGAAAATACTCTTTACTTTATGAAGTTACTTCTAAGAGTTGATATTCAAATTTATATTTAAAAAGATTTCTTCAATATGGCATTTTTTTCTTTCTATTATTCCTCAAGGATTTTGAATTTTCAATAATGCATCACACTGACCGCAAATTTAAGATCAGATTTTGTTTGGAGCGTAGCGAGTAAATCTCTCGTTTTGAGTTACTTCATTGTCAAAATATTAGAAACGACATCACCTCGGAACGGTCTATAAGATTTTGAAATTTGGTAGTGATAAATGTGTTGAATGATTTTTTCAAAAATTCTAAATAGAACACTGTTTAGAAGAATTCGCATTATTTTTGGCAAATCATCACACACAAAAAGAAATGTTTACATAAACGCAGAATTTATGTTTTATATAACATGCATTAAAATAAATTTCATTATTGGGATAAATGCGCCGTATATACATGAGTTGTTGAATATCATTGTTGGGAAAAACATTTGTGTGTGTATGATAATATTCTGCTTCTATTTTCTGTTGCAATTTTCTTTAAAAGAATCAGTCTCCATATGCAATGGCTATTGATTAGAGCTCGACTGCCACGTTGTGGGTTCGAGTCCCACCTAAGGCGTGGATGTTTGTGTTGTGGAGGCAGTGTTGTTGAGACCCAGACCGTCCGACCTACCAGAAAGGTGTAGGGTAACCGTTTGGACGGCCGGGTGTGGAGGCAGTGTGTTCCGCCCCCTCAGATACGCCTCGGGCAACGTCCTAGGACTGCCAAATGGTTCACGTTCTGGCCACTGACAAAAGGAGAATGATGAAAATCAAATCGAGCCTGGCCATTTGATTAAAAAAAAAACTATTGATAAGAAACTAGGCCTTTCTGTTGCTCCTTCGAGTGTTGTTCCTTCGAACATATTGACATTGAAAGGCCCAGACCTGACGACCAACCCTAAGGCTTACGGTAGCTTAATGTGTGGCTGGGAACATATTGACATTGAAGTAACTCAATAAAGGAACTTTGTCCTTAGGCTTCCCTAAACTGTGAATGTATTTTATAAATCTAAATTTCAGTTAAAATATTCAAACATGTTGGTTTCAAATCAAATGAATGTCTAGAAAATGACTATATATTTAGTCGTGCATTTAAACAGATAAGTAAGGATAGGTCTAGCCCTAGCCATAAAGTGGAATGGTTGCTTTTCCAACAGATTAAGTGACTGCCATTCCATTGGTAAAGCACTACTACGCAAATACAATAACATAATATTTAAAAGTCATCCCGAATACTAAACACATACGTGTAGTTCTCGGGAAGCTTGAAATGACAGCTTAAAGGTAAAGAGCTACAACGAACTACTTCATTTTTTAATTAAAATAACATGTAATTATTGAAAAATACTGGATGATTAAAATAAAAACTGTAATTTCTCGTAACTTTTGCCCTAAAAGTATAGAACGTAAGTTAATTTTCGAAATCGATGATTTTTAAATCTTTTCAGCGTAATGGAGCCAGTAGAATATATAGTAAACTTTCGAAACCCATAAAGTATTTTAAAAATTTCGCGGAACCCTCTCGCGGAATTTAGCTGAAACAAGTTTCGAAGCGATTGAATTATAAAATAGACGCATATAGTGATAGAGTCTATATATAAATTATTAACTCATATCTTTCAATAAAATAATAAAAATAATAAAATTGGGATAAATTTATACTCTTAATATAATTGGGAACAATTTCGCTTTACGCCAAAGGTTTTTGCTTTAAGGAAATATATTTTCTCAAGTAAAGTTATATCTGGTTAAAATTAAAGTATCACATGAATATCTAACTAAATTTTTCTTTCGAAATGCTTAATTATTTTGTTAATAGGTCAGACAAAAGTTTTATTAATTCCAATTAGTTTACTCAATAAAAAAAAAATGTTTCTTTCAGAACCTTTTGAAAATTTTATTTGAAACCTTGCAAAATTTCGTTGAACACTAGGGATTTACGGAACACACTGGTTGGGAATCATTGCTCTAAATATTCCAAAACTATCGGTATATACTTTCATCGCACGGAAAACATAATGCAAAGGAATTTGAACTGCAATTTGTGCTGAATTTTTAATATTTGATGTCTTTGAAATTTTAAGTTATTTCTCACAAAACGGAAAAATATAAATTTTCCCGTGCTGAAATAAACTGGCAGACAGAAGTGCAACTTGCAGCTTTATTTGGAGGCTTAGATAACAGTTGTGTCATACTCAACATGAGCAGACAGTCAGAAAGACGGATAGCGGGACGCCTAAAATTTATTTGTGCATTACAATCCTAATTTCATGAACTTCTGTGCAGCCGTTCTCTTATGATGAAGAGACAAGCAAACCAAAGGCATATTTTCAATTTTATTCACATAGATTCGTATGAATGCGCTTTGTATTTTGAGTTTTATCTTATACAGTTTTACATTCCTATGGAGATAATGATATTTATGGACTGCTGTCTTACTTAAGCGCTCGACAGCACATAATTGGAAATAGCAAATATCTTATCAAGAGGACTTACTGTGTGCCACTATTTTATTAACTAATGTGTGATATTTGAGAAAAGCAGTTTCCAGTAAAAGTGGCAAAATCTCCACATTTGTCACCAAATCAGAAACGATGTCTCAACAACTGATTGATGCTTGTTGCCGAATTGACAATTTTGTTGTTTGTTAGATGAAAAGTGGCAAGACGAAGAACAAAATTTCTAAATCTGGCTACTAATTCCTTACCAGTCTTGCCAGATTACTTAAACGAAAAGTACCAGATGCGATGGCAAGAAGTACTCAAATTGCGGGAAAAATAGACTAATATTTTTTAATTATGTTGAAGATGTCAATATGGTGAGGTCATTAGTTGATGTCACCTTTGAATTATGACATCAGTGGATAACAGCACGTTTTATCACGCCACTGGATGATCCACTGACGGGATAAAACATGCTTTTCAATCAAAATCTCGAAATAAAAATTTCGTAATTTTTTTCTGTATAAATGAATTAAATATAAATTTAATAACAAATTTTGAAATATCTGTAACATCTTTATACATCTATATCAAAATTCATGTTTATGCGGGATGCATTTCCTCTGTTTGCATACAGAAACTCCTTCAGTAATTATTTTATTATATATTTTAATTTTTTATTGCATAAATTCCTGTATAAAATTATTTTAGATATATTAAGTTCATTAGAATATGTCTTCTAATATGCATTCTGCGCTATATAAAGGAGAAATAAGACGATAACAAAACTATCTGTAAACCTTTAATCTGGTATATTTTATTCATATCTCAGTTATTCATCTAACTTTATATATATTTAAAATGTGTTTGAAATAATGAACAGAGTACAATTGAATATATTAGCATACTTTTAAATGCTAAATGTGAGATGCCAGTTAAATGTGATATCCAGAGTATTAATTTATTTTTAGGAATAAACTAGAATTTTCTTAATGGAAATTTGAAAAAATAACAAGGAATTTTGAAAATTTTCAAATATTTGGAATTTTTTGTCGTCGAAATTGCACTGTAAAGGGAATGTGTATCATTTATGAACAAAGCCAATATGTATTTTTTGTCATTTTGGATTGTAATAATATATAATAAATTCTTAGAAGATATAAAAAATGGAAATTAATTCCACAAATGAATTGAAATTTTATTTGTAAATATTTTAAAATAATCTCTAAATTTGTAAATATTTATAAAGGAATAGTCCCATAAAATGCTTATTACAAAGTGATTATTTTATTCATATTCATTTTATATTCACAATATTAATATATTATTACTATATTATTTTATCTTAATAATATTACTAATAATATTTTTATAATTTTGTGACTTGTATAATATGTAAATTTTGAACAAAATTTCAGTAATTTCAAATCTTCAAAAATTTATTTCAAAAGATTCTAAAAAGAGACTGATAATGTTTTTATAGTGTTTTCCAGAATATAATTGTTCTGCGAGAAATTTTCCCTTACACATTTTCGTAAAGTTTTTTATATATTCCGATTAGATATTGGAGAATGCTGCCCGCGGATACCTCGAATATTAGAAAATGTGCGAGATCTCAAATATAAAGTGTGCCCAAATGAAAAGGAGACTACGGTTATATCTAAAGAAAATTTTAATTACAGAGTATTTATTTACAGAATATGGACATGACACCTACACATAATTGCCATTGATGCAGTGATCACAGCGCGTAGGAAGATAGTGAATGGCTTCGCTGTCAAAACTCCTGGGTTGCTAAAGGATCCAGCTTTCCTCGGTGTCTTGTACTTCCTTGTCACAGGTGAGCCGTTGATCTTTCAGAATTTTTTAAAGGGGGCCGAAGATATATCTAATGAAAATACTCTTTACTTTATGAAGTTACTAAGAGTTTATATTCATATTTATATTAAAACATATATTTTCAATTTGTCATTTTATCTTTCTGTTATCCTTTAAAGATATGGCAGAGTTTGAATTTTCAACAGTGCATCACACTGAGCGCAAGTCTAAGATCAAATTTCGTTTGGATCATAGCGACTAAATCTGTCATTTTTAATTACTTCAATGTCAAAATATTAGAAACGACATCCCTTCAGAACGGTTTTATCAGATTTTGAAATTTAGTAGTGATCTATATGTAGAATGAATTTTAAAAAAAATTCTAAATAGAACACTTTTGGGAAAATGATCACTGTTTGGCAAATCACCAGACACAAAAAGAAATGTTAACATAATCAGAGAAATCATTATTTATATAACATGAATTAAAATAAATTTCATTATTTGGTTAAATTCGCCGTATATATATCAGTAGTTGAATATCATTGTTGGGATTAACATTTGTGTATGTATGATCATTTTCTGTTGCTACTCTCTGTTGCAATTTTCTTGAAAAGAATCATTCTCCATATACATTGACTATTGATTTGAAAACAAATTTCATAAAAATCAGATAGGCCGTTCTAAAGTGTTGCTCTTTCGAACATAATGACATCAAAGTATCTCAATAAAGGAACTTTGCTCCCTTAGCTTCAATAAACTGTGAATGTATTTTATAAATATAAATTTCAGTTTAAATAATCAAACTTGTTCGTTTTAAATCAAATGATTGTCTAGAAAATAACTAAATAGTTAGATGTGCACTTCCACAGATAAACAATAATTGGTCTAGCCATAAAATGGAAAGATTATTTTGCAACAGATTAAGTGACAGCCATTCGACTGAAAAAGCACTACTGCGGAAATACAATAACATACATCCTTAAAATTCATTCCGAATGCTATATACATAAGTGTAGTTTTCAGGAAGCTTGAAATGTCAGTTTAGAAGCATTGAATGTCAACGAAATGTTTTATTTTTTATTTAAAATAATATTTACTTATTGAAAAGTACTGGAAGATGAAAATAAAAACTGTAATTTCTCTTAACTTTTGCACTAAAAGTATAGAACGTAACTTAATTTTCGAAATCGATGATTTTGAAATCTTTTCTCCGTAACGGAGCCCATAGAATATATAGTAAACTTTCGAAACCCTTAAAGTATTTTATAAAATTTCGGGGAACGCCTACTTAGCTGAAACGAATTTCGAAGCGATTAAATTCTATATAGAACAAAAATTCTATATAGAACACTTTTTAGAAAATTATCACTATTTGGCAAATCATCAAAGGTTACTTTTGCAACAGATTAAGTGACAGACATTCCACTGAAAAAGCACTACAGCGTAAATACATAATGTTTAAAAGTCATCCCGAATACTACACACATACGTGCAGTTTTCAGGAAGCTTGAAATGACAGTTAAAGAATTGAAGAGCTGCAACAAACTGCTTTATTTTTTAATTTAAATAACGTGTAATTAATGAAAAATACTGGAACATAAAAATAAAAACTGTAATTTCTCGTAACTTTTGCACTAAAAGTATAGAACGTAACTTAATTTTCGAAATCGGTGATTTTAAAATTTTTCTGCGTAACGGAGCCCATAGAATATATAGTAAACTTTCGAAACCCTTAAAGTATTTTATAAAATTTCGGGGAACGCCTACTTAGCTGAAACGAATTTCGAAGCGATTGAATTATAAAATAGACGCATATAGTGGAAGAGTCCATAAATAAATTATTAACTCATACCTTTCAATAAAATAATAAAAATAATAAAATTGGGGCAAATTTATACTCTTAATACAATTACAAACAATTTCGCTTTACATCTGGCTTGCCAGATGATGCACATATTTTGAAAATATTTTGAGTTATTTTAATTTTTCATAAAACTGTTAAAAAAAATCAAGTTAAATATTATTGTTTTATGATAGATATACATATGTTTTCACTTTTATCTGTCAAACTTATGAGTAGTTGATGTAAGTGTTGGTAATGTTTATTATGCCAAATGAATTTCTTGACATTACAATTATTTTTTTCTTTATGGAAATATTATCTTCTCAAGTAAAGTTATCTCTGGTGAAAATTAAAGTATCACAGGGATATCTAACCAAATTATTCTTTCAAAATGCTTTATAATTTTATTTATAGGTCACATAAATGTTTTAATAACTTCAATTTGTTTACTCAATAAAAAAAAATGTTTCTTTTCAGAATCTTTTGAAATTTCTAGTTGAAACCTTACAAAAGTTCGTTGAACCCTAGGGATTTACGGAACACTGGTTGGGAATCATTGCTCTAAATATTTCAAAACTATCGGTATACACTTTCATCGCACGGAAAACATGATGCAAAGGAATTTGAACTACAATTTGCGTTGAATTTTTAATATTTGATGTCTTTGAAATTTTAAGATATTTCTCACAAAACGGAAAAATGTAAGTTCTCCCGTGCTGAAAAAAACTGGCATACAGACGTGCAACTTGCAGCTGTATTTGGAGGCTTATATAACTGTTGTGTCATACTCAACGTGAGCAGACTGTCAGAAAGACGGACAGCGGGCCGCCTAAAATTTATTTGGGCATTACAGTCGTAATTTCAAGAACTTCTGTGCAGCCGTACTCTTATAATGAAGACAAACAAACAAACAGGAATATTTCCAATTTTATTTACACAGATTCGTATGAATGTGCTTTGTAGTTTGAGTTTTATCTTATACTGTTTTACATTTCTATGCAGATAATGATATTTATGGACTGCTTCCTCACTTAATGCTCGACAGCATATAATTGGAAATAGCAAAGACCTTACCAAGAAGACTTACTCTGTGCCACTATTTTGTTAACTGATGTGTGATTTTTGAGAAAGCAGTTTCCAGGAAAATGGCAAAATCTCCAGATTTGTTGCCAAATTTAAAACGATATCTCAACGACTGAGAATGTTGCATGTTTTAATGAGCATGTTGCCGAAAGGTCAATTTTGTTGTTAGATGAAAGGTGGCACGATGAAGTACAAAATATCGATATCTGGCTACTAAGTCCTTTACAGTCTTGCCAGATTATTTAAACGAAAAGTACCAGATGCGATGGAAAGAAGTACTCAAATTGCTGGAAAAATTGACTAATATTTTATAATTGTGTTGAAGATGTCAATATGGTGACGTCATTAGTTGATGTCACATTTGAATTATGACATCAGTGGATAACAGCACGTTTTATCACGTCACTGGATGATCCACTGACGGGATAAAACATGCTTTTCAATCAAAATCTTGAAATATAAACTTAGTAATTTTTTTCTGTGTAAATAATTTAAATATAAATTTAATAATAAATTTTGAAATATCTGTAACATCTTTATACATCTATATCAAAATTCAAGTTCATACGGGCTGCATTTCCACAGTTTGCATACAGAAGCTCATTCAACAGCTATTTTATTATGTATTTTAATTTTTTTATAGCATAAATTGCTGTATAAAATTATTTTAGATATATCAAGTGTGAGACCAGAATATGTTCTCACATGAAACATTTTTATTTGTATTATTTATGGTGCCCAGAACGGCTAACAAAGCTATAGTCTGACTGTCGCCGGGGTTTTTGAGGACTTGAACTCTAAGGTCATAATACTATAAATTCAGGTGTGCAAGACCAAAGGGGCTGAGAGGGGCCTTGCTAAATGTGAAATGATGCCATTGGTGTGAGAAGAACCAATGAGCGCCAAGGGGAAGAAGGGCGGAGCTACCCCCCCCCCCCCCCCCGCCGAAGGAACCACAGCTTGGATCAGAAGAAAGAAATCAGTCAGTCATAGACGAAACGAGTTCAGTTATAGATGGAGACAACGAGAACTAGATATGGAGATCGGACATGAAAAGAAAATAATTACGAATTTTGACTTAGAGCACGACTAGAAAAGCATAAAAATAACCCAACAGATTTGCAAAGTGTCCCGTAGAGGTGATCTATGTGCGAGTGCATTTTTAGTACGAGTCGGAGCCACACACCTCAGACTTGTGGCGGTACTGTCAGCACTAAGACTGATGCAAGATCTTGGAGAGATGATAAGCCCAAGATTAAACTGGAAAGTATGTGCACATTTTCAAAGGTCCTAGACACCATCGTAAATCTAATAATTCTGGTCGCATATGTCCCCTCGCTAAAATAATTAAATGAAAATTGATAAATGAAAATTGATGTTATTGATAAATTGATGTTGTTAATAAATGATATTGTTTAAATTTAAATAGTCTAATATTTTTATATTAATTAATAATTCTTTTCAGGACTTACACAAAAGGTAAAAATAATTGGAGGGTTTATTGCGGCACAACAACGAGCAATGTACGTTTAATGTTAATTCCACTTTATGAGATCAACGGCCATGTCTTAATAACAATTAATGTCAATTTATAAAAATTAATGTTAATTTTAAACTAAACTTCAATCTTGTCTTTTTTTCGGTTGCCACATCAAGTACATTAGAATTTGTCTTCTAATATGCATTATACGGTATATAAAAGAGAAATAAGACGATAACAAAACTATCTGTAAACCTTTAATCTGTTATATTTTATTCATATCTCAGTTATTCATCTACCTTTATATATATTAAAAATGTGTTTGAAATAATGAACAGAGTACAATTGAATATACTAGCATACTTTTAAATGATAAATGTGAGATGCCAGTTAAATGTGATATCCAGAGTATTAATTTATTTTTAGAAATAAACTAGACTTTTTTTTATGGAAATTGTGAAAAAATAAACAGGAATTTGGAAATTTTTCAAAAATTTGGAATTTTTGGTCGTCGAATTTGCATTGAAAAGGGAATGTGTATAATTATAAACAAACCTAATATAAAGTTTTTTCATTTTGGATTGTAATAATATATAATAAATTCTTATAACATATGAAAAATGGAAATTAATTCCACAAATGAATCGAAATTCTGTATGTAAATATTTTAAAAGTAATATGTCAATTTGTAAATATTTATAAAAAATAGTCCCATAAAATTCTTATTAAAAAGTGATTATTTTATTCATATTCATTTTATATGAAATGCAGAAAGAGTCCTAAATAAAAAATATTCCTGTCATAGTCCTAATAATATTTTTATAATTTTGTGACTTGTACAGTATGTACATTTTGAACAAAATTTCAGTAATTTCAAAAATTTATTTCAACAGTTTCTGCAAAGAGACTGATAATGTTTTTATAGTGATTTCCAGTATACAGTTGTTCTGCGAGAAATTTTTCCTGCCACATTTTTGTCACAGTTTTTTGTATATTCCGATTAGATATTGAAGGATGCAGCCCGCGGATTCCTCGAATTGTGCGGAAGAAAGTGTGCGAGATCTCAAATATAAAGTGTTCCCAAATGAAAAGGAGACTGCGGTTATATCTAAAGAATATTTTAATTACGGAGTATTTTAATTACAGAATATGGACATGACACCTACATATAATTGCAGTTGACATTGATGCAGTGCGTAGGAAGATAGTGAATGGCTTCGCTGTCAAAACTCCTGGATTGCTGAAGGATCCAGCTTTCCACGGTGTCTTGCACTTCCTTGTCACAGGTGAGCCGCTGACCTTTCAGAGTTTTTTATAGTAGCCGATGATATGGGAGTCACATGGGGAGATATCGGGCTTTACGGAGGCTGAGTTCATCCAAAGCATCAATAGTGGCAGGTTTGATGGCAACGTGCTCCTGCCCGGTCAGTGGCAAGTTCTTGATGCTTTCGCGTCTCGCCTCATAACGCTGACACCACTGGAATATGTGCAACGTGCGAAACACTGCTTTCTATATCCTCCTTCATCCTGCGATAAATTTCTGAAGCATGCTAGCCTTTTGCGAGAAGAAATTGGATAACAGATCTTTGCTCTGATCTGTAGGAACTTTTATTGAATCAGTTATTTAATATTGAGAGGATAACATTTCTCTTACGTTGAAATTACTCTTTACTTTATGAAGTTACTTCTAAGAGTTTATATTCATATTTATATTAAAACAGATTTTTTCAATTTGTCATATTTTCTTTCTATTATCCTTCACAGATATGGCAGAGTTCGAATTTTCAACAATGCATCACACTGACCGGAAGTCTAAGATCAAATTTCGTTTGGAACGAATCGACTAAATCTGTCATTTTGAGTTACATCAATGTGAAAATATTAGAAACGTCATCATTTCAGAACGGGCTATCAGATTTTGAAATTTAGTAGTGATCAATGAATAGCATGAATGTTTTCAAAAATTCTATATAGAACACTTTTTAGAAAATTATCACTATTTAGCAAATCATCACACACAAAAAGAAATGCTAACACAATCAGAGAAATCATTATTTTTATAACATGAATTAAAATAAATTTCATTATTTGGTTAAATTCGCCGTATATATATCAGTTGTTGAATATCATTGTTGGGATTAACATTTGTGTATGTGGGATCATTTTCTGTTGCTACTCTCTGTTGCAATTTTCTTGAAAAGTATCATTCTCCATATACATTGACTATTGATTTGAAAGCAAATTTCATCAAAATAAGATAGGCCGTTCTAAAGTGTTGCTCCTTCGAACATAATGACATCGAAGTAACTCAATAAAGGAACTTTGCTCCCTAAGCTTCAATAAACAGTGAATGTATTTTATAAATATAAATTCCAGTTTATATAATCAAACTTGTTGGTTTTAAGTCAAATGAATGTCTAGAAAATAACTAAATAGTTAGACGTGCATTACCACAGAAAAACAAGGATTGGTCTAGCCATAAAATGGAAAGGTTGCTTTTGCAACAGATTAAGTGACAGCCATTCGACTGAAAAAGCACTACTGCGGAAATACAATAACATAATCCTTAAAATTCATTCCCAATGCTATACACATGAGTGTAGCTTTCAGGAATCTTGAATTGTCAGTTTAGAAGCATTGAATGTCAACGAAATATTTTAATTTTTATTTAAAATAATATTTACTTATTGAAAAATACTGTAAGATAAAAATAAAAACTGTAATTTCTGGCTACTTTTGCACTAAAAGTATAGAACGTCACTTAATTTTCAAAATCAGTGATTTTGAAATATTTTCAGCTTGACGGAGTCCATAAAATATATAGTAGAAACTTTCAAAACCCTTAAAGTATTTTATAAAATTTTGTGGAACCCCTACTTAGCTGAATCGAGATTCGAGGGGATTGAATTATAAAATAGACGCATATAGTGGTTGAGTAACAGTCTTGCCAGATTATTTAAACGAAAAGTAGCAGATGTGATGGAATAAAATTTCAATAATTTTAAAAATTTATTTCAACAGATTCCAATTTATTTCAACTACGAAGAGACTGGTAATTTTTTTATAATGTTTTCCAGTATGCAATTGTTCTGCGAGAAATTTTTCCTGCCACATTTTTGTTACAGTTTTTTGTATATTCCGATTAGATATTGGAGAATGCTGCCCGCGGATACCTCGAATATTAGAAAGTGTGCGAGATCTCAAATATACAGTGTGCCCAAATGAAAAGGAGACTACGGTTATATCAAAAGAATATTTTAATTACGGAGTATTTTAATTACAGAATATTGACATGACACCTACACAAAATTGCCATTGACATTGATGAAGAGATCCCAGCACGTAGAAGGACAGTGAATGGCTTCACTTTAAAAACTCCGTAGCTGACGGATCGATCGTTCCACGGTGTCCTGCACTTCCTTGTCACACGTGAGCCATTGACCTTTCAGTGTTTTTTCAAGGGGCCGAAGATATGGGAGCCACATGGGGAGATATATCGGAGCTGTACGGAGGCTGAGAACATCCACAGCATCAATAGTGGCAGGGTTGATGGCAAAGTGCTCCTGCCCGGTAAGTGGCAAGTTCTTGATGCTTTCGCGGCCTGCCTCATAACGCTGACCCCACTGGAATATGGTGCAACCTGCGAAACACTGATCTCCATACACCTCCTTCATCCTGCGATAAATTTCTGAAGCATGCTGGCCTTCTGCGAGAAGAAATTGGATAACAGAAATTTGTGGTGTTCGGAGTAATCCATAATGCACCTGACCCCGCCAAACAATTTTCCCCAATTGAGGAGCCGTTCACTACAAATGCACTACTCGGAAAAACGTTGCGCCATCTATTACCAAACACATTACCTCACTGCCATTAGATACTGCTACAGTAAAAGTATCCTTTCAAATTGTCACAGCTACAGCAAAATCTTATACAACGTCATCAGAAAAAAAAATCAAATATCGCGCTATGATTAATGTCTGGTACTGAAATCATTTATCATGAATCTCCAAAAGAACAAATGCGAAAACACCTAGAAGGAAGTTTGATCTAATTGAATGAAAACATTTTTGACTTATGGAAAAGGAGCAAACTCGGAATTATCTTTGAATTTTTTAATCACGATACTGTCGATAGTTATTTGAGAGCACTTCTAGAATTCATGCGGGGATGAAAACTTAAACAAACAGACTAGATTTTGAACGTGTTCGTATGCTTGTTTTCTTAAATAAAAATCAGCTGAAAATGAAAAATTTTTCATTTATAGTAATTAAGCGTACCTAAAATAAAAAAACTATTGCAAAATAATTCAAATTTGAAACAAAAAATTTCATTCTAAATCTATGTAGTTCTATTGCACTTTCTACTTATATTAATTTATTTAGTAATAATTAAAACTATGTAATAAATATAAATCTTATTTATTTACAATTTTAAATAATTATTCGTTGTTTTCGAATATTCGAGGGATTAGAATATTTAAGATTTGGTTTTATTCGAATCGATATTCGAATTCGAGAAAAGCCGCTCATCTCTAATTTCGATTAATATGTTTTTTGTGCATTTAATACTGCTAGTGGATTGTGTCATTTGTTTTAAAATAATTTACAATATTTTCTCGAATAGAGATTGCTAATGTTGCTGAAGTCTTGTATCGCTCTCTAAATTCCTTTGTAGACCAACGCGATCCCCACTGACACTGAAAGGAAAGTCAAACTTCTGTGTGAACAAACGCACTAATTTCTTCGTCACGCCTCTGCGAATATTTCGCGTCGGTCTGTGGGAATCATAAGGTAATAAAAGTTTAAAATCCATGTTTCGAATTTCTTGGACCAAGGGTTCTTGAGATGTTATTAATAAAAAAGATTAATCATGTATAAAGTTTTGATAATGAAACACTTTCGAACTGGAACACAATTTTATTTAAGTATCTGTTAAATGCGATACATTCAGCAGGGTTATTTTAACTTTCATTATATGCAGAGTATAAGGAAGGAAACTATTCTGACGGGATCGAAAGTTCAAATTCGAGTTTTCGACGGTCATGTTTCAAGCATTCCTGAACAAGAATTAGACGTTTTTAAGGTCAAGCATCTCTCTTTCTCTCTCTCTGTGTGTGTGTGTGTATGCGTGTGCGTGCGTGCGCGTGTGTGTGTGCGTGTGTGTGTGTGCGTGTGTGTGTGTGTGTGTGTGAGTGTATGTGTGTGTGTGTGCGCGCGCAAGACCTGGAAACTGGGGACATGTGTATGGTTACACACTCACAATACGAGGGGCGCGGTAGCACATTGGTTAGCGCGCTGGAGTTGCACTCGGTTGGCCCGGGTTCGATTCCAGCCACTACCAAAACTGTCGCCGTGTTCATGCGGAGTACGATCACGTTAAACATGTGGGTCCGAAAGTCCTTCCGAGAGGTTGGTGATAGGGGAAGGAGGGTACGGTCCCTGTGGATGCCTCCCCCACTGATTTCCGGTCTAAATTGGGTGGCACTTCCCGACCGTCCAAACAGTTACCTTACACCTTTCTGGTAGGTCGGACGGTCTGGGTTTCAACACTCACAAAACGAGGACCTACTTCACACCTCGGATGTCCTCGGTTTGAATTATCCCTGAAAATGAATTTTAGGACCTAAATTTATATTATAAATGTGAGACCAGAAATAGATCTCACATGCGTTTTGGTGAGACAAGTTTATATCAGTTATTTATTGTGCCCGAGAGATATAAGTGTTCCAAAATAATGACTAGATTTATTGATGTGTGCAGTGCAACCAAGTACGAGATAGAGCCAAACACCGCTAGTTATGACCAGTACAAATTACGGATGCATTATGATCAAAGGCCAAGAAAGACTTGAAGGCATGTGTTCCTCAAAAAGGTATATAGGTCTAAACATATGTTAGGAATGTCCATGCAGTCCCTCCGCCGAAATAATAAATAATAGGAATAAGTGTTTTAAATTAAGTAATTGTGTATTTTATTGTTTTAATAAATGTTATTGTTAAAATTAAAATGGTGTAATCCAATTAGTCGTATAATAATTAATTATTACTTTACAGGACTCAAGCAAAAGGTAAATAATTGGAGGGCTTTATATAGCGGCACAAAAAAGCAATGTGAATATTAATGATAAGTCCACTATACGAGTAATTTTGCTGCCATGTTAAGATATGATAGATTAATGATAATTAATTAAAAAGTAAAACGTGAAGTTATTATTTTATAAATGTAGCACACATTTAGAAAATAGAATCGGATTTAAAAATCAGTATACAGTGTGTAAAGAACGTATTGTGACGGGAACTCGAGTGTTGCACGGAGTTCATACCCAAGAAATCAGTCGTGCGATTTCGCAAACTATGTTTACCAAAACATTTGCTTCTTTACTTAAAATATCTACTTGACTTATATCTTGTGAAACTTCTTCACTTAAATATATTTTCAAAAGGTTACCAACAAGTCGATGGAGATGGTTTTAGGTAACCCTGTTTTGCATTTTCCGTTTCTCAAATTTGTGCATTTTGTACTTTTATATTTGCTAAGAAATATATCTATTTTAGATATTTCAATACGCATGTGTTTTTTATTTATAGGCTATTAATAATACGTACATTCTATTCGCGGTTTGGATAAATATATAAACAGCAATGTCCTTATGTCTAGTCTTAAGCCTTTAACGGTCGAAAGAGCGCATCGTCATCATCAATGTTTAGACCTTCATCTGAAAATTCTTCAAAGCTATCCCACTTAAAGCAAGGCTTCTCCATTTTATAATTTTTAGAATCTCAAAGTCCTTGTTCATATAATCGATCTATTTCAACTTCGACTCGATCGGTGAGGACATAAAAATGTCCTTTGTGATTATTTCATTATGCACTCCCAGCAAATGTCCTTTCCAGTGCATTCTGTTAATTTTAATGCATTCAAATGTGTCAGAATTTTTATATAATTTGAATAATTCAAAATTGTATTCCCCACGTAAATTGTGTTCCCCACGTAAGCTTTTGTAAATGTCATCTAGGTCTTTAAATAGAACATTTTATCGATTTCTGTTTATATAGAAATGTGTATTTTTCACTTTTAAATACATGAATGTTGTAATTGAATGAATTTACATCAGAAACGCGATGTGAAAGTGATTTAAAATTTATTAGCTGTTTATTCACGCATATAAAGACCATATTTTGGGGGAGAAAAGCAAATATCGGAATGGTATTAGAAGAAACCACAAAGTGGAAAAAGGGAAAAAGCAATTTTCCGTTTTTCACTTGGAACCCAAACACAATTTCCCTTCCATTTCTGAAACTTCCATCTTTTGCCTCCTCCTATACCTGGAAGCAATATCATTACCTTCTGCAGTTGAAATTGGTATTTTTGAAAGAATATCATATTTCTCAAGTGAAAAAATATTGCAGTCATCATACTAAATATTTGTTTATATTTTGGATTAACGAACAGTACCTTCCAAAAATGAACGAGTTTGGAAAGGTTTGCTGTTGCAATTATTAAAACTGCAGATTTTGCATACAGTGATGATTTAAGTTAATATATAGGGCTTAATTTCGTAGAGACTCCAATATTTATTTAATTCGATTTCTTTAATTGACATGAAATCACTTGTACAAACTCTCATTTTGTGAAATAGACAAATTATCCAGATGCCATAATAATAAGATATGCAGAACTGAGTAACTGATTGGGCGGCATTTCAAAATCGCAGATTCCTTCTACTACAGCTAAAATACTGGTATAGGCGTTATTCGAGCCAGCTCAGCTACCAGGTCATAGGAAATATCCCATATTTATGGACGACTATGCAATTATGGACGACTATGCAATGGAATATTTAAAAAAAAAATAAAACTCAAATTCACTTCGCTTAATTAGCAATCCCTTACAAACTACCTGGAATTAAGATCCATCTTAACCTCTGGATCAACGCAAAAATATAATACATATTTTGTGAATTGGAATTGTGGAAAACGATGAAAATGGATATTCAAAATTATTCAAAAATTTTATCACTTTCACACTATTTGAAATCTTGTGTTTTGTCACAGTTCGTGCGTCTTGGCGTGAAGATTAACGAAAAAGTCGAAAATTTCTGAAATTCGAATTAGGGATGATGTTGATATCAGAGAATTTTCAAATAACTTAGACCTCTTTATCTTCATAAGTAATAAAAACACGATTTTATGCCTTTCTGGTGTCAATCGGAAAAATTAAACTATTCAATAGCTCTTATAAATACGATTCAATATATTTTCCCATTTAACGCGTTAACTCATGGAAACCTGGGCGGCATTATTTATGCTTAAATACTGGAGGATTTTTGATATTTTGAAGCGCTATCCACAACATTTATTAAGGGTTTAGGTGTGACAAGAGTTTAAGAGTGGCAAGAGTTTAAGAGTGACAAGAGTTTAAGAGTGACAAGAGCTTAAGCGACAGGAGATGTAATGACAAGATATATTTTAACCTCTTAAATCTCTGGTGGAAATGACTAGTTATTGAATATTTAATGTAAAGCATATTTTTTGGGTCAAAACAAAATTTTCTCCAGATATTAGAATTAATTTTGTTTTCTCTTCATATATATACTTTCAAAATAAATAAAATATCATCTTACGACAAAAAAAATTACATATGAAATGCGACTAACTATTTAGAGATCTTAATGCATTTTATGTGATGCCCTCTGACCAAAAGTGCAGAATTTGAAATATTTCGTGAATGGTGTATCATTCCGTGGTAAGAATAACTTCATTATATAATCGAAACTATTGAAGAAGCAAAATTAACAATTATGTTTTCGAGTTCCAATTACAGTTTCAATTTTCCCCTCCCCAAAAACAATCAACGCTATATTAATTCAGTACAAGGTTCTGTCAAATGGCATGCTAATTTATAGAATAGTTTTTGTTTTTTTATTTTGCTTAGGGTAGATTGGTGTACAATGGAACTCTGGAGTACAAACAAAACCATTTACTGTATGTAACAGGCTGAAAGTTATTGTTTACGTTCGGCAATATATCGCACTACCATGAACACATCTTCAACAATGTTTCTAGTGTGTCAGTTGACCATGTGCCAGATGTTATGTGGCAATAAATGTGAAAGTAAGAAAGTCAAAATATATTTTTGACAAGCTGTTTGGTTCTGCAAGTTAATTCAAAAAACATTATTGAAAACTTCATGCTTCTTGCTGCACTGAACAAAGTAAGTTCATCTACCAATACAATATATGAATTAAAACAAAAAGTGTGTATATATTACGTCAATATTTTTTTAATTCAAATCGTACATTGGAGCACAAATTACTCATGTTATGGGCATACTGAAATATTATTTTCCAATTCTATCATTAAATGTAATTGTTTTGCTAAATCTAAAATTAACAAAATTGATACATGTCTTTGTTGCTACATATACAAATGTTCCAGACTGCCATGTTCTAAAGTGGGTAAAAACTTACTCGGTTTGTGCTTTTCTTATAAAAGTTCATTACCATGAAAAATTTTGATATTCTTACCTTGAAAAATTTTTATATCTAGGTTTGTGCTTTTCTTATAAAAGTTCATTACCATGAAATATTTTGATATTCTTACAATGAAAATTTTTCATATCTTCCTCACAAAGGCCATCAAATATGTATTTCATAATTATATTGTACCCCAAGCAGCATTCTATATTACCATATGTAATGTCGTTTATTATGACAGGAAAATGTGGTAATAAAGTTAAATGTCATAATGTATATTTTACTCAAACATGTACTTAGAATTGCTTATGACTTAAGCAGTATTGATTCCTTCACGTTTTTAAAGTCGTAGTCACCCGCTACACGAGCGCACGCACCGTCACGCCCCACCATTTAGGTAGACATAATACGCTTTAAGTAAGCGCTTTAACATGCTTTAATTAAGCGATTTAACACGCTTTAGCTCACTGCGCTGTTGCGCAATACGACTTGAGTCACGCGCTTGTCACAAAGACACCTAAGCCCTACGATTGCGTTTTATGTCATAAATACACCACTTTGTTTAATCGCAAGCATAATATACATTATGTAATATTTGTTATGTTCTATATAAGCTCCTTTGATGTACCCTGAATACGACTTTTTACCACTGAAGCGGATAAAATTCGCCATAAATAAGTTTTTTGATACAACCTAAATCCATTTCTTTAATACATCTTTCGACGTCTGCGCGGACAGACTACTTCATAAATAAAATTTTGATAATAAATAAAATATTCTTTATTGATACGCCCTAAATGAGCCCCTATAATGCGCTCTGAATGCGACTTCCAGACCGTTACCAGGCGAAATATTCCCTAAATTATCTACTATGATACGCTCTAAATAATCTCCTTTGATGAGCTTTAAATAATATATTTTAATTGGTTTTAAATAAACGTACGGAGCGTATTCAAATGGTGGTTGTTAAACATACTTAAAATAAACGATACGATTTCTAATTTAAAATTAATGCAATCAAATAATCCCGTGGGACATCGTATTTACATTGTTCCAATAATTGAAGGAAAAAAACTCCCACCTGAAGAACTTCAAAGTGGCTGTCTGAGATTGCGAGCAATGTCACATCATAACAAGTTTCTGGCCGAATTGCGAGAAAGGTTGTCGCCATATCGCAATTCCCGCCTATCACTGTTTATGCGACTGCGCGAAGGAGAAATTTCTTGATTTGTTTAATTTGCGGAATTCCAAGATATGTTAATAAAAACATATATACCTAAAAAAATAATAACTAATGAAGGAATGGTTTCAGGAAAATACATTATTTTTGAGAAACCTGTAATGAATAAACCAACTGTTGTAAAATTTTAAAAATCGGATCGTTTTCTATTTATTTTACGCGACTATTTTAAATTCAATTATATCTTTTAAAACGACGTGTGTATATAATTATAAAAATTTCAAAAATCCACCTATTGATAGTACGGATTGAATTCAAAATTTGTTTGAAATATACATAATTATTTGGTTTTATCGATCATTGTACGGTAGAAACTTTGCAATAATATTTCCGATCGCCAAGAAACAGCTTTGTACTGAATAAATCATGTAATAACAGATATATCATATAATAACTCCGTTTTGAAGCCCTTCGTTAACTTCTGTCTACATAATGTTGATGTTATAGTTCCTTGTAGATCCGTTTGCATTATTTTTGTTAAGCCTCGGCACCATGGGTCTTGTGGATATTGTTCTTCCTCCATTGATATTTATTACACGAAGTTTACCGTTATCATTTGTATGCTGTCTGACTTGTGATATGTCATCTTGAGCTTTTCTTGCCCTATATCTGGTCTCAAAACATCTGTCTTGGATCATATTCTTTGATAATATTCATATGAAAATTTATACTGATCTTATCCATCTCAAAATTCACTTTTCATTTGGCCTTACAATTGCGCTAGGGGCTTCAATTAGCTATCACCTGCAACCTGTGCATGGGCACTACGGAAAAATTTGCATAAGTATAGATTATAATCTTTCTAATTCAACAGTTTTTACCAATCCTAAAGTATTTTACGTATAATTGTAGCCAATGAATCTGTGATTATGATGTCACCTGATTCTTGCAACTTTAATAAACAGTAGCCCAGAAATTTGGCATATTTCTCAAGGTGTCCTATTATATCCTAACCGCCCCTACTCAAAACATCTCAATACAAAAACAATTCGAATTTATATTTTAAAATAAATAAAATAGTTTAAATATATACTATTTTAAGGGGGAGTCATAAGTGTCCAAGAATGCTTAAGAATGTATGAACTGGGTTAATACTCGTATATAGAGAGACTGAAAACAAATTTACAAGTTTCAATATAAAAATTTTTTAAATTAATAGAAAGTTTTTACATTTTACAATTTTATCTTTTTTCGAACTATCATTGTGCCGAATTTCTCAGCAGCGGATAGCTTAGATTTTACACTACGCGAACAGAAACAGAGACGGTATACAAAATAATCAGATGAAGAAAACGTAAGCATACATAAGTATGAAAAAAGGCTTAACGTAGATGGCGCAATGCTGCACAAGTACGTAAAGCAGTTATATAGCAAATAAAAGTATGAAGGAAAAAATGGGAATCAAGCCAACAGGAAAGCATAAATGGCCGAGGGGGATTGTGACCCCTCGTTCCCGGTTATAGCATGCTATTACACCTGGGTAACACTCCCGGAACCAAATACATTGCCGAAACTTGACCTCCGAAATGGTGTCGAGCACAAGACACTGACCGTGGAAGTGAGTACAAAACTCAAGAATCGAAGAAAAGTCCGAAATCCAAAACCGAAGTAATACACATAATGAAAAATAATGTTCTTCACTCCTTGCTGACATCTACCTGAATAAATACGAGGAAGGCACTCACATATTAAACGAAATACCATACTTTCGTTTCGTGGATGACATCCTTGTGGGCCAATACGAACAAATGTCTGAATTTGACTTCAGTTTCTACCCTGATAACTTGGATCTCATAGAAACACACATGGAAAATAAAAATCAAGTTGATTTCCTGGATATTAGTATCCTTTACGATAAAAACAATTGTTTATATATCATTTTATACGACAAGAGAAATACTTTCAAGACCAGCATCAATCACGTTATCGATTGGAACTCAAATTTGAGTAAAAATATATTACGTAATATTATAGTCAATCATCTGATACGCAATCAAAGAATCCATACCTTCAAAAAAGATCGAACTGAAAATGACAGAAGAATAATGCAAGAGGCGACAAAGAAACATTATCCCGCAAATTTCCTTAGACATTATTATAATACTGTATACAGCGATGAAAAAAACGTTTATTTTAAGGATATAACTTGTACACACCTATGATGGTAACTGTACGATTCACCTACACGGAACTTGCTGATAGCGCACCTTAGTGGTAGTATAATGCTATATATGGATTGCACTGTCCTTTGTTAACGACTCTTGGCCTTTTTCATTATGTGTTTTACTTCGGTTTTGTACTTCGGACTTTTCTTCGATTCTTGAGTTTTGTACTCACTTCCACGGTCAGTGTCTTGTGCTCGACACCATTTCGGAGGTCAAGTTTCGGCAAAGTATTTGGTTCCGGGAGTGTTATCTAGGTGTAATAGCATGCTATAACCGGGAACGAGGGGTCACAATCCCCCTCGGCCATTTATGCTTTCCCGTTGGCTTGATTCCCATTTTTTCCTTCATACTTTTATTTGCTATATGTATATATATATATATATATATATATATATATATATATATATATATATATATATATATATATATATATATATATATATATATTTAACATGTTAGACTATAGAAATATTATATTCAGATTTGATATGTATTACAGTCGGTTTTCAACTTCAATACATATCAAATCTGAAATGTTTGCCAAAAACTTTAAGTCGTATTGAAATGTGATTTGCAGCAGTACCTCACTGTATTGTATTCGCTTACCGTTATAAAGCCGTGTTTCATAAAATGCTAACTATTTATATTTACTATGTTTTCCTATTGCGTTCAATTCACACCACATGTTTCAACACTTGCTTTTGTAAATATAAATACCTGTGTCATAGAGCACTAAAATATGACTTTAACGTTGAAAAAAACAAGATTGTAAAAAAAAAACCGTTTTACACGAAACGGATATTTGAAAAATGCACGTGCAGTTACATTCAGCTACCATATAATAATGCAAACGCAGCAATATCGTTAAGAATTTCGAATATCACTTGTTAATAGCCAGAAAGTTTGACCTGGCTATATACTTTTTCAATTTCTCACATGACTCTTTTAACAACATTGCGAATGCAATTCGCTATGTTTGCAATGGAATAATATGAATGATAGCAAAGTGTATTTCCCATTTTTGTTATTTTACATTTATTTTTAAATACATTTTTGTGAATATAACTTTTTAACGGACAATCATTAAAACATATTTTTTTGGTTTGTATTCATATTCGGGGTTGAAAGCTAGTTTAATCTGTTGTATCGAATAATTTTTCTACGTATGAATGCCTTTTTTAATTCAAGACAGAACACTTTATCTGATACATTGACTTCCTTGAAAATCAATATTTATTAGCAATCAATTTTCATTAGTAATCAATATTCATCATTGAAAGTCAATGCTCATTATATTTCCAATAATCCAATTTTAATATTTCATAAAATAAACAAAAAGTACTACAATAAAAAAAGAAACTTTTGCAGACAGCACATGACTTTCCTGATATAATGCAATGAATTTCCTTCTTTAACATTTGTCGTCGTAATCCTAATTTCTGCTCAGTCTTCAGAAGTGAATTGATAGCAATAGATCTGAGACTCGAGGCTATTCTCGCAGAGAAGGATTATGGTGACTTATGGATTTTATCTGATAGTCGCAGCTCCCTCCATCACCTTAATAATTGGATACTTGTAGGTGACAGGACCAGTATCTCTATCCTGCTTAATCTAAAACTGATTTTGTTAAATCATGATGTCAACTTTCAGTGGATTCCCTCTCATGTGGACATTAATGGTAATGAAGTAGCTATTAATGGTAACTATGAAGTAGCATTAATGGTAATTAACTAGCTGAGGAGGGATTCAGTCTCTCCACCCCTTCCTCTTCCACCTTGACTTTTCTGGAATTACATTCTTGGGAAAGGTAAATAAATGATGAATTGGAGAGAGCCCACCCCCACCCATCATTGGTGTATTGGGTAAAAAGCCGGGATTGACTCTAGACCTCCCGTCTGACAGAGGCCGCCTGCACCAAGTGCCACGACCATAATGCTTCTGTAGAGCATACAATGGATTGTAGGGGTCTCTCCAAGGAGGATATCTATCGCGATCCACTTCTAGTGCTCTACTTTCTGAGAGTCAACAACTCATGGATCTCGTTTGACTTCGTCAGACACTGGGGGGATAAGCATCAGCAACAACAACTACAACACTTCTTTAACGGTCGAAAAGTGATGAAAAAATCCGCGGTACAGTGTTTGTAACGTATACTGTAACATATATGAAATACATTGTTTGTATATTTCACGCAACTCTACATTAACATTTATTAATATTGATACCATCCTCAATAAGCAATATAATCCATATATTTAAATATTTTATTAATGAATTCATCAACTAGGCTCCATTTTCATGAACTTGGCGTCATTTTTGCAATTTTGCTAATATTTTTGTCAATGTATATTCAAATATCGACAAGTTGTCGATATTTAGAAGATCATTTCTTAAATAATAAAATGTATGGTCATCATATGACGGAATTAAAAATTTGCAAGCCATTGCATCCAATTTGGCGTCATTTGTAGCAATCTGGCGACATTTTTGTCAATTTGATAACATTTTTATGAATTAGCGCCATTTTTATCAATTTGATAACATTTTTATCAATTTGACGGCATCCTTATCAATTTGGCCACACTTTCGTCAATTTGACAACAGTTTCGTCAATTTGGCAACAATTTTGTCAATTTGGCAACATTTAAAAAAAGTCGCCAAGTTGACAATAGGTCGTCAAAATTCGTCGCAGAATTCCGCCAAGCGTTACAGACGGAGAACTGTTATTCTTATGTTCGTTCCAAAATATTGAATTTTCATCAATTAATTGTAACTGCATTGATTTGACGTCATTCTTATCAATTTGGCTACATTTTCTATCAATTTGGCGACATTTTCATCAATTTGGTGATATTTAAAATACCATTCATGTTGGCGATATTCAGCCAAATTCATCGCCAAAATTTTGTCAAGCATTATAGTCGGAGAAATAGGTTAATCTTATAGTAGATAAAAGACCAGCGTTCTACAGTTGATGTCAATCGTTTTGTAATGAAACATTACATAAAAAATGATTATTTACGTAACTTTATTTAAGGTTTTAAGTTTTTGATAATCTTTATTTCAAAATTTAGGAGGAGTCTGAGAATTCGAATGCGTATAAAAACAATTGGCTTCAAGTATTCACGGATTGTAATTTTTGAACCAAATTTCGTTCAAATCCTTGCATTCATTCGCCAATTACAATATCTACAGTCTCGGAGACACAAACACACACACACACGCACTCACACACTTACATACTCTCACCCCCCCCCCACACACACACACTCACATACTTTCACACACACACACTCACATACTTTCACACACACAACGTGCTCTCCCGTCGAAAACTAGACTTCAAATTTTCGACCCCGTCACAATACTTTCCTTATACACTATATACTTTCCATAATATATTATACTATGTATATAAGGAACATATAAGGAATATTGAATTTCCATTAATTGTCATTTTATTGATTTAGCGTCATTCTTTTCAATTTGGCGACATGCTCTATCAGTTGGCGACATTTTCATCAAGTTGGCGACATGCTCTATCAGTTGGCGGTATTTTCATCATTTTGGAGACATTTAAAATACTCGCCATAATGGCGATATTCAGCTAAATTCGTCGCCAAAATTTCGCCCAGCATTATGGTCAAAGAAATAGGTTATTCTTATAGCAGATAAGCGACTTAATCCATCCAAATACAAAACTATTACTCAAAGTATCTGCTCGTATGGTAGATTTTTTTCTAAGAATGTTATTATCTAAAGTGTTTTCTCTCGTGAATGGAATGAGCTACATCTAAGAGAATGATTATAATAAATTTATCGCATAATAATACAAAAGAAAGGTGAACAGATTTCACAATAGTTAATACTTTTGCTGAATTTTATGTGATTTTTTTATAAATATATTTTAAAAATGTGGTAAGTCTCGAGGAAGTTTGATAATAGCTAGCGTTCTAAAGTTGATGTCAATCGTTTTCTAATGAAGAACTATATCAGAAATGCTTTTTTACATAACTTTATTGAAAGTTTTAATTTTTTGATAATTTTTTTAAAAATTTCATTTCAAAATTTACGGGGATTCTGAGCATTCGATAGCGTATAAAAGCAAATAGCTTCCAGTATTCACGGATTGTAATTTTTGAACCAAATTTCGTTCAAATCCCTGCATTCATTTGTCAGTTATAATCTCCAGAGACTCATTGACACACTTACACACACACACTCACATACATTCACACCCACAAACTCACACACACAGACATCATCTCAGAAATATCTGATTCGTGTTCAGAGATGCTTGAAATGGTCTCACACTTCGAAAACTGTACTTATATAATATATGCTTTCTATACTACATTGTACTATGTATATAAGGACAATATTTATGAAAGAAGAGAAAAAATCTAAATTCAGGAATAAGAGATACAATCATATATCTGAGGCATCGTCATCCAGACAGATTAGACATCAAATATTGTTCACACTACCATTAATTTGTGCCAAATTCACATTCAACATTCCACTTGAGATCCTTGCAATCGCTACACAAATCCCTAAAGTGTAGATGATCAGCATTACATATACCATGCATAATTTCATATATTCATAGGTTTAGTTACAATCATATGACTGAAAGTGCCCTATCTTTCAGCTCTGGTATGCGCAATAACTATTAAATTTATCACTCAAAGTTACTACATCCCGTACTTCAACATTCGATTTTTGAAGCCCTATCATCATTCATCTCTGACAAGATATCCTCTGTGGTGTTCATTCTTTATCGGAGACTAGTTGAGCAAATTTTAAAATTTCCAATAAATTTCTGTTTCTCAAATTCCATGTGACAATAGTTTATACAACTGCAACAGATGGACTGAGTAGACTTTCACGAATTGAATGTTTTTGGAAAATGCGAGTTTAAAATTAATCTTAAAATGTTCCTATTTTAGATATTCATTGGTATTTCTGATTCCTCTTACAGTAATGATTCCAAACAGAACTCCTTACATCAAAATTTATAAAATTTAACATCCAGCTGTTATTTATAGCACGTACCCACTAATCTAATATCTAAAGAAACTAAAAGCAAATTTTCAACAAAAAAAACAGGCGTGGCCTATTTATGGGTGTAGCCTGACTATTAAAGACAAAATACTCTTTTTTTCTTTCCGTTAAATTTGTTTCCTCTTTTATTGTAATGGAAAAAATAAAATATAGTAACATATAGGGATATTCAAGTAATATCATGTAATAAAATGCTATTTTAAAGCATTACAACAATGACCCTATATTTTAAAGGTCAAAATACGTCAAATCGCTTTACAGTCTTAAAATGGTAAAATTAATTGACATTATAAATATCAACCGTAAGTCTGCAGAGATTTTTGCATTAAGTATCTCAACTACTAAAAAATTTTATACTTCATGCATGCTACTTTTAGGTAACATGTTAATTAGAACTGAATACTAATAAAATTGACCTATACTCTATGGAAATATATATTGCCGTTGGAGTTTTACTAAAATGAGACCTTGGAAAAAATTAATTCCTTTTTAATAATCAAAGTTAAATATATTGCTGTCATATAGTGTTTCTGTCATATAATAATTTCATTACACATATTTCAGAAAATTTTACAAAATATTTATTTAAATAATAAAATATTGTGCCGGTTCAAAATTGGAAAAAAAATTAAATTTCACTTATTTAGGGTGAACACTTTAAATTAGACACGGTAGCATTTATTTTACGCTTTAAAATATTCTTTATTTTATAAAATAATTTCCAGGAGTTGTTTTTGAACAGTATACAAGACCGGTTCAATATGGTACGCATAAGGAAGTCTTTTTTCTGACTATTATTCCTAGAAATGGCAAATTTTTAATTTTCAACAATTCATCACATTGACCGCAAATTCACATTCATATTTTGATTAGAGAGTAGCTAGTAAATATCCCTTGTTGAGTCACTTCAGTATCAAAATATTAGAAACAACATCACTTTAGAAATGGCTATCCGATTTATAAATTTGGTTTCTAATCAGTGGTCACTGTGTAGAGAGACTTTTTAAAATTTAAACCGAACAATTTTTAAAGGATTTGGCATAATTTGGTAACAGCAAATTATCAAGAAAAATTTTAAACCCAACAAAGAAATTTAACAACGTTTATATAACGTCCTACAAATTACCTTACAGTGGAATTCAACATATTTTATACAACCTGCAACAATGAAATAAATTTCCATGTTGGGTTAATGCCTTGGGTGAATAAGTTGTTGAATTTCATTGTTGGGGGTTTAACATTTTAGTGTTTGGTGTGATTTTCTGTTTCTATATGGTTCTGATTCCAGTAAAATTGTACGATTTATAATTTTTTTGAAAAAAGTCACTCTGCAATAAACTATTGATTAAAAGCCAAATTTCATCAAAACCGGATAGACCTTTCTAAAATGGAGCTCCATCGAACATTTTGATATTAAAGTGACTAAAAATGTAGCTTGGCTCCAATTAATTGAGGATGTGTTTTATGAATTTGAATTTCAGTCTAAATATTCAAACTTCTCGGTTTTAAACCAAAATATTATCTAGGAAATTGCTAAATAGAATTATATAATTAAATATGTCCAAAAATGCCTAGACCTACCCATAAAATAGAAAACTTGTTTTGGCAACGGTTACAGTGAGAGCCGCGCCATCCTATCGGAGAGAGGATACTGCAGATATACAATAACACAATCTTTGAAAATTATTCCGAATACAATACACAAAAGTGCAGTTCTCGGAAATCTTGAAACAGAAGTTCTTAAAATCAAGGAAGCTGTCAAATTAATTTTAATTTTAATTAAAATATCATGTTATAATTGAAAAATACTGAAAGATAATAATTTCAAAAACTCTAATTTCTTGTAGAAATTATACAGTAAAAGTATAGAACGTTAATTGAATTTCCAAATCAGTGATTCCTAACCGTGCTTGTGTAGCGGTGCCCTTGAAATATTTGGTAAAATCTTTCGAAACCCTTAAAGTATTTTAAAAAATCTCAGGATATCTCTACTTAGCTGACTCAGGCTTCGACGGGATAGAATTATAAAATAGAAGCATATACATTAGTGAAGTTCATAAATAAAGTATTAACTCATCTTCTTAAATAAAATAATAAAAAATAGTAACATTCCAATAAATTTATAGGGTATCAACATATTTTATACAACCTGCAACATTGAAATACATTTCAATGTTGGGTTAATGCCTTGGGTAAATAAGTCGTTGAATTTCATTGTTGGGTTTAACAGTTTAGTGTTTGGTGTGATTTTCTGCTTTTATATGGTTCTGATTCCAGTAAAATTGTATGATTTATAATTTTCTTGAAAAAAGTTACTCTACCATAAACAATAAATTAGAAGTCAAATTTCATCAAAATCGAATTGACCGTTTTAAAATGGTGCTTCTTCGAACATTTTGGCATTAAATTGACTAAAGAATGGAGCTTCGCTCCAATGAATTGAGGATGTATTTTATAAATCTGAATTTTAGTCTAAATATTCAAATTTCTCTGGTTTTAAACCACAATGGTATCTAAGAAATTGATGAATGCGATTGCATAGATAAATATGTCCATAAATGCCTAGACCTGGCCATAACATAAAAAACTTGTTTTGAAAATGGTTACAATGAACGCCATCCTATCGGAAGGAACATAAATTTCCAACAACCTGGCAAGTTAGTTTTAATTTTAATTAAATTATCATATTATAATTGAAAAATACTGAAAGATAGATCATAAAGTTAATGATTTACAGGTTTCGTACCAAGCACACGATGTGCAAACAGTAGAAAAAGAATATCAGACTCCTGTAAATGATACTTTCTGGTGCAAAAATGTGAACTTATTTGTTTTTTTTATTATTCAAAAGACATGTTGTGTTCACTTCTAACATAAACGCGGTATCCATTTACCCCAGAAATATTTATCGGAAATGTAAAATTTCAGCAGTAAACGAAGGAAATTTCATTAGAATCTTGTTTGGTAAAAAAACTCACTTTCTTGCCCCATGTTAAAAAATTACGGAATATATGTGAGATAGCTTTTAACATTTTGAAAGTCCTCGCTAATACAACATGTTATGCAAACCATACTTCCATGCTTATGATTAAGGCGCGAATTTTGATGAAATCTGCATTTTTTTGCATTTTTTGTATTTTTTCGAATTTTTCCCTTTTATGGGTATTTTCCCTTTTATTCGAATTTTCCCTTTTATGGGTATAATTTGCACATACTATTAGATCTATACCATTTATTTGTCGCAGCATATCATTTTTGAATCTTGTGCCATAAAACCCCAATCAACCAAACAGATCACAAATAATCATTAATAATTTAAATTTGTTTACTCAATAACAATAAAGTTTGCTTTTTTACAACCTTCTAAAAGTCTCATTGAAACCTTGCACAAGTTTACCTAGGGTACCGCGTGTCCTAGGGTACCGCGGAACCCCGGTTGGGAATCACTGATCTAAATAATTAAAAACTAACGATATACCTGTTCTTCGTACGGAAACGATAATGCAATGAAATTTCAACTACAATTTGCTTTGAATTACTAATATTTTACACGTATTTCTGAAATTTGATTATATTTCTCCCAAAACGGAAATATGTTAGTTCTGTACTGAAATAATCTGACAGACGGTAGTGAAACTTGCAATTTTGCTTTAAGGCATATATAACGATTGTGTCATGCTCAAAGTCAGCAGACAGTCAGAAAGACGGACAGACGGAAGCCTAAATTTTAAGTGGGACACTACTATCATAATTTCATGAACTACGAAGCAGCCATTCTACAGTGATGGGATCTCCTATCCAGGGAGATTTTCAATTTCGTATGCATGTGATTTGTATTTTGAGTCTTATATAATTTTACGTTTCTATACAGACAACGATATCCGTGGAATGATTTCTCTCATATGTGTTCACAGAATGAAATTGTAAATAGCTGAAACTTTAACAAGAAACCTTACCGTGTTCCACTATTTTCTTAACGTCTCTGGAAGGCACAGGCATATCTAAGCACGTTAATCTTTCAAAACGCATCTTTATTTTATTAATTGATTACACAATAACCTTAATCATATAAATTTGCTTACTCAATAACAAAACGTTTCCTTTTTCACAGCCTTTCAAAAATTTTCTTTGTAACCTGGGACGAGTTTGTCGAGCTCTAATGGTTTACGGAACCCTAGTTTGGAATCACTGTTCTAAATATTCCGAAACTAACTGTATACACGTTCTGCGTACGGGAAACATTATATTTGAACTATGATTTACGTTGAACTTTTTATATTTGTTGTCTGTCTTTGCAATTTTATAATATTTCTAATAAAACCGGAAAAAGTATAAGTTCTCTTGCGGTGAGATAAACTGGCAGACACAGTTGCAACTTGCAAATTTATTCGATGGCTTCTATACTGATTGTGTCGTACTCAAAGCCAGTCGACAAACATAAAGACGGACAGATGGAGGCATAAATTTTAAGTGGGACACTACCATCATAAATTCAAGAATTCTGCTGCCGCTGTTCTCCTATGATGATGAGATAAATAATCGAAGAGACAGATTTTCAATTTTATTAATATAGATATGTATGCATATAATTTGTGTCTTAAGTCTTAAATTATACAGTTTTTCGTTTCTATACAGACAACGATATCCATGGACATATGAAACATATATTTTAAAGAAAAAGTTGCAGATACGATGGCAAATATAGTTTTACGTTTCTATGCAGATAATGTGATTATAAGATAAACAAATAAAACAATAAAATGATTTTCAATTTTATTTACATAGATATAAATATAAATTGTTATATAATATAAATTGTTGTATAATGTAGTTGTTTTATATAATATAAATTGCTCCATTCAATTTTTTTTTTCAAAAGTCATGAACCACTGATTATAAACAAAATAATATTAAAATCGGATAGTCCGCTTTAATGTGCTTTTATTTTAAACATTTAGACATTGAAGTGAAGATCTGAGCTTCAATCGCTACGCTCCAACAAGTTGAGATTTTATGTTATAAATTCGAACTTCAGATAGAATATAGAGTCTTGTCAATCTTCAACCAAATAAATCCCTAGAAAATGGTTAGGCATGGATATCTAAGAATAAATATGTCATAAAAGAATCTAGATCTAATAGCAAAATGACATCCTTTTTTTAACATTTGGAGCCACTTCACATACGTTAACACCATTCGTAAAATTCATCCCGAAAACTACACAGTTAATTCCATTGTTGGGTAAATTCGTCGCACATAATACAAAAGTTAGCGAATTTCATTGTTGATTTTAACATTTTATTTTAGCGTATGTGATTATTTCCTTTTGCCAAATTGTTCTGATTAAGGTGTAAATCGTTAGATTGAAAATTTTACATCAATGTGCACATTAACCACAGATTAGAAACAAAATATCATTAAATTCAGATAGGCCGTTCTGTAGCGATGCTCTTTTAAACATTCTGACAATTATGTGACTGATTAATTACTCTTCGCGCGCTTCGGTCCAATAAATTGGAATTGTATGTTATAAATCCGAATTTTAGGCCGAATATTGAAATTTGTAGATTTTAATCCAAAAAATTCGCTAGAATATGGTTAGATGTGAATTCCATGCATAAATATGTCCAAAAAGGTTTATATATAGCCATAACATGGCAATCTTATTTTTTAAACACTTGCAGTCATTCTATTGGAGAAGAAGGAGCTACTGTTCACGTACAATAACGCAATTTGTAAAAATCATCCCAAAAACAATACAGGTAACTACGGATTTCAGTTAGCATGAAAATGGGAAAAAGTAGAACAATTTTAAGATTGTTCTCTTTTTAAATTAAAATAGAAAACTATCATTAAAAACACTGAGATATAATTATTTCAAATTCATTAATAACAATTTTTCAGTAAAAGTGTAGCTTCGCACATAATACAAAAGCTACAGAATTTCATTGTTGGTTTAAACATTCTATTTTTGCGTATGTGATTTTATGCTGTTGCCAAATTGCGCTGATTCCAGTATAAATTACTATATTTAATTCTTTTAAATCAATGTGCATATTAACCACTGACCAGAAGCCAAATATCATTATATTTGGATAGGCCGGTCTAGAATAACACTCTTTCAAACATTCTGACATTTAAGTGACTGAGGAATTAAGCTTCCGTCGCTTCGTTCCTATAAATTAGGACTGTAGGTTATAAATCAGAATTTTAGGCCGAATATCGAAATTTGTAGGTTTTAAACCAAATAAATCGCTAGAAAATGGTTAGACGTGGATTTCTTTGGATAAATGTGTCCAAAAAATTTAGATCTAGCAATTCCATAATCCTAGTAAAAATCATCCCGAAAACTATACAGATAACTGTAGTTCTCAGTTAGCATGAAAATGGGAAAAAGTAGAACTGCTACAAAAATATTCTCTTTTAAAATTAAAATAGTAAACTATAATTTAAAAATACTGAATGATAATTTTCAAAATCCTTGATAACAATTTTGCAGTAAAAGTATAGACAATAACTTGATGCTCTAAATTCAGATTTTAAGCAATTCATTTTTTTAAATTCAAAACAATTATAATAAAGTTCATTGTTGAATTACTGAGTTGCATATTTACTGCTAATATCAAAATTTATTGAATTTCACTGCTTATATTAGTATTTTTTTACGTATGTGATAATTTGCTGTTGTCAAATGGTGCTAATTTCAGTATAAATTGTTCCATTTAATTTCTTTTTCCAAAATTCATTAACCCCTGATTAGAAACCAAATATCATTAAAATCGAATAATCCGTTTTAATTTAATGCTATTTTAAACATTTTGACCTTAAAGTGAAGAACTGAGCTTCCCCCGACACCCTCTAATAAATTGGGATTGTTTATTATAAATTCAAATTTCTGTTATAATATTGAATCTTGTCGGTTTTAGACCAAATAAATCGTTAGAAAATGGTTAAGCATGAACTTCTAAGGATAAATGTGTCATAAAATGATCTAGATCTAGCTGTAAAATGACATCTTTTTTCACAGAAGCAGCCACTCCACATACATTAACACAATTCGTAAAAATCATCCAGAAAACTACACAGATAATTCCATAGTTAGGTTAATTCGTCGCAAATAATAGAAATGTTATCGAAATTCATTGTTGGTTTTAACATTTCATTTTTGCGTATGTGATGATTATTTGCTGTTTGCAAATTGTGCTGACTCAAGTATAAATTGTTAGATTTAATATTTTTTAAATCAATGTGCACATTATCCACTGATTAGAAACGAAATATATTAAATTCTGTTAAGCCGTTCGAGAGGGATTTTTTTAAACATTCTGACATTTAAGTGACTAATGAATTAAGCATCTCTCCCCTAAATTGTGATTGTATGTTATAAATCAGAACTTTAGACAGAATATTGAAATTTGTCGGTTTTGAGCTAAAAAAATCGCTCGAAAATAGTTAGAAGTGCATTTCTATTTATAAATATGTCCCAAACCGGCTAGATCTTGCCGCGAAATGCCAGTCTTATTTTTTAAACAGTTGCACTCATTCTACTGGAGAGGAAGGAGCAACAGCTCACGTACAATAACCCAATTTGTAAAAATCATCCCGAAAACTATGCAGATAACTGTAGTTCTGAAGTAGCATGAAAGTGCGGCAAAGAAAAATTTTCAAAGTTTATTGTGTTTTAAATTAAAATAGTACACTTTAATTAAAAAATACTGAAAGATAATTATTTCAAAATCGTTAAAATCCAATTTGCAGTAAAAATATAGAAAACAACTTGATGTACTAAATTAATCTTTCACATTTTTTGTAGCGCCTACCGTACAATGTTTCGTAAAATTTTGCAGATCCCTGAAATTACTTCAAAAAATCTCGAGAAACCTCTTTGTAGCTTACTAAGTGATCGACTGACTTGAATTGTGAACTAGACGCATATAGTGGTAGACTTCATAAATAAATCACTAACTCATATTCTTAATAAACTAAATAAATTATACTTATTGTCTGTTCATGTCTACTTATAAATTACTCTTTATAACAAATTTGCAAGCAATTTTGCTTTATACTTTGCTGACTAGTTGATACATATATTTTTTAACCATTCTGTGTTAATATAATTGTTTTTTATCTGAAAAACGCATTAGCAGTTCATAGGGTGCTCGGGAATGTCATTAATGCCAACTTAATTCCTTGCGTTTAAAAGTTTTTCCGCTTTCGAAATATGTATTCTTCAAAAAGATATATCGCAAGACAAGTTGCAATTGCCAATTGCAGTTAAATTTTATGTGTAACTGGAATATCATAGTTAAACTTTCAAATTACTATATCAATTTACTATTAGATCACACTAAAACCTAAATACTTTTAAAATACTTTATCAATAACAAAAACAGGTTGCTTAATCTCAACGTTTTGAAACATATCTTGGAATGCTTGCACCAGTCCGACGAGCCATAAGGTCCCGCAAATCCCTAGGTGAAAATCACTGTTAGAAATACTCCAAAACTAACGTATACCTATTTTTCATTCGGGGAATTTAAAGTATATAATTTTAAACAGGCAATCTGCATTCCATTTTTAATATTTGGAGTTTTTGCGCAATTACAAATTTATTTGGAGGTTTATATAACAATTGTCCCATGTTCAAAGTGAGCAGAGTACCAGATTGACATTAAAGCAGACTAACAGTTGGACTATAAATTTTAGGTAGGAAACTACCTGGGCTACTGATCGTATTATTATTCACTTGAGTGCATCGGTTTTAATGTGATGATAAGATAAACAAACAAACCAGCAAACATATTTTTAAATTAATTTACATAGATTAGATTCATATGCATGTGATTTGGATTTAAGTCTTAACGTATATAGTTTTACGTTTCAATGAAGTTAACGATATCCATAGAGTGGTTTTTCTCATTTGTGCTTGACAGTATGGAATTGCAAATAGAAGCTACGTTAGCAAGAGCAATCATTGTGTTGCATTATATTGTTATCTTCTGTGTGAACTCGAATAATGTGTGAACTCAATACAAAATAAATTTTCAAATTACAGATTGTGAAAAGTAGCGTCAATGTTATCCACAAGATTGTTTCTTCCAAATTAGCTTTTTATTTATTATTTAGGATGAGTTTTGAAAACGAGAATTTATAAGAAAATATTGAGAAAGGTAAATAATTTATTTATTTTCAGGACAGACTACAAGTTCTATTACTTTATCTACATACAAATTGTAATATATAAGGAAAGAAATGTGAAGGGTTCGAAAATTGGAATTCAAGTTTTCGACGAAGAGTCTCGTTTCATTTATTCCTGAACGCGATTCGGACGCGTTTTACGATATACCTCTGTCTGTTTGTGTATGCTTATATGTTAGATTCTAAGTTTGTGGGCGTGTGTGTGGCTGAGTGGGCGTTGGTGTATATTAGTATGTGAAAATCATTTGGTGCGATTATTAATTAAGTATATATGAGTTAACTTGATTACAAGAAAGTTCATTGTTCGATTAATGCTTTGCCCATTATATAAAATTTATTGAATTTCACTTTTGATATTAGCATTTTTTTACATATGTGATAATGTGCTGTTGCCAAATGTTTCCAATTCCTGTATAAATTGTTGCATTTAATTTTTTTTTTCAAAATTCATTAACCACTGATTAGAAACAGAATATCATTAAAATCGGATACTCCGTTTTAATTTGATGCTATTTTAAACATTTTGACCTTGAAGTGAAGAACTGAGCTTCCTTCGCTACGCTCTAAAAAATTTAGATTGGTTGTTATAAATTCAAATTCCATGTTAGAATATTGAATCTTGTCGGATTTTGACCAAATAAAACGCTAGAAAATGGTTAAGCATGAACTTCTAAGAATAAATGTGTCATAAAATGATCTAGATCTAGCTGTAAAATGAAATCATTTTTTTCACAGTTGCAGCCACTCCACATACATTAAAACTATTCGTAAAAATCATCTCGAAAACTTCACAGTTACTTCCATTGTTGGCTTAATTCGTCGCAAATAGTAGAAAAGTCATCGAATTTCATTGTTGGTTTTAACATTTCATTTTTACGCATGTGATTATTTGCTGTTACCAAATTGTGCTGATTCCAGTATAAATTGGTAGATTTAATTTTTTTAAAATCAATGTGCACATAATCTACAGATTAGAAACGAAATATATTAAATTCGGGTAAGCCGTTCTAGAGTGATGTCTTTTAAACATTCTGACATTTAAGTGACTAAATTAAGCATCTCTCGTTTCTATCCACTAAATTAGGATTGTATGTTACGTTAATTAAATATTGTAATTGAATTATTTAAGTATTTATGTTTTTTAATAAATGTTTTTGTTAATGTTAAAATGGTGTGATCCATTTTTAGCATTTTATTAATTAATAATTCCTTTACAGGACTCACGCAAAAGTTAAATAATTGGAGGGTTATTACAAAACACGACTCACAATCTTAATGAATTTAATATTAAAAGTAAACTTTAAATCTCTTCCCACAGACTCCATAAAAACAAAGACGTAAGGCGGGGTAAGGACAAAAATATGATTATGGGCAGCAAACGAATTTCTCTGCAGACTCATATACAAGTTCTTTTTATTTCTTTATTAATTCGCTAAATTGAGTTTAAATGCAAAAAATAACACTGGATTTTCTCTTTTAATTCAATTTTTGGTAAATGGACATTTTAATAAAATTCTTTTATTTGGTAAATGGACATTTCTCAAAGGTGACGTAACTAAAATGATGAAATACTAAAATATCTCGAGAACGGTTAGTCTTAGAGTAATAGGGATGGTCTAATTATTTCTCTCGTCAAACTTTAACCATAAAACCGGCATTTTATCGATACATTTAAGCATACATAGTCTTTTATTTTATATTTGAGTGGATACATGAAAATTTTGCAGGATATTTCACAAAACATTATTTTTAATCATGCCAAATTCTAATCAGCAGCAGAGCCACACACAAGTGACTTACCTGCAAAATGTTATGAAATTCTGTCAATTAGTTTTTGTGTTAGAGTGTATGCATACATGCATATATTGCACGGACAGACACACATACACACACAGAGAGAAAGAGAGGAGAGAGAGAGAGAGAGAGAGAGAGAGAGAGAGAGAGAGAGAGAGAGAGAGCATCACACTAAAATAGGTCCGGCCACACATTAAGCCCTAGATCGTGTGGTCTGGGTCGCGATCGGCCAGAGTGTATACGAAGCCAGCCCCCTAGCTCACATTACACGCGGATATTGGCTGGCTTTCGAAGCGATCGCCAAATGTATCAAGTGACGCGCTGAGAGATTTTCCTTCTCAAGGTTATTTCGGAGCGAGACACGTGATATTTCTCCTCTTCTGTGCTGTCACATTTACGTTCAAGTCATAACTCAATAATTTGTTAAAGTTATAGCTCTAAGGCAGTGTTCTTCAACCTTTGTCATCCCGCGGTGATATTTGACTTTCTTGAGATATTTTTATATCTCAATCGCGGACTTTCTTGAGATATTTTTATATCTCAATCGCGGACTTTCTTGAGATATTTTTTTTATGGAACCCTTCGTTCAGTAGCACACCCAGATTTGATTTTAGGGGGATGTGTCATATTACGTATTACATGTTATAAACAAGGTGCGCCCCTGCCTTTGTTATAAAAACTTTATATAAGATATAAATTTGCATTAATTCAAACAAGAAGATAAATATTCCGTATAAAGTATTTGTATTATACATACATATGTCGAACAGTCGAATTGTAGTATCGACTCGCGGAACCCCTAAAGCGTTTGAGTGGAACCCTAGGGTTTCGCGGAACACAGGTTGAAGAACACTGCTCTAAGGCAATCGATTGATTTTTACTTTCATATATATAGGCGAAAATTTGAATTCCGGTTTTAGTCGGGAGAGCATGTTTCAAGCAACCTTGACCACGAATCAGACGTTTTTAAAGTCATGCATGTATGTGTTTGATGTGTGTGCGAGTGCGTGAGTGTGCATGTGTGAGGGCGTGAGTGTGTCAGTAAATCTGTGGAGATGATATCTCACGAACGAATGAAGCGATTCGAACGAAATTTGGTACAAAATTACAATTAGGGAAAACCGGAAACCTGTTGCTTAATGTTAGAACATATATTAGCAAAATGAGATTTCTTTTAGCAAAATGCTAAATAAAACTTAGTTTAAACCTTTATTTGGAACTTGCATCTATCTCCTTCAAGGAAAAAATAACAATTTATAGTTTGCAATTATGAAGACTTCCTGACTTATTAATATATATATATATAAATATATATATATATAATATATATATATATATATATATATATATATATATATATATATAATATATATATATATATATTATATATACAGGGTGACCAGAAATAAGCGCCCCAATAAAGAACTGTAATATCTCGAAAACCACTGTACATAAATCGTTCAAACTTTGGGAATAAATAATACTGAAATACTGACAACCAAATGCCATTGCAGGTGATGGCAAACATATCGAACTTGTGATTTCATAAATTTAGAATATATATATTTTTTCTGTAATTGGAATAAAACATATTTATTCACTCATTTTACTTTTGGGACGCTTTTTTCTGGTCATTCTATATATATATATATATATATATATATATATATATATATATAAATTCCCAAAAAGGACAAGTAGCAATGTACTCGTTTAGATTCTAGATGTGTGACAGAAGTACCGGCCGGGAGGAGTTGCGACCCCCAGCACTCCGGTTAAAGCTTTCTCCGCCATGGCAAACGCTCCCGGTAACCGATACTCCCTACACGATTTCCTTCATGACCCTTTTATACTTCCGTAAAAATTACACGCATATACAATTTCAATAACATGTAAAAAGCTAAAAGTTTACTTTTCCACGCTAAAACTATCCATGAATCATGATGTAAAAATATAACAAATAATTTAAAATACAAAATATTCAAGACTATTAAAATCCCAGTCTGAGAGGATCAAAACTAATGTTTGAAATACAATCAGAGTGTCTTTATTTTTAAATATGGACTCAAGACCTATTGGCTACTCCATCGCCATATATATACTAATGTTTTAATGTTACATATAATACTAATGTTTTTTAATCTGTTCACTAAAATTGAAAATAAATTTTTCAAGTTTTATAATATATATATATATATATATATATATATATATATATATACATATAATATATATGGTATTATATATATGGTATGGTATAGGGTTTTTAAATTATATAGCTTTTGTGTATATATATATATATATATATATATAAATATATCTATATAATATATATATATATATATATAAATATATCTATATATATATATATATATATATATATATATATATATATATTATTTGGATTTGATTGAGTTAGTATTGAATGAAAACATACTATATGACGATACGCATTACTACAAACAGGTCAAAGGCATACCCATGGGTGGTGCATGCTCATCAATATTGGCGGATATTTATCTATCCAAATATGAAAGAGGAACCCATATATTATCGGAAATACCTTATTTCCGTTATGTTGACGATGTGATATTAGGGGGTTATGCAAACACCCCTGACATAGATTTTGCATTCTACCCAAGGGAATTAGACTTAATTGAAAACCCGATCAATGAGGATGGATCGACAGACTTCCTGGACTTGTCAATAAGAAAACACCAACAGTATGGAATTTATACAACTATACACGACAAGAGAAATTCATACAATATCAAAATTAATAATATTATTGATTGGAATTCAAACCTCACTAAAAATATATTCAGAAATATTATTGTCGGGTACTTCAGAAGAAACAGAAACTACAGTACTTTTAAAAAAGACTGCATTTATGAATGTAATAAAATAATAAATGATGCATTAAAAAGAAATTACCCTAGATATTTTTTACAACATTATTACTATTCCTTTTTCAAAGAAAGAAATTGTGCATTGTTTGATTCTAAATGAGTATTCTTAATCATATATATTTTCATATCTGCGATCCTATCATCATGAAGTCTTATCGCGCATGTGCGACTTTCCCTTATAAAATGTTGTGTTTTCAAGCTGGATTGTAGGGTGTATCTCTTCCATGCTTGGTTCCATCTTTGCTTTTGTGTCCGTTCGGGTGCTTCTGTCTTTGCACATGTGGGAGATTGACCATTGAGTTACATTGGTGCCGTGAGCGTTGCCCGGGTCGTAAAAGCTGCTTTAAGCGGGAAAGGGGTGTCGCAATCCACCCCTGCCATTCTATGCAAATCATATGGTCACTCCTGTTCTCGCTTATTTTTTCTTCTTGTTTATATCCTTATATATATATATATATATATATATATAATATATATATATATATATATATATATATATATATATATATATATATATATATATATATATATATATATAATATATATATATATATATATATATATATATATATATATATATATATATATATATAGCAAATAGAATGTTTCTTTAATACGAAGCATACAAAAGGAATTAGGAATAAGGATAGTTCATAAATGAAAAGTTAGATAAACTAAACAGCGTAGTATAAGAATGTGAATGACAATGCAATATACATTTAATTAAGGGATATATGGACCCGAAGAGAATTTTTTCGAAATGAACTTATCGTAAGCCTAAATCTCTTCCATGTGCAAGCTTTTTTGCTTGATTTTTTGTTTTCTTATTTGCATTCCTCATTTTTGAAATTTGTTGATTGTCTTTGTCTTTATGACCTGCATTACGCTTTATTATTTCCTCTTTATGTCTTAATTTCTTTTATTTCTTTGTATTTTGTAGAAAATTTTGGAATAGTGTATTATGAGTTACTACATACATTCTAACTTTGGATTTACTAATTTATATATATATATATATATATATATATATATATATATATATATATTATATATATATATATATATATATATATATATATATTATATATATATATATGTATATATATATTATATATATATATATATATATATATATATATATATATATATATATATATATATATATATATATATATATATATATATATATATATATATATATATATATATATAATATATATATATATATAATATATATATATAATATATGTATATTATATATATATATATATGTTATATATATTATATATATATATATATATATATATATATATATATATATATATATATATATATAATATATATATATATATAATATATATATATATAATATATGTATATTATATATATATATATGTTATATATATTATATATATATATATATATATATATATATATATATATATATCTTTATATTTCACAAAAAAAAATCCATAAATATCAAATTAGTGAGATTTTACATTCTACGGCATAAATATACCTTTAAATCGGTATACAACAATTAAAGTTTATTTAGTCCTTCAGATCTATAATTGTTATATTAGATCCATTTCTGTGACGGATAAAACTGAGTGTAAATGTATATTGTTGGCAACCCACTTAAAACTGTAAGTCACAGACAATTTATCTCCTGTGTGTACAAAAAATAATAATATAATTTTACTCTAAATAATTTTGAAATGCAGATTTTGGTGGGAAAATTTTACAATTTGCCATTGTTTTTAACGAATTTTTTTTAAACATCTATTTCGTAGGATTTAGATGTTTAAAAAGATATAGTGGCTAATATGGATGCAGCATAAAATTACGGAGGAGGTAGGGTTCATGAAGGATTTCCACTTCTTGTTCGGGAGAGAGATGTCACTTCCTATTCAAAAATTTATATTTTCATTTCAACATCTGTTTTTCAGACTTTGCTTTAGGTACAGCTTAGATAAAGACTGATATAGATTAAATATTGAATTCCGGAGGGATTGGTAGGGTTCACTAAGGATTTCCTGGTCTGAATATGTAACTTCTGGTTTGTCCAATAATTCGTATGACTGCATGAAATAAGTGTGCTAAAAAGTATAGAAATACTTAACAGTCATTTCGAAATTGAAGTGTACACATCACTTTCCATTGCATAAAGGCTTTTTCATATTTTTTTACTTTTTCGTATTAAAAATTTCAATTTTGCCAAACTTAGACGTAAAAATAATTGTAAAATATATTACTAATTAGAATGAACGATTACACGTACGTAAGTTGCTGGAAATGTAATTGGCCAGGGAATTTTTAAATGCAAAGTGCAATTAATTTTGATATTTGTTTACCATATTTAAATTAGGAAATATTTTTATTTATTTTCCAATAACATTTAAAATTCTTCAATTTAATAATAAAATATTTAAAATTAAAATAATTTAAAAGTATAAAAGCATTAAAACTTTACCCGTTTTTAAATTTTTAAGAAAATTTACTTAAAACTATCACGTAGTAGAACCCCAAGGGTTCCGCAGAACAAACACATCTTGAAAAACTCTGCATTATCCTACGTGTGTCGAAAAAGCAATATTGCTCCCACAAACTGAAAAATGTCAAGCAAATTTCCTTAAAATGTTACAAATTTTGCATTTTAAAATGACAAATATTTTATTATTTCCTCCTTTCAAATAATCTTCAAATTTCGTTACGGATTATTGTACTATATAAGAATTGAATATTATACGGATTCTACACATATATTTTCTACGAAATTAGAATCGTTTCATTCAAATAATAAATTATATGTATGTGTGTCGAACATTTCTTTAACTAATTTCAAACAATCCGTATGCAGTACACAAAGTTTTTAAATACATGTATTTTAATAGTATTACTTGAAAACCACATTAGTCGGATTGTTATTTGATTTATAAATAATCAAACCAGTTTTTGAAATACTACTGTATATTTTGATAAGTTTCCTAACATCTTCCCTAATAATCTGACACAAATAATCTTCTAAACAATCTTCTAGATAATCTGTTACAAATAATAATCTTCTAAGTAATCTGATACAAATGTATCTAACGACATTCTCATACGCAATCTGATATGCAATCAAATTATGAACAATATCCTTTATTAAACAATTCGTCTTTCCCCTCCAATTGCACGTGTAGCGAGAATAAACCAGAACTGGCGATAAAGCGACGTTTGGCGTGTGGCATGAGAGATTACTTCTGAAATTGCTGAATCGGTATACACTCTGGCCGTTCGCGTCTCGGTCTTCAACACTAAAAATAGGTTTTTGTGTTCTTGAAGTTCAAAAAAGTGTAAATCCATTAAAACTCGAGTTGCGATTTTCGACATGATTCCAATACTTTTCCTGTACATTACCATGCATGTCAGGGAAAGTAAAAATCGGATGTCGTCAGCACATGGCTTTACCTGCAGATTCATATTCACGGTCTCTTTATTTCTTTAATAATTCATTTATTTGAGTTCAATTGCACAAAATATAATACCAATAATTATTAAAAATGTCACTGAATGTGCGCATTGAATTAAATTTTCGTTCTCATTTGGTAACTGGACCTATTTTCAAAGGTGACGTAGTAAATAGTGAAAAAACAAAAACCTAGTGCAATGGGGTTGATCTTCGCTAAACATTTTATCGCTAAACATTACGTATAAAACAAGCATTTAATTGACATATTTGATCATACATAGTTTTTTACTTTATATTTTGACGAATTTTGCGGACCATTTCGCACAAAAAGGCGAACTATTTTGTCCTGAATCTTACCCCAAACTAATCAGTACCAGGGCCAGCCACATGTGACTTACCTACCAAATTTTGTGACATTTGGTCCATTAGTCGAGTTAGATTTGTACAGACATTGCACACACAGACAGACAGACATACAGACAGATACACGCACAGACGTCACGCTAAAATAATTCTTTTTTTTTTATTCTGGAGGTCTTAAAAAGTGTAGAACCGTCGAAAACTCGAGTTGCTATTTTCGGTATGATTCCATTATTTTCCCTATACATTACCATGTACTGCAGGGAAAGTATAAAGTGGGAGACATTCTTACATCTGAGTTATATCCGATTTCAGAATCCGTTGCATAACGGAAAGCGTTATAATAGGGATTTACTGAACTATAAAAATGTTTCATTGGATTGGAATAAATGTAGCGCAGAACGGAATATATATTTCTTAAATAAAGAACATACAATAACGGAGCAAAACAAGGAATATCAAATACCAAAAATATCCCATATCGAATATCTCAAGTGGTACCTTTCTTTAAAATGGTTTCATAGCAGTCTATACTGTGAACTAGTAAAAAAAAATGTTCTTTATAAATCCCCTTACATAACAGCCTCTAGGCATGGCCAATGGGAATGCTATTTCAATTTCTTTTATTAACCTCGACCATAAAATTTCTTATTTCAATTTAACGTTATTTTGGTACTATTGTGAAAAACACATATTTTCGGGCTATTTCACATTTCAATTTTCTTCGGCAGTTTTGTTGCACTGTATTTTGGTGTTTTATTCTATATTTAGTAATTATTTTTTATTTTAATATTAAATGTTAGAATTGTGTCTTTTTGCTTCCAATTCGACCGCTCTGAAAAGATAATATGGCTTCTTGACTTTTTTATTTAAATCACCCCAAAATTTTAGTTTTTATTGCTCAGACGATTTTACAGACAAAGTTATTATTTTCAATACTATTAAACTATGTTTCGGGAAACTCAAAGTATTCTGAAATTTCGAAATCTGGCAATTTAAATTTACTCCGCCATTCCATACCGCCTGTATGCAAGTATTCGACATTTCCTCTTGTGATAGAAATTATTTACCCTAAATATGATACCTATATATTTGATAAAATCTCTGAATATCGGAAATCGTTTTAAATTAATGAATAAAGATGGCACAGATTTTAACGTTTAATTAAAATGGTAATTGCTGTATGTAAAACAATCTTCAATTTCCGATCACTGCATATTGTGTTATTTTCAAAGTTTTCAGGTGTTTAAATCATTAATGAAAACTATTTTCAACTGTTTGATCAGAAGGATATAGGGCAAACGAGTTCCGTATTTGAAGTTTAAATCTTACTATGGTAACAAATGGAATAAAAAATTTCTTAAAAATTTAATTATTAGATATAAAAATATCTCAAGAAGAGTAGGGTATATGCAAATAGAATTCAGTAAAATAATTCAGACTACTTTATCAGCGCATGATGGTATAAAAACGAATTTTATATGTGTAGCCGTTCTCGATTTATAGCTGGAATGTTATTGGGGAAAACATTTTCAGATTTATAAAATTTTCAAACAAACTTGGACAAACAAGATTTTATACTTTTATCATTAATTATAGGTCAAGTTCCGCTGAAAACTAGTGTCAAGTTTCTACCTTCATAAATTTAAGCACTTAATCAGTCAATCTCATCCAGCTCTATGATGTAAACTACACATTTGTAGAAAACATAAAATTCAGTAATATACGGGTAGATTTAGACAGATAGACAGATAGACAGAATGAAAAAAGTCGTAAACACTTTTCAACTGTAATGGAAAGTGTTAAAAAGTTGAAATCATAACAATTATTTTACAAGACGGCCCCATTAGAGATAAGAAATTTATAGTGTCCGTGCGTCTCTATACTAGACTATTTTCATATGATTCTAGTCTATAGTATTTAGTTAAATTTGTATAACAGTCATTTCTAATTTGAAGAAAGAAATATATGACGATTGCATCAGGTAACTTTACACTGCAATAGCTTCACCTCTTTCACAGCAAAATAATAGTATACAGATGTGACTCTCAACCTTTCCGCTATTGCTCCCTCTCTTATCGTATCGAATTCAGCTGCACCCCCTTCTAAAAACTCTGCTAAAACAGCTACGAAAAGCCATGCAACAATCCTTCATCAGTGATAATGCCATTGATGAAGGACGTTTGACATCCGCTCTGGTTTGTATTACTTTTAACCTCTTAAATGGTATAAAATTAAAAGATATCTTACTCTAAAAGGGTTGTCTTTAATGCTTATATGCTGATATTTAAATGTGTCACCACACTTATTTTGATAAGTAGAGTAGTTAATATTTTTATTATCCTCATATCCTATATACTACCGTTTTTTTTTTCAAGAATTAATATTATTATTTTCCATAGAAAATAAAATTATGTGGATATTAAAATAAAAAAAACTCAAGTTCTGACCATGGATACACTAAAATTTTTACTTTGTCCTTTTTTATTACATACTGCATGTATATCTAAAATGTTAAAAATAGTTGCAATTTTGCTTATGTTCTCATGCCTACACCCCATAGACATACCCCAACACACACTCATTCAAACAGAGCGATAGATAGAGGCCTAACAAGCGAACGGGAGAGCGAGAGAAATATCAACATGTTAAACTTCAATTCATGTGGTTATAAAACGTTCTTATCCTTAAAAATCTCATATTTGAACATTTTTCATTGAAATGTATTTTAGTACAAAATAGTATGAGAATTTATAATTATAAAACTAATTTACAAATCATCTTCCAACATTAAATGCTAATTTCGTATTGGAAAGCATTCCTTACTTTACTATGCTACATCCAAATTTTCCAGAATTTGTTCCAGATGATTTTCATACAGAACTTTAAAAACTAAACGCATTAATTATTCATCTGTCGTTTTATGCAATGGTCCAGAATTTTACGAAACTCCTTGAAAAGACTTGTAAAGAGAGTTGTTTAGAGCATAAATGTTTTATGTAAAAAGTGAAAGCTTCGGCGCAAAGAACAATCATACCTCATCACTTTATTGGAAGAAATCCAAGACAATTTAGAATAATTTATGTCTGACCCTTGCGAAGTTGTTTAGATCATGATACACTTAAACTTTATAGTTTAAAAAACGGATTTGTCGTAAAATAAAATCAGTTGATTTGAATTTGGCTTCAGTAGTAGTTTTGGTTATGAACTTCTTGTTTTGACAGGACAAAAAGAAACAATAATTTAGTATTAAGTTATATATATATGTAGAATATTATGCTTGAAAATTTTGAGTCTATTCGTGTTTTAAAGTTTTTCAGTGAGGCATGCAGAGTGTTCCAATGAAAGTATTGAAACATCTAACTAACTTTATAAGGAAGGCTTTATCAATGTACATTTTAGATATATTTATAGTAAAGTGATGTTATCCGATCAAACATAAGTGATTTCCCACGCTCCTAGAGGACCCTTGTAGCATTTAATATTGGTTCAATATTCAACCAATATTGAATATCTTGGCATAACATTAGAAATATTTCCAATGTAATACGAATACTGTCCAAATATTGGGTTTACATTGGCCTCTAATATTGTATAATATAGACATTGGATACACATAATATAAACATTGTATAATATATACATTGGTCTCTATACTGTATAATATATATATATAATACTGTATAATATATATATTGTATTATATATTGTATAAACCAATATGGGGCGAATTCCATCCTTCTTTTCATTTTGGTCCAATATTGGCGGCCAATATTGAGCCAATATTGGATTGCTACTAGGGTAGTATTTAAAAAGATAGACTAACAAAATTGGCGACATTGCGATATAGGTAATAAAATCAAACTTCAAAGTTGCATAGACTATGGAAACCGACAAAGGAACGCGAGAAAAGCTTGTGTGAATGCTGGTAAATATCTTTCGAACTTCACTTATAGCACGCTATCGGAAGTCGCGACTACTGCGTACATTTCCATACCGGTTCTACACTAGCTAATTTCTATTTCAAAAATAGTAGCGTCACAAGAAACAAGTTTTGGGGGGGGCGGGGTTGGTAACAAGTCACTTTTTTCCCATTTCTCCAATTATGAATTCGACTAACTTCAGTGGGCTCTGATGGATCTCTGGAGGGTAGGACCCGTAATCTCCCCTTCCCCTTATTATTTTGTGACCCAGACTTACCCGAAGGTATAAGGTATCTGTTTGGATGGCCAGGAAGTGTCACACAATTTTGACTGGAACTCAGTGGGAGAGAAATCCATAGGGATCGCACCCACCTTCCCCCAACTCCAACCTCTCGGAAGGACTTGTGAACCCAAATATTTAACTTCCCCGTACTCCGCGTGAACAAGACGACAGTTTGGGAAGAACTGGGAATCGAACTCGAATAGCCCTATCGAGTGTGATCTCCACGCGCTAACTACTGGGTTGTTGCACCCCTTCCCCTCGGTGAAGTTATTGGGTCCTACGTAACTGATATTTTAAAAATATATTGGTGATTCAGCTTGCAGCGATTCGCAGTATTGTGGCGTGGCATCTCGTAATCTATTAGGTATGACTGGTATTTATTGCTTTCCGTATATTCGCTTCGTTCATTCCTGGTGTTGATTTCTATTAATTAGACAATGATCTACAACTTTCTAATTAGCTATTTTCACCCATTTCAATTTCTTGGCAATTTTCATATTGTGACATTTTTAATTTTTTGCTAAAAGCACTGAAATTCCTTTTATTTAATCTGAAATGCTGACCTTACTGTAGATTGATCTAACGTATATTCTCATGCATTTTTCCTTATTACTTATGAAATGGTTGGGGTGCTTAAATACCTTCCTTGGTATCTTGTACAGTACTGTGGCAATTAATTGAGACTTGCTTTTTTTTATAAAATTCAGTTTTATTTAAATTTTCTATTCATATATTTAAAACTAATAAGTGATATGACCTCCCGAAGACTTTATAACATCACAGACACGTTTCGGCATGGAATGTACTAGACTGGCACATGTAGTTTCAATTTCAACGTCTCTGAACCATGTGTCAATAACGGCCGAAATTAGCTTGTCCATCGTCGTACAGTCAAATTTGTGAAGCCGTTTTTTGACAATAGCCCACAAATTTTCTATGGGTTTCAAGTCTGGTGAATTCCCGGGCCAATCCAGAACGGTAATATTTTTTTTGAGCAGAAATTTTTGATTCGCTTCAAAGTGTGACATGGCGCGCTGTCTTGTAGGAAAACGCAATCTCCGTTCGGCCACAGTTTAGCCATTGTTGGAAGCACTTTTCGGGTCAATATGACTTCGTAACTGGCACTGTTCATCATTCCCTCTACGGGAACAAGAAATTCTGTCCCCAAAACGATGAAACAACCCCAAAACATATTTTTGGGCGGATGCTTGGGTGCTTGATTGATGTGGTGCTGATTGAGAGGTTCTCTTTGGCTCGTTCTCACGAACATGGATCTAAATCCCTGAATCACAAAATGTGTTTCATCAGAAAAGAGAACCTTCTCCGAGTCCTTCACAGTCCATGTCTTGTATTTCCGTGCCCATTCCAACATTTTTTTCTTCATGCAAAGCGCCAGAAGCTGCTTTTTGTACGGTTGACTTGCTCGCCGTCCGCGTTCTAACAGCCTGTATCGCACTGTTGAAGGTACAATATCAACACCAGCTGCCGGGATGGGCTTGGATTGGTCAGAACTGGTTAATCGAGGATTTTTAACACTCATTCGATGTAAAGTTTTGTCGTCACGAGCCGAAGTTGACCTTTTTCGGCCGCATCTTTCAGAACGGTTGGTTCCAGCATTTCATGTTTCATGAAACCGCTCTTCCAGATCCTCCCGACACTTGCTGTACTCACTCCTCATATTTTACCTATTTCCTCGAAAGTCTTAGAAGTGTGCTCTCTAAGCGCAATCTCTTTAGCACGTGTTTCCGCGCTGATATCCATGACGCTAATGACCCCCGCAACAACTGAGAAACTACCACTGCGGAACACCTGCCACCTGGCTGAAGAATTTGAATGCCTGCTACTTACCACGTGCATACGAACACCTGCTACTTTGATAATAACTGCAATTTGAGCGCTGAGCTAATTTGTCCCTCCAGGTCCTTATGAATCTCCCCTCGTAACATAGATGGCCGAATTTTTTCAAACTTATAGTATTGGTCACGAGACCGAAACTAAGGCAATTTTGATTAAAACGACAATTTTCAACGCTAAGCGCTATGTATTGTTATACGATTAAAAAAAATCTTCAACTTATATTTTTAAGAATATTAGTTACCCTGTCAGCTAACGAGTGTAATGTGTTCTGCCCCCTGTGGTGCGTCGGTGCAACGTTGTTTGACGTTAAAGTTGCTGATGCTTCGGCTGCTTTATAGGCGAATGAATTAATTATCAAATAATGCCCATTAAAAAAATGTTTCTTTGTCTATGACAGGCTGGAATACTAGTGTAGATACATTATTTTTGTAACAAGAAATATAAAAGTATCATATTTGTTTCAAGATTTATCAAAAAAGGATACACATAGCGCAAGGAAATTTACTATCTCCATGCATTAAGTAACTAAAAACTATAACTAAATACAATTTATTTTGTAGTTCACATGATTATAACACTAATTGTTTTAAAGTTTCATAGCATTATTTTTTTGGGCGAAATTATATTCGATTTATATGTGATGGAAGTATATTCTGCTCATGAATATAAAAGTTTGAACAGCGATACTGGTGTACATGGAATTAAAACAGTGTTAAATTTATTAAAACAAATCAATTAAATGACTCTAATATGGCGGTGTGACAAAACTGTTGACAAGTTTAAGAGACATTTGTGACACCATTCTTTTGGTTTTTATCCTTGCTTGATAACATTGTCTTCTGCAGAGAATTATTTGCTCACTTGCCTACCCCTGAATGTGTAACGTATTATCATGCAAGTCTGCTTTAATCGTAATCACCTGTTTATTTCTGGAAAATATTAAAAAGTTCAAGAAACTGAATCATGCCAGCTATGTACTTCTGTGGAAAACTAACCATGAGAACATATTTTTTTTATTGTTCTGAACATGAACATTTTCTTCAAAAATATCTCCCAGGTAATTGATGATTTTGTTAATCTTTTACTATATCCAATTCAAATTGCAGCTAAATTTTATATTTTGTCAAATAAGGTTTGCTACATATTTTAAAAGACATTGTATGACTCCCATGTTCCGATATAACTCCCATGTTTGTATCCTAAGTTCGAACCTCATGTTCGGAGTATTTTTAAGAATTTAATTGAGCTTCTTATCTCCCAATATAATTTCTTTCGAACTATTCTAGGGTGATTTTAAACCTCAAGTGTATTCTTAAGTGCGCCTTTTGTTAATTGCTGCTTTACATCTGAAGTTGTGATCCCAGATATATATATTTGTTTATCTTGCTTATATGACTTTTGCAATCTTTGCTAATGATGGAACATTCCTATTGCAATAAATGAATTGTTTGATTGGTTGATAAATTGTAAAACATCTAGCACCTAAATAATATATAATATAAATGTGGCATAAAATAAAGTGCAACACCATTGAATAATTCCCGATTTAAAAGTTTGATATGGGCAGTACGTGACTTTCCCTATAGGCGCAATTTCAAGTTTTCTATCTTCTTTCTTTCATATTTCATTAAACTTAATCTAATTAAACAATATGAGACACGGATAGTTGTTTGACATTACACTTAATTTTTAGTTTTATTTAACGTTTCGTTTATATTTGACAACTGGACGTACGAGGTGCTTTCAAAGGTGAGTTTGCTAAAATAATAAAAAACTTCAATATCTCCAGAACGGTTAGCGGGGAACGGTTAGCGGGGGAACGGGTAGATACGTAATCATCAAAAATTACGTATTAAACAAGCATTAAATTGATACATTTGAAAATATGTAGTTTTATTTCATAGTTTGACGATTTTTGAGGACTATTTCGTAAGAAAAGGCAGGTTTTTTATTTTCTGAATCGTGTCAAAATTTTATCAACTCCAGAATGAGCAGCTTGAGACTTGCCTAAAAATTTTTGTGGAATGTCTTTGAATAGTTTTTGAGTAAGAGTAGTTAAATACATTAAACAGACCACAGACATATATACACACACACATGCACAGCCGGCCACACACTAAGTTACCATAAGCCCTAGGGTTGGTCGTGTCGTCTGGGCCTTCAAAACACATGCACACACATACATACGCTATGCTATAAATATATTTTTCTTATTCTAGCGTGCCTGAAATTTGGATATCCGTCGAAAACTCGAATTCTGGTTTTGGACATGATTTAAATACTTTCTCTGTACATTCTCGTGCATTGTAGGGAAAGTAAAAAAAAATATATTCGTTGGATGTAATTTTGTATTCTATATTTCCCATACCATCATTTAATGTGCAACGCTGATTTTACATACAACTCAATTTAACACATCAAAGGAATAATTCACATTGTCTAGTCTTAACAAAGATAAGTATTGTAATCTTAATAAATTTAGATATAGTAGATGGTGATAAAGAGATAAAGACTTCACACTTTGCGCTGACATGATTGTGAAGCTAATATGCAGAATTTCTAACGAGTCCTTTCAAACAGATTTAGAACAATAATATGTCAAGATTATAGCATAATCTCATCAATTATTTACAATATGAAACGCTAATTGTTGGGAAATAAATGGGTTCTCGTACACTGTCATGTTATTAATAATTGCTCTAAAATATTTAATGAAGGAGACGACTTACAGTTTGAAGAATAGAATATACGTTGAATATTAATGATACGTTTAAAGATATTTCAAACCTAAATTATAATTGCATATCGGAAGCCAATATGTGTTATTTTATACGGTTGATTCTAGCAAAACCCACTCGATAGAGAGTTAAAAAAAAATTGCGTTACCCTGTCATTGCTAAAAACTGCATTCATGGGCATGTTTTGCGCTAGTTTGAGCTCGTCAGCATTGATTAATAAAAATATGCAATGGTAGCAATACAACTGGCTGTTATCCCTCGTCAACATTGAATATCTTATACAGGGTGATTCAAAAGTTAGAGATATCCTGGAAATATTTCGTTCAATGAACATTAATTTCGTTCACATTCTCGGTACATTTAATTTACATCTCCAGCACAAAATTCAATCAAATTTATTGGCTCTGATAAAAGTGTTTAGCGCTAATAAAAACTAGATTTCTTCCTTTTTAGCTAATGTGTTTTATAGAAACTAGCTTTTCTTAGGCAATAGTAAATGGAAAATAAAATATGTTTCTAAAGAAATGACATGAAATGGTAAGACATTTAGAAAATATAATGTGTTCATCACATGACTCTTTCTCCTGATTAACAGATAAGGATGATATTGGGAAAGAACATAAAATAGAGTTTTAATATGACGGATGATTCAGAAGTTCGGAGTAAAAGTAAAACACGGTAAAAATATCTATGGGGCGGGGAAACATGAGGTTTTCAGATTAATATTCACCGTGGTGGGGGATTTTGTATGGCATGAAAAAATAGCTCAAAATATCGACACTAGGGGGCGCTAATGCAGATAAATCCGTGGAGGTGACTTATGCATATCACTCACGCAATGTAAAATTAGGATCAGACAAAAACGTTATTGAATACCACTCCACACGGCAAGTCAAGTGATGGAGTTGCTATGGCTAACGTTTGGCGCTAATCGTCTACTGAGCAGGCATAGCACACATGATTGGCCTGCGAGATCCACAAATCTCACATCCTGTGATTTCTGGCTGTGGGGATACCCAAAATCACGGATCTTTAGAGAAAATCCCCAGTCTTTACCAGCACTGAAAGAAGCCTTACGGTAGGAGCCATTCCCATTGATTTGCTGTTTCATTCTGTATCAGCCGTAATACTGCGAATGCACTCAGTACTGGAATGCTGTGGTGGACACATTGAGCATTTGCAGCTGTAAATCCAGCTGAAATAAAATATCTCATTTCACAATTATTACCTCATATTGTCTTCTTTGCAGCAGCGCCCCCTAGTGTCGAGGTTTTGAACTATTTTTTCATGCCATACAAAATCCCCCACCAAGGTGAATATTAATCTGCAAACCGCATATCTCTTCGACCCATAGATATTTTTTATAGCGTTTTACTTTTGCGTTTTACTTTTGAATCACCCTGTATATACCTACTGTGGCAGCAAAAAGAAACTTAATGTCATTGATATGTCATTGGCAGCAAGTGTTTTCGCTGCCATAGCATCTATAGATCAGTTTTACGCAATTTGCTTTCATTGCTCTCTTGGGCAATAAGAAATTGCTCGTCAACAATCTTGGGCAGTTGGCAATTGCTAGTCAACTCATCTGCAATAACGAAACGCTATTTGGCCCTCGTCAGCATTGAATAGCTGATATTTGCAATGGCAGCAATGAAGTTTGATGCCATGGCCCTTCAGTACTGAATATTCAATATATGCTACGGCAGCAAGAAAACTTATTCCCATAGCATCCTTGGACCGATTTCATGCTACTGTGCGATCGTTACTACTATGAATATTTGATATCTGTAATGATAGCAACCTTTCTGTCATTGAATGTATAGCCAAAAAAAATGTCCTTCTGTCATTACAGATATCTACTAGTACATGCTAAGGGTTGCATAATAAGTACAAATCGAGTCTGCGGATATTGCTGTCTGTAACAGGGGTGTATTACACCTTTTTAGAGAATGTTGTCAAAATTATATGCATAAAATGGAAAGTATTCTTGTTTGTCGCAATGCAGTTGAACAATTTCACCGTCATTTTAAAACTTTGTAACTCACTACTAAGCAATAAAAAATACTAAGTTTCCCCAAAAACTGTAGAACTCGGTATTTTATAAAAACCCCGTCATAAAATTTTGTGTCATTTATTTATTACCCCAGCCGGCTTAATAACCTAAAGGGTTACAAGGAATGGTGAAGTACAAAAATAATTTAGAACATTTTTGGAAATATATTATTCTGAGTGTGTGTGTGTGTGAAAGAGACATACAGAGATAGATGCAGGCGCGATGTGATTACATTATGTACAGAACTGGAATTAGCTAGATTTTTTCTTTATAATTTATATACTTCAATTACGAATTTTTCAAAATATGAAACGTTCATGGAATTATACAATTATTACCTTACTTACAATATATAGTACTGCATAGGTAAAGTATTGGAATCGTGCCGAAAATCGATAAAGTTTTCAACGGATCTATACTTTCCAAGGAATGTAGAACACGAAACCAATTTTTAACATGGCGTCTGTGTTTGCGTCTATTTTCCTATATGTGTGTATGTATGTATGATTGTGTGTCTATATGTGTATCTGTGCAATTCTTGCATTTAGTCTATCTCAAAAACTATTGTATGAAATTTCACAAAATTTTGTAGCAAATCTTTTGTGGTACTGATTAGATTTCAGTATGATTCGGAAAAATAGAACTGGACTTTTTTGGTTTTGGTGTTTTTTATTATTTATAACTGGACTAAATATCTTCAAAATTGAAATAAAAAATGTCATATGCTTGAATGTAATAATTAAATGCTTTTTTGATACGTAATTTTTGCAACAAAATTAATATGAGAATTTTATAGTGATTTGTTCTCAAGATATTTAAAATTGTTGTCTACATTTTAAGAAGCTATCGATGTTTTAAAATGCGTTAAATTGCCAAATGAAATATATATGTATCAAAGCTAAGAATTGGCTATAATATCAAATAATTAGCCATGTAACTCTGTGTAATGAAACTTAAGTTTATGTATTATAAAAGAGATAATTAATTTTTAATCTGTATGGAAAGACATGTTCTGTTTGTTGTCTTTAGATATTTTCTATGGGATGCAAATGCATTCAAAAAATGATATATTAGAGTAGCTGAATGCGTTTAATTAAAAACCATTTATAATTATTTGTCTAATTTTGCTTTAGTAATTCGTTAATTTTTGTAATAATTGTTAATTTTTTGTTTAAAAACAATTAAAAAGTATTATGTTCATGACAGATCATAAAAATATTTTATTTCTATTCTCATACTGACCATGATAGAATTAAATCTAAAAAATATGTATAATGAATGTATGAAAATGTATACTAGGGAATCTACTGGATCATTCGAGATATTTTAAAACGGGCATTGGTTGAGAAGTTTCTTATCATTATCGTCATCAAATATGCAACCAAGATTACGTATACAACGTCAAATTAATGCCATGATGAATGATTTAAATTATGCAACGTCAACAAGAATATGTCTTGTAAACTTAAATTTAGATATATTGAATATGATGATACAGTTATAGAGACATCACACTTTGCGATGACAAGATCGTCAAGCCAATATACAACTAGTGTAATGAGTAATTTCGAACAGATTTAGAACAGTAATATGTCAAGATTACAGCTTAATCTCATCAATTATTTAAAGTATCATTCGCTAGTTATTGGAAGATAAATAGTTTCACTGTCGCGTTATTAGTAATCACAGTAAATTATATATTGAAAGGATGTTTGTATTTTAAAGTGTAGTAAATAAGTTCAATATAAATTTTTATTTTGATAATATCTTCCATTAGAATAGAATAGATGCATCTCAGTTGGTTCGTTTTATAAACATAGAAATTTCTTAGATGATATGCAAATAAAATTATTTCAATAGTAAAAACATAAAGATCTGTTTATATGTATGAAATAATTTCAAATGCATAAAAGGTATTTTTTCATCAAGAAAAATGAGACAAAGTATAGAGACTAAAGCAAATGTAGCGGTATTTCTATCTATTGTTCCTTTTTGTCATTGGAACTAGATTATACATTTTGTCAACTGTTTATGCTATTGCCAATGCAGTATTTTAATATGAAATCAATTAAGACAGTAGTTTAAGCGAGTATATTTTTTATAATATTAGATCGTGACACATCTATCCGTATTGAACAACTGCTAGGGAGGATCGGCTGATAGTGATCCAAACCTGCATTGTTCTCAAGGCTTCGTTGTCCGCCCTCAAACAAGATGAAAAGTCCCCTATGCAGCATTCTGTATCCTCAAGCACCATTTTCAGATAATTATAAAGTATAGGAATTCAGAATCGTCACTCTGTAAGTCGTTTGACATTAATTATACTACATCGGTGGTTTTATCTGGCGTTGAAAGCCTGGCCAGGTGTCATAAACAGCCTTCGCATGGCATCCTATTGTTATTAGAAGTGAATGCAGATTCTACTTTGTTCATTTACATTATGCACATGTACCATATGGGAAAGGACAGGGCATACCTCATGCTCGTTAATATTTGAGAATTAGTCAAGAAGATCATGCAAGATTTGCAGAAGAAGAAGATTTGCAGAAGACAGAGAAGAACCATTGTTTTGTCCACACATCTTGTCTCTAAAGGGTCAATTTCCAGCACGGTAATTCTCATCCACACACAGCTTGCCTGAGCTAACGGCTCTACCGTGCTGAAAACACCGGTTCTCGTTATATCACTGAAGTCAAGCAGCATCGGGCGCGGTTAGTACTTGGGTGGATGACCACCTGGGAACACCGCGTGCTGTTGGCACATTTTGGGCGCGGCATCCAGGTGGTTTGCGTGCTGGAATTGCACGCTGCCACAACTGCCGCCGTGTTCATGCGGAGTACGATCAGGTTAAAAATGTGGGTCCGTAAGTCCTTCCGAGAGGTTGGTGGTAGGATAAGGAGGTGACGGTCTCAGCGTGTTGAAAATTTTTTCTTGGATAGCCAGGTTCTCAGGGCTGTTTCCAATCTAAAATATATGTGACACACCAATGGGATGCCAGAGAGAGCAACATTGGTCACAGGTGGGTCTTGCAGAGTCAGGAAAATCCTCTAATAGTGGAATATCTATTTCTGATTCTAAGAAATCACTTAGTAAGCGATTTTATGACTCTGAAAGCTTTATATTCACCAAATGAAAACAACAGACAGTTAATCCAAGTATTTCTTTTTCAAGTTTTTACGATGTATTTAAAGTTGATGGAGGGAAATGGGGGGATTTTATTCATATTAATCTCCAAAATTTTTCTTATTCTTGTATTTTATATTATAGTAAATGTACAATTTGCACTGCTAACAGTTCTTGGAAATACTGCATTGGTTGTATTTATAAAATAATTTGTATTACTAGTGCCTGCATGATATATAATACATATACATGATCTAGATATTGCATAGAATCCATTTTAAAGCAGAAGTGAAATGATTGGACGCATTCACCAACGATAAGCTTGCCAAATTTAATGAATTTAAATATTGAACATGATAGTAGAGGCATCACCCTTTGCGTTGATATGAACGCAAAACTTCTATACATCAACCATGTGTACTGAGTGTAGTGATTATGTGTACTGAGTGTAGTGATCATGAGTACTGAGTGTAGTGATCATGTGTACTGAGTAATTTCAAACGGATTTCAAACAATATATCAAGAATATAGCCTAATCTCATCATTTATATACAAAAGATAATGTTAAGAACTAGGAAATAAATGGTTTCTGGTACACTAGTAAATTGTTAATAATGACTGTGAAATATTTAAAGAAATAAACTTGCAGTGAATACTTTAAAGCAGAAGTGAAATGATTGGACGCATTCACCAACGATAAGCTTGCCAAATATGTTAGACTTTTTATTTTATTTCTAACTTTATTTCGTATGGCAAAGTTGAATCCGAGATGGCTTAAATTATATACACAGCAGAACTTTGATTTTAAGTAAGCAAAACAATAACAGTTCATTAAATTTAAAAATCGCTTTATTTAAAAAAAACTTAATTTATGATTGTATTATGTATCTGTGTAATGACTGAAAGCTAATCTGGTGTGTTATCTTATTAAACTAGTAATGGTGCCTAGAGTTTGTAGGCCTTATTGATTGACATACAAGCACTAAACTTACATTATTTTCAACCGTTTGGAATCTAAGTTATTTTTCCAAAAAAAAACCTTCATGACTGGAAATAAATGAGATAAACGCAAATAAAAGACAGAAACTGCAAGTCATTTTTTAATGCCCTTCTCACCAATCGACATGCTCATCGGAGACAGTCATATATCTTGGCGTTTTACTAGACGTGGCTTATCCACAATGTACTTAGACTGTTTCAGACTGAGAATATTAATATTATGCGGATGCGGAAAATAAGGTATTGAACATCTCAACATCCAAAGATTTGCACTCAAGCCAAACTACCAATTAACTTCACATATACTGTAATTCAGATTAAAATAGGTGAAAACAATTCAATCACACAGGGCAATGAAAACACATCCTACGGTTACTTAAATATCTGATTAAAATTAATTTTTGATTTAGATCTAAACCCCGGTATATCTTGTTATTAAAACATATAAAACTGTTACTTGTAAGACAATAACTATAAAGTTTTGTAACGTCAAAGAATCCTCCAGTATTATTGTTGCTAAAGTTACGATCAGCTTCCCATTTCTGATAACAACATCCGCGGATCTGTGTGAAAATTATTATGTGTTCGCTAGCATGGCGAATACCCAATATTTGCAGTGATGTTACTGGCAATGAGTGTGGAATTGTAACTTTGGGGACGTCCCCTGATATCGCACCGGATTGTGATTTTATGACATTAAGGACCGTGTTCGGATCACGTCCTGGTCACCAATAGGGTGAGATATTGGGACTGAATCCGAACCATCGTATAATAGTCCAGCATTTATCATAATTAGCTAAAGAATTCTGCAGATCATGATGCTTAATATTGCCTCAATGTGACCACAGAACCCTTACAACTGGTCTTAAAAAACATGAACGCCGTATTTTCCATCACAAACTGTGTACAATTTTTATTACCATTACCAAGTCTATTCTCACCTCTTCTGTCTTTAATCACGATCATAAACATACCCTAAAATATGTCGTATGTTGTAGATTCGTGAAGATTACCATTAGACAGACTTAGCAAAATATAAGTATTGTAAATTTTCTAATATTCATTTGTTAGATAATTTTAAATATTATCCCAGAAAACACTTTTAAGCATTAACATTGCACATACTTTAGCTACATATTAAATAATTGTATATATGAAAAAGGTGATAATGTTTTACATTCAATGGATATTCTTTAAATAGCGCATATTAGTTCAAAATTAAAGTAAAAAAGTAACTAAATCTGAAAATGATTACCATAAAACAAAATAGACGACAAAAATAATTTTGAAAATATTTTTAGGCTTATTAAAGAGTAATTTTGTCTAAAAAAATTATTAATTTACGGATTATATTAATTTGTTACACTAGATACTGGATGTTGTAAGCCATGATACTTGTAATGATACAAGATTTGTTTTTACTTACTTTGTGTGTGATCCTATATCTAATAACATACAAATAATGAGGCAATTATGCTATACGATGTCATCCATTATGTGGTTCAATTTACTTCAGTAATAAGATAAAAATGCAAAAAAAAAATGTGATAAGTAAGTATGTCCACACAATAACTCATATTATATTATTAAGCAATTATATGTCCCTGAGTTACATGAAATACTATCTTGCAAAATATTTTATTTTTCTCATTTCTATTGAAATATTTTTTTCATTTTATTTATTTAAAAGTAATATATAGAGATATGGCAATTCACATTTTCTTTTGAGGTGATTCTTTATATTTCCACTAAGCAGTTTTTCTCAGATTTATGCTTAAAATTTTTTGATAAATCTTAAATTAAGCATTACAACAATTTTTTCGCAAAAAATTTGTGAACTGTACAGTTAGCTTAAAATTTGTGCAGTTTTGATAAATAACTATAGTTCAATGTGTATAATATTCGCAAATAAATTTGTGAAATGCTCTTTTCAAATGGTCGTTTCGAAAGCATATAATGATATTTTTCTTCTGGGCAAGTTAAGGAGTATCTGTCCAAGGCTGAACTGAATCACACCTCGTGAAAGGAACAAATAAGCAGTCACGTAATAAGAGCGATTAAGCCAGGTTTATAAGTCACTAGAACGAATAACTCGGCTTCGGCTTTGAACGGGCCCTAAATAGGAGTCCATTAATAAATAATCCGAGAATTGTAACCCATTTTGATTTCACTTGAAAACACGAAGAAATAAGCAACGTCCATGATACAAAATCACATCTAAATATGTATATACATAGTTTAATCCTCTGTAAGAATTGCATAAGAATGAATAAAGACATGCTTTAGGAGTATGGGCGGTTGCGTCTTAAAGAGGTTCGGACCTCCGGACTTCAATTAGCTTGAAGCTCATCGGAGAGATTTTAATTGCACAAAAAGCCTTTCGTGCTCTGGAATTGGCTTCAAGGAGTAAAACAGCTACAAAAAAATAGAATGATTCCCCCGTCGCATAGGGAGTAGCTTCAATTGGCAGAAAAGTGCTGGTAATGAGGTGATAAACGTGCTTTGGTAAAATATAAAAAAATTATCACCGGATGGGTTTATGATTATTTTTTTTCTGGAGTAAAATGTGATATTTGAGGCAAGTGCTGAAAAAAATGAATGATGGATGACAAGTTAATTTATGTTTATCGTAATAAATAAATCTTATAGCTTTAAAACGTACGAAAAGTACACATTTTTTAAAAAATTCACATAAAATCGTCTAAAAATCATATGAATTAAATTCGTAGTTTGTTTATAAGATAATTTGGGGAATCGATTTGTACGAATATCGGAAAAAATCGTTATGAATCGGTCTAGAACATAAAATAACTATAACACTAATTCGACATTAAAAATATAATGTCGAGGTGTACCTGTGTGCGTTAAAAAGTACACCAAATTTCATGATCGTACGACATTTAGAATTCGAGCTAGAAACTGCATGCACAGACATATTCCTTTATTAAGTAAGAAGAAACCAGGGGGCCCAAAATGAGCTAGGGTATTTGCGATGTCTTGAATAATGTAATGTATTCCTCTAAAACATGTAAACGTCTTTATTAATATTTTACAAACTTATGAACATTATGTTATTTATAACTAATGGAATTGGAACAAACATTAGCTACGTACAGTGTCTATTTTGCGAAATAGAAGAACGATAATTTTTTTCGTTGACGCTAATTCTGTATGTCTTTATCGACGATAACAAATTATTCCTAGAATGCGATAATTCATGAGATGGTGATACTGATAAGAACTTAGAAATTCCAGAAATTTTGACCATTTTTTGATACTAAAACTAAACTAATTTTGTGTGACATAAAAATATTAGCATCTGAAAAAATATGGCACATTATGAAAACTCTTGCAGACATTGCAGATGGAAAATTATGAAAGTGTATAATTTCCACTAGATTACCTAAAATTTTCGGAATGGCGTCATTCCTATGCATACATGTATCAGAAAATAAAATATAATGAAGTCATACAAGGCATATAAGTAAATGGTATGATGACGCTTCCTCCTGTTCATTTTAAGAATTAACCTTATTCTTTAACAATTTAAGAATTTTTTCACACTTAATTTATGGAAAGTAGCACGATGAGATTACACAAGCTGATATTATACACAGTGAAAAAGAAATATGACATAGTTTAGAAAAAGAAATGTTACTAGAGGGAGAAATTTTCAGCAAGGAATAAATGATAAGAATCGTTTTTAAAAATTTGATTTCATAAAATTTATCATTAATGAAGCGATAAAAAATATGATACAAAATACATTTTAACCAAAAAATAATAACGCCTTATTTTGTAAAGATATACAAAAGCGATATTTAAAACAGCCATGCACAGAAACAGGTGTTAAAGGTACACAATTGATTCTAATATATCGGCCACTATACTTTATCCCAAATAGATACGCTGACTTGTCCGATAAGCCACCTGCAATTTATTAACACTATCGCATAGAATGTTCGTTTCTTCTGATTAAGTGTTGTTAATTATAAGATATGGATTCTTCAAGGGTTAGACATGGTGTCTATTTTTTCACTTTACTTTTTTATTCGAATACTTTTTGTTAGCCTAGATTGCAATATATAATATTTTATACAAGACGTGTGGATTTTTCGAAAATTTTTGAAACGGAAAATATGTCCGGAAAATCTTGAAAATGTTCTCTATATCATATTTCAGCTAGAATAATATGTTTACTGAGTATTTATTGTTACATTACAGCTACAGTTAAAATATGTTACATAACAATGCTAAGAAATAGTTTAAATCTAAATATATATAAAAAAAAATTCTATACATGAAAATTCCTTGTATCTGTATACTACAGTTAGCCGCTGAAATTTATTATTTTCCTTGAATATGTTTGCTTTTGAAAACTTATAAAAAATTCTATTACATATATAGTAATGTTTTTGTCTTCAAAATTCTATTTTTTTAAGCATTGTACAAAAGGAGTGAAAAGGCGTGCAAGAGGCATGAGAAATAACTTACAATCGCTAAACCCTTTCAGAATCATAAATAATCTAGTTTATTATAGGTATAAAATTAGATTATAAATTACAATATTCTAAAAATTTAAAAACTGTTTATAATTGAAAAATGAATTAAATATTATATTGTATTTCTTTCAATACCTGATGATAATTTAATGGGAAACATTCTATCACCATCTTAAAAAATTTATAAGAATTACAAGTTTGCTATATGTAAGGAGTTTGCTATATGTATTATTAAGTGTATAAACATATTATACGACAAACATATATTAAATACATGCTTGTAACTCAGCACTTTAAAAATAATTTACTTTATATAATATTAAGAACTGTTTTAAAAATAACTGCTTATACTTGAACTACTGAGTATTAAGTGAAAGAAGAGAGAATTTTCAAGAGGAATTAAGCATTTATTCAGTGCTATTAAAGCATTTTCTCCCAGGAGAAATTACAGAAATATTCTATTATTTTTTAAATATTTTTTATACAGTTTGGAAAACTCAATTCTGAAATAATAGGATTTTTAAAACTTCATTCCAAAAACATTCCATTTTTTAAAAATATTTTGCTTTCTTTGAGAATGAGTGAAATGTATCTTGTACCCTATTGGTAGTCATCCATTCTTTTTCTATAAAATAAAATGCAGATACACATATTTGCCCTCTACCCTCCTTCATTTTCCGTTTTAAAATTAGAAAAATCAATTATCAAGAAATTCTTGTACATCTACTTGCTTTTCAGAAAAATACTGTCTGGAAAGAGAATTACATCTTACTTTCAAATTAATTAAAAAGCAAAAAATGAGTGGGAAAATTTCCGGAAAACATTGTTGAAAATTTTTACATTTCAGGAAAATTTTCAGCTGAAAATTTTCCGATCCACATCTCATTTTATAGACAAAGTTTCAAGTTTTGTGTACAAAGTCACAATTTTTGGAAGTGAAGTTAAAAGTTTTGAAATAATTATCGTGTTTGCTAGCATTTTTATCACATTCGCATAACGTATTCTCTCACTGGTCCAGTAATGCGGATGTGATACCACGTTTTTGAAAATCCCTATTATAGGTAAAATTCAAACAAGAAGAATGTTTTATAGAGTTTTTTGATTGATTATAATTTAGACATCCGAGAAATTTTAACTTTTTAGGTGGATGGCAACTCTCAACTACATAATTTGTCGGTGGTAACAAAGAAAGGCTCAAATATGTTTAGAATGAAGTTTTTAGCTGATAAGAACTTAGACGTTCAAAATATTTTGACTTTTTTATCGATGGCAACAGTGAACTATTTTGTCAGTGGCAACGAAGTAGTTCTGCAATACGATGAGTCATGATTTTAATATTCAGAAATAGAACGAACAATAGATTCGTACAGTGTCCATTTTGTAAAGTAAGAGAGCTTTTAAGTAATAGAAAAAAAATGACTTTGGAGGTTCTTGACTAATAAAAACTCAAATATTTTAGGTGGTTACAAAGAATGTTCCTAGCGCTAAGTGTTTTTCCATGGAAAGCGCAAATGCGCACTGGTTCGCCTGACATTGATAGCCATCAGCCTACCGTTTCGATTAAAATACTTGAGATACTGAGGGATAGTAGACTTGCATGTTAAAAAAATAATTTAATGAATAAATATGTGAATCATTGAAAAATCCAAGCTCTACAAATTTTAAACAATAAAAGCAAGTCTTAGATAGTGATAAGGACTGGAACATTTCTGGAAATATTAACGCTTTTGTTGATGGCAACACTAAAATTTTTGTTGGTGGCACTGAAGTATGTCTAGAATATGCTGATTCATGATAACGATATTCAGAAATTGAATGAATGTTAGTAACAGAAGGATTTCAGTTTTTGAGAAATGAGAAACTGAAAAAATTTTTGTTGATAAAAACACCGATCCTTTTGGTGATAAAAGAAGTAGGCGAATACGATTATTCGTGAAGTATAACTGATAAGAACTGTCTTAGGTGGGGAAAACATGGTTTTGGCGGTAACAATAAATTATTTGTTGATAGCAAATAAATATGCCTAGAATATTATGATTCATGATGTGGATAAAAATTTAGAAATTTGAGAAATTTTAACTTTTTGTTGATGCTAACACTAAACACGTTTTGCAGTGACATGTATACATGAAGTTTATTGTGATCAGAACTTTGAGATTTCAAGTTATTAAAATTTATGGACTTTATACTTCTATCAAATAAAATTTGAAAAACTCTAATATAATTTAAAAAACTCTATATTTAAAACATTAAGACAACATTAAAGAAATACAACGTACACAGATACTTCGCTGATTATAGGACTTTTTTATTAAAATCTTTACGCCGGCAAAATCGTATGCAATATGCAAACTGATGACGTCATATCACATAAGAACTGGTTAGATTCTGTACTCAACCTATGGAAAGTACGAGTTTTGACAATGTAGAACATTATTTTTATCCACAATTAGGAAATTATGTGTTATATATTCAAATTCAAATATCACAAAAGTGGAAATTTAATCATGAAAATATATGTCTGGATTGATATTTTAATCTAAATGTACATACGACATCTTCATGGCGAAGTTTTTCAAGAATGGACAACAATGTACATTTACATAGATTAGGTTTATATGCACGTGATTTGGATTTAAGACTTAGTTTACATAGTTTTACGTTTCTATGCAGATAACGGAATCTATAGACTGGTTTTTCTCATATGTCCTTGCAGCATGAAATTGCAAATATAATATACGTTTGTAAGAACAATCATTGTGTGCCATTATATTGATATATTGCATATGAATTTCTGCGTTTTGGAATATGGTGTAAAGCTTTGGGTACTGGACGCAAAGTGATGGAACGGAATGACTGTTCTCCAGGTGTATTATAGCTCTGTAATCTCGCGAAAACAAGCGAAGCCACTTCTCACTAAATGCTTATTTCTTAAAAGAACAAATTATAGTTATTATATAATATATTATTGAAGTACGACGCAATTATAAAATTTCATCCTTTCACTAGAAAAATTGGAAAACGCTATATGTATAAAACAGTTAAAAAGGGATGCAGTCATAAAACTGCCATGCTAAATGTTGTGATGGTTTAGCAAAAATCCTTGCTCTTAAAACTAAAAGTATTACAGGATAAAAACTGTGCATGAAACCTCGAAATATGGCCAAATTTGCTACAAATTTTCCCTGCTTCACAACACTGGTTATTTGCCTTAACTTGCCATGTTAAGAAATACTTTTGTATAGTAATTTTATTTTGCAGATTTATTGGTACATATTGAATAAAATCATTTTTTCGCGCGAAATATAGTCTTATCAAAAAACTGTAAATAAATCTTAATATGTGTTATATTAAAGCAATCATCACATGTGAGAAACAAAAATGAAATGGATTGAATTTCGTATTTTGAAGGCATTTAAATCTACAGTTTAAGGGAATTAACGTTCACTTTAGAAATTTTCTTGACTTTAAGAATCATTCAATTTTCCTGGATTTGCTTTTCACACAAATAATTTATAATATTACAGATTGTTAAAAGTAATGTCAATTTTTCCATAGGGTTGTTTTTTTTTACAAATTAGTGTTTTATTTATTATTTAGGATGGGCTACAAGAACGAGAAATTATAAGAAAGAAATAACAAATGTAAATAATTTATATATTTTTTGGGATTGACTACAAGTTTTATTACTTTATCTACATGCATAGTATAATGTATAAAGAAATTAACGTGACGGGGTCGAAAATGGAATTGGAATTTTCTACGAAATAACTCGTTTAAGTTATTCCTGGACTCGCCTCGGGCGTTTATTACGATACGTCTGTCTGTGTGTTTGTGTATGCCTATATGCTAGTTTGTAAGTTTGTGTGCGTCTGCGAGTGTGGATGGGTGGGTATTAGTGTATATTAGTATGTGAAAATCAATTGGAACGATTAATTATTTAGTATCTTTGATTTAACTTGATTACAAGAAAGTTCATTGTTGATTTAATGCATCGAACGTTATATAAATGTTATTGAATTTCACTTTTGATATTAACATATTATTTTTACGTATGTGATAATTTACTCTTGCCAAGTGATGCCAATTCCTGTATAAATTGTTCATTAAATTTTATTTTCAAAAGTCATTAACCAATGATTAAAAACTAAATATCATTAAAATCGGATAGTCCGTTTTAATGTGATGGTATTTTAAAAATTTTGACATTGAAGTGAAAAACTGTGCTTCCCTCGCTACGTTCCAATAAATTGGGATTGTATGTTATAAATTCTAATTTCAGATAGAATATTGAAACTTGTACGTTTAAAAACAAATAAACTGCTACAAAATGGTTAGGCAAGAATTTCTAAGGATAAATCTGTCATAAAATGATCTAGATCTAGCAGTAAAATTATATAATTTTTTTAACAGTTGCAGCTACTTCACATCCATTAAAACAATTCGTAAAACTCATCACGAAGACTGCACAGTTAATTCCATTTTTGTGTTAATTCGTAGCACATAATACAAAAGTTACTGAATTTCATTTTTGGTTTTAACGTTTAATTTTTGCGTTTGAGATTATGTGCTGTTGCCAAATTGTGCTGATTAAAGTATAAATTGTTCGATTTCTTTCTTTTAAATCAGTGTGCACATTAACCACTGATTAGAAATCAGATATCATTAAATTCGGATAGGCCGTTCTAGTGTGATGTTTTTTAAACATTCTGACATTTAAGTGGCTGAAGAATTTAGCTTCCCCCGCTTCGGTCCTATAAATTGTGATTGTTTGTTATACATTAGAATTATTTTATGCAGAATATTGAAATTTCTCGTTTTTAAACCAAAGAAATCGCTAGAAAGTTATTATACGTGAATTTTTATGGATAAATATGTCCAAAACTCTCTATATCTAGAGAAAATGACAATCATTTTTTTAACAGTTTTAGTCATTCTATTGGAGAGGAAGGAGATATTGCTCACGTCCAATAACGCAATTTGTAAAAATCATCCCGAAATCTATACAGGTAACTGTAGTTCTCAGGTAGCATGAGAGTTGACAAGAGTGGAATTATTACAAGATTGTTGTGGTTTATATTAATATAGTACACTATAATTAAAAAATACTGAAATATAATTATTTCAAAATCATTAATACATATTTTGCAGTAAAAGTATAGACCATTTTGATGCTCTAAATTAATCTTTCGAATTCTTTTTAGCGGAGACCCTACGATGTTTCGTAAAATCTTGCAGATCCCTAAAATTACTGCATAAAATTTGGAGAAATCTCTAATTCGCTTACTCAGTGTTCAACTAGATTGATTTGTAAACTATACGCATACAGTGGTAGAGTTCATAAATAAGGGTTCGTAAATAAATTATTAACTCTCATTCTCATTAAAATAAATAAATTATATTTATTGCCTGCCCATTTCTATTTATTAATTACTGATATTAAAAAATTTACAAACAATTTTGCTGTATGCTTTGCTTACAAGATGATACATATATTTTGTAACCATTTTGAGTTAACATAATTATTTGTCATCTGAAAAATATATTAGCAGTTCAAAGTTATTCGGAATCATCATTAATGCCAACTTAACTCTTTGCAAGTTTTCCGTTTCGAAAGATGTGTTTTTCAAAACATTTATTGGAAGTTAAGTTGCAAGTGTTAATCTCAATTATATTTTAATTATTACAGGAATTTCTAACTCAGTTAAACAAGCAAAATACTACATAAATTTATTATTAGATCCCACTAAAACATTCATTATTTTAATGCATTGTATCAGTAACGAATAAGGTTGCTTAATCTCAACGTTTATAAAAGCATTTTGGAAATCTCGCACGAGTCCGATGAGCCCCGGTGTCCCGTAAATCCCTAGTTGAAAAGTTGCTTTTATAAATATTCCAAAATTAACGATATACCTTTTCCTCATTCGTGAAATATAATGTATATAATTTTAAACAGTCGATATGCTTTGCATTTTTAGGTTTTGTAGTAGTGCGCGTTTATAAATTTATTTGGAGGTTTATATAACACTGTTTCCATGTTCAAAGTGAGCAGAGTACGAGTTTGACATTGAAGCAGACTGCCGAAGTTGTTGTCGACTGGTCAATGCAACCGTTTCCGTAGCAATCGCGCGACGGCCACGTTGTGGGTTCGAGCCCCACGTAAGGCATGGATGTTTGTGTTGTGGGCGCAATGTGATCCGCCTCCACCTGGTGCGCCTGGGGCAACGTCAATGGACGGCTAAATGGTTCACACTCTGACCGCTGTAATAAGGGCGAATGACGAAGGTCAAACTGCCTGGTCATTTGAAAAAAAAAAGCATTGAAACAGACTGAGATTTGGATGCCTAAATTTTAAGTAGGGCCATAACTGGGCTACTGATCATATTTTTATTAACTTGAGTGCAGCTGTTCTAATATGATGATACGATAAACAAGCAAACCAAAAAAGTGATTTTCAATTTTATTTACATAGATTAGGTTTATATGCACGTGATTTGGATTTAAGACTTAGTTTACATAGTTTTACGTTTCTATGCAGATAACGGAATCTATAGACTGGTTTTTCTCATATGTCCTTGCAGCATGAAATTGCAAATATAATATACGTTTGTAAGAACAATCATTGTGTGCCATTATATTGATATATTGCATATGAATTTCTGCGTTTTGGAATATGGTGTAAAGCTTTGGGTACTGGACGCAAAGTGATGGAACGGAATGACTGTTCTCCAGGTGTATTACAGCTCTGTAATCTCGCGAAAACAAGCGAAGCCACTTCTCACTAAATGCTTATTTCTTAAAAGAACAAATTATAGTTATTATATAATATATTATTGAAGTACGACGCAATTATAAAATTTCATCCTTTCACTAGAAAAATTGGAAAACGCTATATATGTATAAAACAGTTAAAAAGGGATGCAGTCATAAAACTGCCATGCTAAATGTTGTGATGGTTTAGCAAAAATCCTTGCTCTTAAAACTAAAAGTATTACAGGATAAAAAACTGTGCATGAAACCTCGAAATATGGCCAAATTTGCTACAAATTTTCCCTGCTTCACAACACTGGTTATTTGCCTTAACTTGGCATGTTAAGAAATACTTTTGTATAGTAATTTTATTTTGCAGATTTATTGGTACATATTGAATAAAATCATTTTTTCGCGCGAAATATAGTCTTATCAAAAAACTGTAAATAAATCTTAATATGTGTTATATTAAAGCAATCATCACATGTGAGAAACAAAAATGAAATGGATTGAATTTCGTATTTTGAAGGCATTTAAATCTACAGTTTAAGGGAATTAACGTTCACTTTAGAAATTTTCTTGACTTTAAGAATCATTCAATTTTCCTGGATTTGCTTTTCACACAAATAATTTATAATATTACAGATTGTTAAAAGTAATGTCAATTTTTCCATAGGGTTGTTTTTTTTTACAAATTAGTGTTTTATTTATTATTTAGGATGGGCTACAAGAACGAGAAATTATAAGAAAGAAATAAGAAATGTAAATAATTTATATATTTTTTGGGATTGACTACAAGTTTTATTACTTTATCTACATGCATAGTATAATGTATAAAGAAATTAACGTGACGGGGTCGAAAATGGAATTGGAATTTTCTACGAAATAACTCGTTTAAGTTATTCCTGGACTCGCCTCGGGCGTTTATTACGATACGTCTGTCTGTGTGTTTGTGTATGCCTATATGCTAGTTTGTAAGTTTGTGTGCGTCTGCGAGTGTGGATGGGTGGGTATTAGTGTATATTAGTATGTGAAAATCAATTGGAACGATTAATTATTTAGTATCTTTGATTTAACTTGATTATAAGAAAGTTCATTGTTGATTTAATGCATCGAACATTATATAAATGTTATTGAATTTCACTTTTGATATTAGCATATTATTTTTACGTATGTGATAATTTACTCTTGCCAAGTGATGCCAATTCCTGTATAAATTGTTCATTAAATTTTATTTTCAAAAGTCATTAACCAATGATTAAAAACTAAATATCATTAAAATCGGATAGTCCGTTTTAATGTGATGGTATTTTAAAAATTTTGACATTGAAGTGAAAAACTGTGCTTCCCTCGCTACGTTCCAATAAATTGGGATTGTATGTTATAAATTCTAATTTCAGATAGAATATTGAAACTTGTACGTTTAAAAACAAATAAACTGCTACAAAATGGTTAGGCAAGAATTTCTAAGGATAAATCTGTCTTAAAATGATCTAGATCTAGCAGTAAAATTATATAATTTTTTTAACAGTTGCAGCTACTTCACATCCATTAAAACAATTCGTAAAACTCATCACGAAGACTGCACAGTTAATTCCATTTTTGTGTTAATTCGTAGCACATAATACAAAAGTTACTGAATTTCATTTTTGGTTTTAACGTTTAATTTTTGCGTTTGAGATTATGTGCTGTTGCCAAATTGTGCTGATTAAAGTATAAATTGTTCGATTTCTTTCTTTTAAATCAGTGTGCACATTAACCACTGATTAGAAATCAGATATCATTAAATTCGGATAGGCCGTTCTAGTGTGATGTTTTTTAAACATTCTGACATTTAAGTGGCTGAAGAATTTAGCTTCCCCCGCTTCGGTCCTATAAATTGTGATTGTTTGTTATACATTAGAATTATTTTATGCAGAATATTGAAATTTCTCGTTTTTAAACCAAAGAAATCGCTAGAAAGTTATTATACGTGAATTTTTATGGATAAATATGTCCAAAACTCTCTATATCTAGAGAAAATGACAATCATTTTTTTAACAGTTTTAGTCATTCTATTGGAGAGGAAGGAGATATTGCTCACGTCCAATAACGCAATTTGTAAAAATCATCCCGAAATCTATACAGGTAACTGTAGTTCTCAGGTAGCATGAGAGTTGACAAGAGTGGAATTATTACAAGATTGTTGTGGTTTATATTAATATAGTACACTATAATTAAAAAATACTGAAATATAATTATTTCAAAATCATTAATACATATTTTGCAGTAAAAGTATAGACCATTTTGATGCTCTAAATTAATCTTTCGAATTCTTTTTAGCGGAGACCCTACGATGTTTCGTAAAATCTTGCAGATCCCTAAAATTACTGCATAAAATTTGGAGAAATCTCTAATTCGCTTACTCAGTGTTCAACTAGATTGATTTGTAAACTATACGCATACAGTGGTAGAGTTCATAAGTAAGGGTTCATAAATAATTTATTAACTCTCATTCTCATTAAAATAAATAAATTATATTTATTGCCTGCCCACTTCTATTTATTAATTACTGATATTAAAAAATTTACAAACAATTTTGCTGTACGCTTTGCTTACAAGATGATACATATATTTTGTAACCATTCTGAGTTAACATAATTATTTGTCATCTGAAAAATATATTAGCAGTTCAAAGTTATTCGGAATCATCATTAATGCCAACTTAACTCTTTGCAAGTTTTCCGTTTCGAAAGATGTGTTTTTCAAAACATTTATTGGAAGTTAAGTTGCAAGTGTTAATCTCAATTATATTTTAATTATTACAGGAATTTCTAACTCAGTTAAACAAGCAAAATACTACATAAATTTATTATTAGATCCCACTAAAACATTCATTATTTTAATGCATTGTATCAGTAACGAATAAGGTTGCTTAATCTCAACGTTTATAAAAGCATCTTGGAAATCTCGCACGAGTCCGATGAGCCCCGGTGTCCCGTAAATCCCTAGTTGAAAAGTTGCTTTTATAAATATTCCAAAATTAACGATATACCCTTTCCTCATTCGTGAAATATAATGTATATAATTTTAAACAGTCGATATGCTTTGCATTTTTAGGTTTTGTAGTAGCGCGCGTTTATAAATTTATTTGGAGGTTTATATAACACTGTTTCCATGTTCAAAGTGAGCAGAGTACGAGTTTGACATTGAAGCAGACTGCCGAAGTGGTTGTCGACTGGTCAATGCAACCGTTTCCGTAGCAATCGCGCGACGGCCACGTTGTGGGTTCGAGCCCCACGTAAGGCATGGATGTTTGTGTTGTGGGCGCAATGTGATCCGCCTCCCCCTGGTGCGCCTGGGGCAACGTCAATGGACGGCTAAATGGTTCACACTCTGGCCGCTGTAATAAGGGCGAATGACGAAGGTCAAACTGCCTGGTCATTTGAAAAAAAAAGCATTGAAACAGACTGAGATTTGGATGCCTAAATTTTAAGTAGGGCCATAACTGGGCCACTGATCATATTTTTATTAACTTGAGTGCAGCTGTTCTAATATGATGATACGATAAACAAGCAAACCAAAAAAGTGATTTTCAATTTTATTTACATAGATTGGGTTTATATGCACGTGATTTGGATTTAAGACTTAGTTTACATAGTTTTACGTTTCTATGCAGATAACGGAAACTATAGACTGGTTTTTCTCATATGTCCTTGCAGCATGAAATTGCAAATATAATATACGTTTGTAAGAACAATCATTGTGTGCCATTATATTGATATATTGCATGTGAATTTCTGCGTTTTGGAATATGGTGTAAAGCTTTGGGTATTGGACGCAAAGTTATGGAATGGAATGATTGTTCTCCAGCTGTATTACAGCTCTGTAATTTCGCCAACACAAGCGAAGCCACTTCTCACTAAATGCTTATTTCTTAAACGAACGAATTGTAGTTATTATATAATATAATATTGAAGTACGACGCAATTAAAAAATTTCATCTTTTCACTAGAAACCTTGGAAAACGCTATGGGTGTAAAACAGTTAAAAAGGGATGCTGTCATAAAACTGCCATTCTAAATGTTGTGATAATTTTAGCAAAAATCCTTGCACTTAAAACTAAAAGTATTACTGGATAAAATGCTGTGCAATAAACCTCGAAATATGGCCAAATTTGCTACATATTTTCCCAGGTTCACAACACTTGTTATTTGCCTTAACTTGCCATGTCCAGAAATACTTTAGTATAGTAATTTTATTTTGCAGATTTATTGGTACATATTGAATAAAATCATTTTTTCGCGCGAAATATAGTCTTATTAAAAAACGGTAAATGAATTTTAATATGTGTTATATTAAAACAATCATCACATGTGAGAAAAGTAAATGAATTGGATTGAATTTCGTATTTTGAAGGCATTTAAATCTACTGTTTAAGGGAATTAACGTTCACTTTAGAAACTTTTCTTGACTTTAAGAATCATTCAATTTTCCATTATTTGCTTTTTCACACAAAATAATTTATAATATTACAGGTTGTTAAAAGTAATGTCAATTTTTTCCATACGCTAGTTTTTTTACAAATTAGTGCTTTATTTATTATTTAGGATGCGCTTCAAGAACGAGAAATTATAAGAAAATATTAAGAAATAAAAATAATTTATATATTTTTTTGGATTGACTACAAGTTTTATTACTTTATCTTCATGCATAGTATAATGTATAAGGAAATTAACGTGACGGGGTCGAAAATGAAATTCGAATTTTCGACGAAATAACTCGTTTCAATTATTCCTGGACTCGCCTCGGACGTTTTTTAAGATACGTCTGTCTGTGTGTTTGTGTATGCGTATATGTTAGTTTGTAAGTTTGTGTGCGCCTGCGAGTGTGGATGTGTGGGTGTTAGTGTGTATTCGTATGTGAAAATCAGTTGGAACGATTAATTATTTAGTATCTTTGATTTAACTTGATTACAAGAAAGTTCATTGTTGATTTAATGCATCGCACATTATATAAATGTTATAGAATATCACTTTTGATATTAGCATATTATTTTTACGTATGTGATAATTTCCTCTTGTCAAGTGATGCCAATTCCTGTATAAATTGTTCCATTAAATTTTATTTTCAAAAGTCATTTACCAATGATTAAAAACTAAATATCATTCAAATCGGATAGTCCGTTTTAATGTGATGGTATTTTAAAAATTTTGACATTGAAGTGAAAAACTGTGCTTCCCCCGCTACGCTCAAATGAATTGGGATTGTATGTTATAAATTCTAATTTCAGATAGAATATTGAAACTTGTACGTTTAAAAACAAATAAACTGCTACAAAATGGTTAGGCAAGAATTTCTAAGGATAAATCTGTCATAAAATGATCTAGATCTAGCAGTAAAATTATATCATTTTTTTAACAGTTGCAGCTACTTCACATCCATTAAAACAATTCGTAAAACTCATCACGAAGACTGCACAGTTAATTCCATTTTTGGGTTAATTCGTAGCACATAATACAAAAGTTACTGAATTTCATTTTTGGTTTTAACGTTTAATTTTTGCGTTTGAGATTATGTGCTGTTGCCAAATTGTGCTGATTAAAGTATAAATTGTTCGATTTCTTTCTTTTAAATCAGTGTGCACATTAACCACTGATTAGAAATCAGATATCATTAAATTCGGATAGGCCGTTCTAGTGTGATGTTTTTTAAACATTCTGACATTTAAGTGGCTGAAGAATTTAGCTTCCCCCGCTTCGGTCCTATAAATTGTGATTGTTTGTTATACATTAGAATTATTTTATGCAGAATATTGAAATTTCTCGTTTTTAAACCAAAGAAATCGCTAGAAAGTTATTATACGTGAATTTTTATGGATAAATATGTCCAAAACTCTCTATATCTAGAGAAAATGACAATCATTTTTTTAACAGTTTTAGTCATTCTATTGGAGAGGAAGGAGATATTGCTCACGTCCAATAACGCAATTTGTAAAAATCATCCCGAAATCTATACAGGTAACTGTAGTTCTCAGGTAGCATGAGAGTTGACAAGAGTGGAATTATTACAAGATTGTTGTGGTTTATATTAATATAGTACACTATAATTAAAAAATACTGAAATATAATTATTTCAAAATCATTAATACATATTTTGCAGTAAAAGTATAGACCATTTTGATGCTCTAAATTAATCTTTCGAATTCTTTTTAGCGGAGACCCTACGATGTTTCGTAAAATCTTGCAGATCCCTAAAATTACTGCATAAAATTTGGAGAAATCTCTAATTCGCTTACTCAGTGTTCAACTAGATTGATTTGTAAACTATACGCATACAGTGGTAGAGTTCATAAATAAGGGTTCGTAAATAAATTATTAACTCTCATTCTCATTAAAATAAATAAATTATATTTATTGCCTGCCCATTTCTATTTATTAATTACTGATATTAAAAAATTTACAAACAATTTTGCTGTATGCTTTGCTTACAAGATGATACATATATTTTGTAACCATTTTGAGTTAACATAATTATTTGTCATCTGAAAAATATATTAGCAGTTCAAAGTTATTCGGAATCATCATTAATGCCAACTTAACTCTTTGCAAGTTTTCCGTTTCGAAAGATGTGTTTTTCAAAACATTTATTGGAAGTTAAGTTGCAAGTGTTAATCTCAATTATATTTTAATTATTACAGGAATTTCTAACTCAGTTAAACAAGCAAAATACTACATAAATTTATTATTAGATCCCACTAAAACATTCATTATTTTAATGCATTGTATCAGTAACGAATAAGGTTGCTTAATCTCAACGTTTATAAAAGCATTTTGGAAATCTCGCACGAGTCCGATGAGCCCCGGTGTCCCGTAAATCCCTAGTTGAAAAGTTGCTTTTATAAATATTCCAAAATTAACGATATACCTTTTCCTCATTCGTGAAATATAATGTATATAATTTTAAACAGTCGATATGCTTTGCATTTTTAGGTTTTGTAGTAGTGCGCGTTTATAAATTTATTTGGAGGTTTATATAACACTGTTTCCATGTTCAAAGTGAGCAGAGTACGAGTTTGACATTGAAGCAGACTGCCGAAGTTGTTGTCGACTGGTCAATGCAACCGTTTCCGTAGCAATCGCGCGACGGCCACGTTGTGGGTTCGAGCCCCACGTAAGGCATGGATGTTTGTGTTGTGGGCGCAATGTGATCCGCCTCCACCTGGTGCGCCTGGGGCAACGTCAATGGACGGCTAAATGGTTCACACTCTGACCGCTGTAATAAGGGCGAATGACGAAGGTCAAACTGCCTGGTCATTTGAAAAAAAAAAGCATTGAAACAGACTGAGATTTGGATGCCTAAATTTTAAGTAGGGCCATAACTGGGCTACTGATCATATTTTTATTAACTTGAGTGCAGCTGTTCTAATATGATGATACGATAAACAAGCAAACCAAAAAAGTGATTTTCAATTTTATTTACATAGATTAGGTTTATATGCACGTGATTTGGATTTAAGACTTAGTTTACATAGTTTTACGTTTCTATGCAGATAACGGAATCTATAGACTGGTTTTTCTCATATGTCCTTGCAGCATGAAATTGCAAATATAATATACGTTTGTAAGAACAATCATTGTGTGCCATTATATTGATATATTGCATATGAATTTCTGCGTTTTGGAATATGGTGTAAAGCTTTGGGTACTGGACGCAAAGTGATGGAACGGAATGACTGTTCTCCAGGTGTATTACAGCTCTGTAATCTCGCGAAAACAAGCGAAGCCACTTCTCACTAAATGCTTATTTCTTAAAAGAACAAATTATAGTTATTATATAATATATTATTGAAGTACGACGCAATTATAAAATTTCATCCTTTCACTAGAAAAATTGGAAAACGCTATATATGTATAAAACAGTTAAAAAGGGATGCAGTCATAAAACTGCCATGCTAAATGTTGTGATGGTTTAGCAAAAATCCTTGCTCTTAAAACTAAAAGTATTACAGGATAAAAAACTGTGCATGAAACCTCGAAATATGGCCAAATTTGCTACAAATTTTCCCTGCTTCACAACACTGGTTATTTGCCTTAACTTGGCATGTTAAGAAATACTTTTGTATAGTAATTTTATTTTGCAGATTTATTGGTACATATTGAATAAAATCATTTTTTCGCGCGAAATATAGTCTTATCAAAAAACTGTAAATAAATCTTAATATGTGTTATATTAAAGCAATCATCACATGTGAGAAACAAAAATGAAATGGATTGAATTTCGTATTTTGAAGGCATTTAAATCTACAGTTTAAGGGAATTAACGTTCACTTTAGAAATTTTCTTGACTTTAAGAATCATTCAATTTTCCTGGATTTGCTTTTCACACAAATAATTTATAATATTACAGATTGTTAAAAGTAATGTCAATTTTTCCATAGGGTTGTTTTTTTTTACAAATTAGTGTTTTATTTATTATTTAGGATGGGCTACAAGAACGAGAAATTATAAGAAAGAAATAAGAAATGTAAATAATTTATATATTTTTTGGGATTGACTACAAGTTTTATTACTTTATCTACATGCATAGTATAATGTATAAAGAAATTAACGTGACGGGGTCGAAAATGGAATTGGAATTTTCTACGAAATAACTCGTTTAAGTTATTCCTGGACTCGCCTCGGGCGTTTATTACGATACGTCTGTCTGTGTGTTTGTGTATGCCTATATGCTAGTTTGTAAGTTTGTGTGCGTCTGCGAGTGTGGATGGGTGGGTATTAGTGTATATTAGTATGTGAAAATCAATTGGAACGATTAATTATTTAGTATCTTTGATTTAACTTGATTACAAGAAAGTTCATTGTTGATTTAATGCATCGAACATTATATAAATGTTATTGAATTTCACTTTTGATATTAGCATATTATTTTTACGTATGTGATAATTTACTCTTGCCAAGTGATGCCAATTCCTGTATAAATTGTTCATTAAATTTTATTTTCAAAAGTCATTAACCAATGATTAAAAACTAAATATCATTAAAATCGGATAGTCCGTTTTAATGTGATGGTATTTTAAAAATTTTGACATTGAAGTGAAAAACTGTGCTTCCCTCGCTACGTTCCAATAAATTGGGATTGTATGTTATAAATTCTAATTTCAGATAGAATATTGAAACTTGTACGTTTAAAAACAAATAAACTGCTACAAAATGGTTAGGCAAGAATTTCTAAGGATAAATCTGTCTTAAAATGATCTAGATCTAGCAGTAAAATTATATAATTTTTTTAACAGTTGCAGCTACTTCACATCCATTAAAACAATTCGTAAAACTCATCACGAAGACTGCACAGTTAATTCCATTTTTGTGTTAATTCGTAGCACATAATACAAAAGTTACTGAATTTCATTTTTGGTTTTAACGTTTAATTTTTGCGTTTGAGATTATGTGCTGTTGCCAAATTGTGCTGATTAAAGTATAAATTGTTCGATTTCTTTCTTTTAAATCAGTGTGCACATTAACCACTGATTAGAAATCAGATATCATTAAATTCGGATAGGCCGTTCTAGTGTGATGTTTTTTAAACATTCTGACATTTAAGTGGCTGAAGAATTTAGCTTCCCCCGCTTCGGTCCTATAAATTGTGATTGTTTGTTATACATTAGAATTATTTTATGCAGAATATTGAAATTTCTCGTTTTTAAACCAAAGAAATCGCTAGAAAGTTATTATACGTGAATTTTTATGGATAAATATGTCCAAAACTCTCTATATCTAGAGAAAATGACAATCATTTTTTTAACAGTTTTAGTCATTCTATTGGAGAGGAAGGAGATATTGCTCACGTCCAATAACGCAATTTGTAAAAATCATCCCGAAATCTATACAGGTAACTGTAGTTCTCAGGTAGCATGAGAGTTGACAAGAGTGGAATTATTACAAGATTGTTGTGGTTTATATTAATATAGTACACTATAATTAAAAAATACTGAAATATAATTATTTCAAAATCATTAATACATATTTTGCAGTAAAAGTATAGACCATTTTGATGCTCTAAATTAATCTTTCGAATTCTTTTTAGCGGAGACCCTACGATGTTTCGTAAAATCTTGCAGATCCCTAAAATTACTGCATAAAATTTGGAGAAATCTCTAATTCGCTTACTCAGTGTTCAACTAGATTGATTTGTAAACTATACGCATACAGTGGTAGAGTTCATAAGTAAGGGTTCATAAATAATTTATTAACTCTCATTCTCATTAAAATAAATAAATTATATTTATTGCCTGCCCACTTCTATTTATTAATTACTGATATTAAAAAATTTACAAACAATTTTGCTGTATGCTTTGCTTACAAGATGATACATATATTTTGTAACCATTCTGAGTTAACATAATTATTTGTCATCTGAAAAATATATTAGCAGTTCAAAGTTATTCGGAATCATCATTAATGCCAACTTAACTCTTTGCAAGTTTTCCGTTTCGAAAGATGTGTTTTTCAAAACATTTATTGGAAGTTAAGTTGCAAGTGTTAATCTCAATTATATTTTAATTATTACAGGAATTTCTAACTCAGTTAAACAAGCAAAATACTACATAAATTTATTATTAGATCCCACTAAAACATTCATTATTTTAATGCATTGTATCAGTAACGAATAAGGTTGCTTAATCTCAACGTTTATAAAAGCATCTTGGAAATCTCGCACGAGTCCGATGAGCCCCGGTGTCCCGTAAATCCCTAGTTGAAAAGTTGCTTTTATAAATATTCCAAAATTAACGATATACCCTTTCCTCATTCGTGAAATATAATGTATATAATTTTAAACAGTCGATATGCTTTGCATTTTTAGGTTTTGTAGTAGCGCGCGTTTATAAATTTATTTGGAGGTTTATATAACACTGTTTCCATGTTCAAAGTGAGCAGAGTACGAGTTTGACATTGAAGCAGACTGCCGAAGTGGTTGTCGACTGGTCAATGCAACCGTTTCCGTAGCAATCGCGCGACGGCCACGTTGTGGGTTCGAGCCCCACGTAAGGCATGGATGTTTGTGTTGTGGGCGCAATGTGATCCGCCTCCCCCTGGTGCGCCTGGGGCAACGTCAATGGACGGCTAAATGGTTCACACTCTGGCCGCTGTAATAAGGGCGAATGACGAAGGTCAAACTGCCTGGTCATTTGAAAAAAAAAGCATTGAAACAGACTGAGATTTGGATGCCTAAATTTTAAGTAGGGCCATAACTGGGCCACTGATCATATTTTTATTAACTTGAGTGCAGCTGTTCTAATATGATGATACGATAAACAAGCAAACCAAAAAAGTGATTTTCAATTTTATTTACATAGATTGGGTTTATATGCACGTGATTTGGATTTAAGACTTAGTTTACATAGTTTTACGTTTCTATGCAGATAACGGAAACTATAGACTGGTTTTTCTCATATGTCCTTGCAGCATGAAATTGCAAATATAATATACGTTTGTAAGAACAATCATTGTGTGCCATTATATTGATATATTGCATGTGAATTTCTGCGTTTTGGAATATGGTGTAAAGCTTTGGGTATTGGACGCAAAGTTATGGAATGGAATGATTGTTCTCCAGCTGTATTACAGCTCTGTAATTTCGCCAACACAAGCGAAGCCACTTCTCACTAAATGCTTATTTCTTAAACGAACGAATTGTAGTTATTATATAATATAATATTGAAGTACGACGCAATTAAAAAATTTCATCTTTTCACTAGAAACCTTGGAAAACGCTATGGGTGTAAAACAGTTAAAAAGGGATGCTGTCATAAAACTGCCATTCTAAATGTTGTGATAATTTTAGCAAAAATCCTTGCACTTAAAACTAAAAGTATTACTGGATAAAATGCTGTGCAATAAACCTCGAAATATGGCCAAATTTGCTACATATTTTCCCAGGTTCACAACACTTGTTATTTGCCTTAACTTGCCATGTCCAGAAATACTTTAGTATAGTAATTTTATTTTGCAGATTTATTGGTACATATTGAATAAAATCATTTTTTCGCGCGAAATATAGTCTTATTAAAAAACGGTAAATGAATTTTAATATGTGTTATATTAAAACAATCATCACATGTGAGAAAAGTAAATGAATTGGATTGAATTTCGTATTTTGAAGGCATTTAAATCTACTGTTTAAGGGAATTAACGTTCACTTTAGAAACTTTTCTTGACTTTAAGAATCATTCAATTTTCCATTATTTGCTTTTTCACACAAAATAATTTATAATATTACAGGTTGTTAAAAGTAATGTCAATTTTTTCCATACGCTAGTTTTTTTACAAATTAGTGCTTTATTTATTATTTAGGATGCGCTTCAAGAACGAGAAATTATAAGAAAATATTAAGAAATAAAAATAATTTATATATTTTTTTGGATTGACTACAAGTTTTATTACTTTATCTTCATGCATAGTATAATGTATAAGGAAATTAACGTGACGGGGTCGAAAATGAAATTCGAATTTTCGACGAAATAACTCGTTTCAATTATTCCTGGACTCGCCTCGGACGTTTTTTAAGATACGTCTGTCTGTGTGTTTGTGTATGCGTATATGTTAGTTTGTAAGTTTGTGTGCGCCTGCGAGTGTGGATGTGTGGGTGTTAGTGTGTATTCGTATGTGAAAATCAGTTGGAACGATTAATTATTTAGTATCTTTGATTTAACTTGATTACAAGAAAGTTCATTGTTGATTTAATGCATCGCACATTATATAAATGTTATAGAATATCACTTTTGATATTAGCATATTATTTTTACGTATGTGATAATTTCCTCTTGTCAAGTGATGCCAATTCCTGTATAAATTGTTCCATTAAATTTTATTTTCAAAAGTCATTTACCAATGATTAAAAACTAAATATCATTCAAATCGGATAGTCCGTTTTAATGTGATGGTATTTTAAAAATTTTGACATTGAAGTGAAAAACTGTGCTTCCCTCGCTACGTTCCAATAAATTGGGATTGTATGTTATAAATTCTAATTTCAGATAGAATATTGAAACTTGTACGTTTAAAAACAAATAAACTGCTACAAAATGGTTAGGCAAGAATTTCTAAGGATAAATCTGTCTTAAAATGATCTAGATCTAGCAGTAAAATTATATAATTTTTTTAACAGTTGCAGCTACTTCACATCCATTAAAACAATTCGTAAAACTCATCACGAAGACTGCACAGTTAATTCCATTTTTGTGTTAATTCGTAGCACATAATACAAAAGTTACTGAATTTCATTTTTGGTTTTAACGTTTAATTTTTGCGTTTGAGATTATGTGCTGTTGCCAAATTGTGCTGATTAAAGTATAAATTGTTCGATTTCTTTCTTTTAAATCAGTGTGCACATTAACCACTGATTAGAAATCAGATATCATTAAATTCGGATAGGCCGTTCTAGTGTGATGTTTTTTAAACATTCTGACATTTAAGTGGCTGAAGAATTTAGCTTCCCCCGCTTCGGTCCTATAAATTGTGATTGTTTGTTATACATTAGAATTATTTTATGCAGAATATTGAAATTTCTCGTTTTTAAACCAAAGAAATCGCTAGAAAGTTATTATACGTGAATTTTTATGGATAAATATGTCCAAAACTCTCTATATCTAGAGAAAATGACAATCATTTTTTTAACAGTTTTAGTCATTCTATTGGAGAGGAAGGAGATATTGCTCACGTCCAATAACGCAATTTGTAAAAATCATCCCGAAATCTATACAGGTAACTGTAGTTCTCAGGTAGCATGAGAGTTGACAAGAGTGGAATTATTACAAGATTGTTGTGGTTTATATTAATATAGTACACTATAATTAAAAAATACTGAAATATAATTATTTCAAAATCATTAATACATATTTTGCAGTAAAAGTATAGACCATTTTGATGCTCTAAATTAATCTTTCGAATTCTTTTTAGCGGAGACCCTACGATGTTTCGTAAAATCTTGCAGATCCCTAAAATTACTGCATAAAATTTGGAGAAATCTCTAATTCGCTTACTCAGTGTTCAACTAGATTGATTTGTAAACTATACGCATACAGTGGTAGAGTTCATAAGTAAGGGTTCATAAATAATTTATTAACTCTCATTCTCATTAAAATAAATAAATTATATTTATTGCCTGCCCACTTCTATTTATTAATTACTGATATTAAAAAATTTACAAACAATTTTGCTGTATGCTTTGCTTACAAGATGATACATATATTTTGTAACCATTCTGAGTTAACATAATTATTTGTCATCTGAAAAATATATTAGCAGTTCAAAGTTATTCGGAATCATCATTAATGCCAACTTAACTCTTTGCAAGTTTTCCGTTTCGAAAGATGTGTTTTTCAAAACATTTATTGGAAGTTAAGTTGCAAGTGTTAATCTCAATTATATTTTAATTATTACAGGAATTTCTAACTCAGTTAAACAAGCAAAATACTACATAAATTTATTATTAGATCCCACTAAAACATTCATTATTTTAATGCATTGTATCAGTAACGAATAAGGTTGCTTAATCTCAACGTTTATAAAAGCATCTTGGAAATCTCGCACGAGTCCGATGAGCCCCGGTGTCCCGTAAATCCCTAGTTGAAAAGTTGCTTTTATAAATATTCCAAAATTAACGATATACCCTTTCCTCATTCGTGAAATATAATGTATATAATTTTAAACAGTCGATATGCTTTGCATTTTTAGGTTTTGTAGTAGCGCGCGTTTATAAATTTATTTGGAGGTTTATATAACACTGTTTCCATGTTCAAAGTGAGCAGAGTACGAGTTTGACATTGAAGCAGACTGCCGAAGTGGTTGTCGACTGGTCAATGCAACCGTTTCCGTAGCAATCGCGCGACGGCCACGTTGTGGGTTCGAGCCCCACGTAAGGCATGGATGTTTGTGTTGTGGGCGCAATGTGATCCGCCTCCCCCTGGTGCGCCTGGGGCAACGTCAATGGACGGCTAAATGGTTCACACTCTGGCCGCTGTAATAAGGGCGAATGACGAAGGTCAAACTGCCTGGTCATTTGAAAAAAAAAGCATTGAAACAGACTGAGATTTGGATGCCTAAATTTTAAGTAGGGCCATAACTGGGCCACTGATCATATTTTTATTAACTTGAGTGCAGCTGTTCTAATATGATGATACGATAAACAAGCAAACCAAAAAAGTGATTTTCAATTTTATTTACATAGATTGGGTTTATATGCACGTGATTTGGATTTAAGACTTAGTTTACATAGTTTTACGTTTCTATGCAGATAACGGAAACTATAGACTGGTTTTTCTCATATGTCCTTGCAGCATGAAATTGCAAATATAATATACGTTTGTAAGAACAATCATTGTGTGCCATTATATTGATATATTGCATGTGAATTTCTGCGTTTTGGAATATGGTGTAAAGCTTTGGGTATTGGACGCAAAGTTATGGAATGGAATGATTGTTCTCCAGCTGTATTACAGCTCTGTAATTTCGCCAACACAAGCGAAGCCACTTCTCACTAAATGCTTATTTCTTAAACGAACGAATTGTAGTTATTATATAATATAATATTGAAGTACGACGCAATTAAAAAATTTCATCTTTTCACTAGAAACCTTGGAAAACGCTATGGGTGTAAAACAGTTAAAAAGGGATGCTGTCATAAAACTGCCATTCTAAATGTTGTGATAATTTTAGCAAAAATCCTTGCACTTAAAACTAAAAGTATTACTGGATAAAATGCTGTGCAATAAACCTCGAAATATGGCCAAATTTGCTACATATTTTCCCAGGTTCACAACACTTGTTATTTGCCTTAACTTGCCATGTCCAGAAATACTTTAGTATAGTAATTTTATTTTGCAGATTTATTGGTACATATTGAATAAAATCATTTTTTCGCGCGAAATATAGTCTTATTAAAAAACGGTAAATGAATTTTAATATGTGTTATATTAAAACAATCATCACATGTGAGAAAAGTAAATGAATTGGATTGAATTTCGTATTTTGAAGGCATTTAAATCTACTGTTTAAGGGAATTAACGTTCACTTTAGAAACTTTTCTTGACTTTAAGAATCATTCAATTTTCCATTATTTGCTTTTTCACACAAAATAATTTATAATATTACAGGTTGTTAAAAGTAATGTCAATTTTTTCCATACGCTAGTTTTTTTACAAATTAGTGCTTTATTTATTATTTAGGATGCGCTTCAAGAACGAGAAATTATAAGAAAATATTAAGAAATAAAAATAATTTATATATTTTTTTGGATTGACTACAAGTTTTATTACTTTATCTTCATGCATAGTATAATGTATAAGGAAATTAACGTGACGGGGTCGAAAATGAAATTCGAATTTTCGACGAAATAACTCGTTTCAATTATTCCTGGACTCGCCTCGGACGTTTTTTAAGATACGTCTGTCTGTGTGTTTGTGTATGCGTATATGTTAGTTTGTAAGTTTGTGTGCGCCTGCGAGTGTGGATGTGTGGGTGTTAGTGTGTATTCGTATGTGAAAATCAGTTGGAACGATTAATTATTTAGTATCTTTGATTTAACTTGATTACAAGAAAGTTCATTGTTGATTTAATGCATCGCACATTATATAAATGTTATAGAATATCACTTTTGATATTAGCATATTATTTTTACGTATGTGATAATTTCCTCTTGTCAAGTGATGCCAATTCCTGTATAAATTGTTCCATTAAATTTTATTTTCAAAAGTCATTTACCAATGATTAAAAACTAAATATCATTCAAATCGGATAGTCCGTTTTAATGTGATGGTATTTTAAAAATTTTGACATTGAAGTGAAAAACTGTGCTTCCCCCGCTACGCTCAAATGAATTGGGATTGTATGTTATAAATTCTAATTTCAGATAGAATATTGAAACTTGTACGTTTAAAAACAAATAAACTGCTACAAAATGGTTAGGCAAGAATTTCTAAGGATAAATCTGTCATAAAATGATCTAGATCTAGCAGTAAAATTATATCATTTTTTTAACAGTTGCAGCTACTTCACATCCATTAAAACAATTCGTAAAACTCATCACGAAGACTGCACAGTTAATTCCATTTTTGGGTTAATTCGTAGCACATAATACAAAAGTTACTGAATTTCATTTTTGGTTTTAACGTTTAATTTTTGCGTTTGAGATTATGTGCTGTTGCCAAATTGTGCTGATTAAAGTATAAATTGTTCGATTTCTTTCTTTTAAATCAGTGTGCACATTAACCACTGATTAGAAATCAGATATCATTAAATTCGGATAGGCCGTTCTAGTGTGATGTTTTTTAAACATTCTGACATTTAAGTGGCTGAAGAATTTAGCTTCCCCCGCTTCGGTCCTATAAATTGTGATTGTTTGTTATACATTCGAATTATTTTATGCAGAATATTGAAATTTCTCGTTTTTAAACCAAAGAAATCGCTAGAAAGTTATTATACGTGAATTTTTATGGATAAATATGTCCAAAACTCTCTATATCTAGAGAAAATGACAATCATTTTTTTAACAGTTTTAGTCATTCTATTGGAGAGGAAGGAGATATTGCTCACGTCCAATAACGCAATTTGTAAAAATCATCCCGAAATCTATACAGGTAACTGTAGTTCTCAGGTAGCATGAGAGTTGACAAGAGTGGAATTATTACAAGATTGTTGTGGTTTATATTAATATAGTACACTATAATTAAAAAATACTGAAATATAATTATTTCAAAATCATTAATACATATTTTGCAGTAAAAGTATAGACCATTTTGATGCTCTAAATTAATCTTTCGAATTCTTTTTAGCGGAGACCCTACGATGTTTCGTAAAATCTTGCAGATCCCTAAAATTACTGCATAAAATTTGGAGAAATCTCTAATTCGCTTACTCAGTGTTCAACTAGATTGATTTGTAAACTATACGCATACAGTGGTAGAGTTCATAAATAAGGGTTCATAAATAAATTATTAACTCTCATTCTCATTAAAATAAATAAATTATATTTATTGCCTGCCCACTTCTATTTATTAATTACTGATATTAAAAAATTTACAAACAATTTTGCTGTATGCTTTGCTTACAAGATGATACATATATTTTGTAACCATTCTGAGTTAACATAATTATTTGTCATCTGAAAAATATATTAGCAGTTCAAAGTTATTCGGAATCATCATTAATGCCAACTTAACTCTTTGCAAGTTTTCCGTTTCGAAAGATGTGTTTTTCAAAACATTTATTGGAAGTTAAGTTGCAAGTGTTAATCTCAATTATATTTTAATTATTACAGGAATTTCTAACTCAGTTAAACAAGCAAAATACTACATAAATTTATTATTAGATCCCACTAAAACATTCATTATTTTAATGCATTGTATCAGTAACGAATATGGTTGCTTAATCTCAACGTTTATAAAAGCATCTTGGAAATCTCGCACGAGTCCGATGAGCCCCGGTGTCCCGTAAATCCCTAGTTGAAAAGTTGCTTTTATAAATATTCCAAAATTAACGATATACCCTTTCCTCATTCGTGAAATATAATGCATATAATTTTAAACAGTCGATATGCTTTGCATTTTTAAGTTTTGTAGTAGCGCGCGTTTATAAATTTATTTGGAGGTTTATATAACACTGTTTCCATGTTCAAAGTGAGCAGAGTACGAGTTTGACATTGAAGCAGACTGCCGAAGTGGTTGTCGACTGGTCAATGCAACCGTTTCCGTAGCAATCGCGCGACGGCCACGTTGTGGGTTCGAGCCCCACGTAAGGCATGGATGTTTGTGCTGTGGGCGCAATGTGATCCGCCTCCCCCTGGTGCGCCTGGGGCAACGTCAATGGACGGCTAAATAGTTCACACTCTGGCCGCTGTAATAAGGGCGAATGACGAAGGTCAAACTGCCTGGTCATTTGAAAAAAAAAGCATTGAAACAGACAGAGATTTGGATGCCTAAATTTTAAGTAGGGCCATAACTGGGCCACTGATCATATTTTTATTAACTTGAGTGCAGCTGTTCTAATATGATGATACGATAAACAAGCAAACCAAAAAAGTGATTTTCAATTTTATTTACATAGATTGGGTTTATATGCACGTGATTTGAATTTAAGACTTAGTTTACATAGTTTTACGTTTCTATGCAGATAACGGAATCTATAGACTGGTTTTTCTCATATGTCCTTGCAGCATGAAATTGCAAATATAATATACGTTTGTAAGAACAATCATTGTGTGCCATTATATTGATATATTGCATGTGAATTTCTGCGTTTTGGAATATGGTGTAAAGCTTTGGGTATTGGACGCAAAGTTATGGAATGGAATGATTGTTCTCCAGCTGTATTACAGCTCTGTAATTTCGCCAACACAAGCGACGCCACTTCTCACTAAATGCTTATTTCTTAAAAGAACGAATTGTAGTTATTATATAATATAATATTGAAGTACGACGCAATTAAAAAATTTCATCTTTTCACTAGAAACCTTGGAAAACGCTATGGGTGTAAAACAGTTAAAAAGGGATGCTGTCATAAAACTGCCATGCTAAATGTTGTGATAGTTTTAGCAAAAATCCTTGCACTTAAAACTAAAAGTATTACTGGATAAAATGCTGTGCAATAAACCTCGAAATATGGCCAAATTTGCTACATATTTTCCCAGGTTCACAACACTTGTTATTTGCCTGAACTTGCCATGTCCAGAAATACTTTAGTATAGTAATTTTATTTTGCAGATTTATTGGTACATATTGAATAAAATCATTTTTTCGCGCGAAATATAGTCTTATTAAAAAACGGTAAATGAATTTTAATATGTGTTATATTAAAACAATCATCACATGTGAGAAAAGTAAATGAATTGGATTGAATTCCGTATTTTGAAGGCATTTAAATCTACTGTTTAAGGGAATTAACGTTCACTTTAGAAACTTTTCTTGACTTTAAGAATCATTCAATTTTCCATTATTTGCTTTTTCACACAAAATAATTTATAATATTACAGGTTGTTAAAATTAATGTCAATTTTTTCCATACGCTAGTTTTTTTACAAATTAGTGCTTTATTTATTATTTAGGATGCGCTTCAAGAACGAGAAATTATAAGAAAATATTAAGAAATAAAAATAATTTATATATTTTTTTGGATTGACTACAAGTTTTATTACTTTATCTTCATGCATAGTATAATGTATAAGGAAATTAACGTGACGGGGTCGAAAATGAAATTCGAATTTTCGACGAAATAACTCGTTTCAATTATTCCTGGACTCGCCTCGGACGTTTTTTAAGATACGTCTGTCTGTGTGTTTGTGTATGCGTATATGTTAGTTTGTAAGTTTGTGTGCGCCTGCGAGTGTGGATGTGTGGGTGTTAGTGTGTATTCGTATGTGAAAATCAGTTGGAACGATTAATTATTTAGTATCTTTGATTTAACTTGATTACAAGAAAGTTCATTGTTGATTTAATGCATCGCACATTATATAAATGTTATAGAATATCACTTTTGATATTAGCATATTATTTTTACGTATGTGATAATTTCCTCTTGTCAAGTGATGCCAATTCCTGTATAAATTGTTCCATTAAATTTTATTTTCAAAAGTCATTTACCAATGATTAAAAACTAAATATCATTCAAATCGGATAGTCCGTTTTAATGTGATGGTATTTTAAAAATTTTGACATTGAAGTGAAAAACTGTGCTTCCCCCGCTACGCTCAAATGAATTGGGATTGTATGTTATAAATTCTAATTTCAGTAAGAATATTGAAACTTGTACGTTTAAAAACAAATAAACAGCTACAAAATGGTTAGGCAAGAATTTCTAAGGATAAATCTGTCATAAAATGATCTAGATCTAGCAGTAAAATTATATCATTTTTTTGAACAGTTGCAGCTACTCCACATGCATTAAAACAATTTGTAAAACTCATCACGACGACTGCACAGTTAATTCCATTTTTGGGTTAATTCGTCGCACATGATGCAAAAGTTACTGAATTTCATTTTTGGTTTTAACGTTTAATTTTTGAGTATGAGATTATTTGCTTTTGCCAAATTGTGCTGATTAAAGTATAAATTGTTCGATTTCTTTCTTTTAAATCAGTGTGCACATTAACCACTGATTAGAAGCCAGATATCATTAAATTCGGATAGGCCGTTTTAGAGTGATGTTCTTTTAAACATTCTGACATTTTAGTGGCTGAAGAATTTAGCTTCCCCCGCTTCGGTCCAATAAATTGTGATTGTTTGTTATACATTCGAATTACTTTATGCAGAATATTGAAATTTCTCTATTTTAAACCAAAAAAATCGGTAGAAAATTATTAGACGTGCATCTTTATGGATAAATATGTCCAAAACTCTCTAGAGAAAATGACAATATTTTTTTAACAGTTTTCGTCATTCTATTGGAGAGGAAGAAGATACTGCACACGTCCAATAACGCAATTTGTAAAAATCATCCCGAAATCTATACAGATAACTGTAGTTCTCAGGTAGCATGAGAGTGGAAAAGAGTGGAATTATTACAAGATTGTTGTGGTTTATATTAATATAGTACACTATAATTAAAAAATACTGAAATATAATTATTTCAAAATCATTAATACATATTTTGCAGTAAAAGTATAGACCATTTTTTGATGCTCTAAATTAATCTTTCGAATTTTTTTTAGCGGAGACCCTATGATTTTTCGTAAAATCTTGCAGATCCCTAAAATTACTTCATAAAATTTGGAGCAATGTCTACTTATCTTACTCAGTGTTCAACTAGTTTGATTTGTAAACTATACGCATATAGTTGTAGAGTTCATAAATAAGTGTTCATATATAAATTATTAACTCATATTTTTATTAAAAAAAATAAATTATATTTATTGCCTGCCCATTTCTATTTATTAATTATTGATATTAAGAAATTTACTAACAATTTTGAAACGGATGATACATATATATTTTTTAACAATTCTGAGTTAATATAATTATTTTTCATCTGAAAAATATACAGTTCAAAGGTGTTCGGAATCATCATTAATGCCAACTTAAGTCTTTACAAGTTTTCAGTTTCGAGAGATGTTATTCTTCAAAAACATATATCGCAAGTCGAGTTGCAATTGTAATCTCAATGAAATTTTAATTATGACAGGAATATCTAACTCAGTTAAACATTCAAAATACTATATAAATTTATTATTAGATCCCACTAAAACCTTCATAATTTTAATGCATTTTATCAGTAACGAAAAATGTTGCTTAATCTCAACGTTTTGAAAAACACTTTGGAAAACTCGCACGAGTCCGAGGATCCCTGGGGCCCCGCAAATCCCTAGTAGAAAAATTACTTTTATAAATAATCCAAAATTAAAGATATACCCTTTCCTCATTCGTGAAATATAATGTATATAATTTTAAACAGTCGATTTGCATTGTATTTCTAAGATTTGGAGTAGTGCGCCTTTAAAAATTTATTTGGAGGTTTATATAACACTGTTTCCATGTTCAAAGTGGGCAGAGTACGAGTTTGACATTGAAGCAGACTGCCGACGTGGTTGTCGAGTGGTCGAGGTAAGCGTTTCCTTAGCAATCGCTCGACCGCCACTTTGTGGGTTCGAGTCCCACATAAGGCATGAATGTTTGTGTTGTGGGCGCAATGTGATCCGCCCCTCTCTGGTGCGCCTGGGACAACGTCAATGGACGCCTTAATGGTTCACACTCTGGCCGCTGTAATAAAGGCGAATGACGAAGGTCAAAGTGCCTGGCCATTTGAAAAAAAAATCATTGAAGCAGACTGACAGTTGGTTGCCTTAATTTTAAGTTGGACCCTACCTGGGCTACTGATCATATTTTTTGTAACTTGTGTGTAGCTGTTCTAGTGTGATGCTAAAATAAACAAACAAACCAATAAATAGATATTCAATTTTATTTACATAGATTTGGTTCATATGCATGTGATTTGGATTTAAGACTTAGCTTATATAGTTTTACGCTTACATGCAGATAACGAAATCTATAGACTGGTTTTTCTCATATGTGCTTGCTGCATGAAATTGCAAATATAATATACGTTAGTAAAAAAAATCATTGCGTGCCTTTATATTGGTATATTGTATGTGATTTTCTGCGTTTTGGAATAGAGTGTGGAGTCCTGGGTTGTTGGATGCTGTGTCATGGAATGGAAAGCTTTTTTCAATGTGTATTGCAGCTCTGTAATTTCGCCAACACAAGCGAAGATACTTCTCATCAAATGCTTATTTCTTAACAGATAATAATTGTAGTTACTATTTAATATATTATTGAAGTACGACCAATTATATAATTCCATCCTTTCACTGGAAAACTTGGCAAAAGCAATGGGTATAAAACAGTTAAAAAGAGATACAGTTATAAAACTGCCATGCTAAATGTTGTGATAAATTTAGAAAAAAAGTTTGCTCTTAAAACTAAATGTTTTAGAGGACAAAATGTTGTGCAAGAAACCTCGAAATATGGCCAAATTTGCTGCCTTTGCTCCCAGTCTCACAACACTGGTTACTTGCCTTAACTTGCCATGTCCAGAAATAATTGTGTATAGTAATTTTATTTTGCATATTTATTGATACATATTGAATATAATAATTTTGTCGCGCGAAATATAGTCTTATTAAAAAACAGTAAAAAATTCTTAATATGTGTTATATTAAAGAAATCCTCACATAATATACGCAAAGATGTACTGGATTGAATTTCGTATTTTGAAGGCATTTAAATCTCTAGTTCCAGGGAATTAATGTTCAATTTAGAAAATTTTCTTGACTTTCAGGATCATTCAAAATTCCTGGATTTGCTTTCACATACAAAATAAGTTATCACATTACAGATTGTTAAAAGTAATGTCAATTTTTTCCATACGGTAGTTGCAAATTAGCGTTTTATTTATTATTGAGGATGAGTTTCAAAAACGAGAAATTATAAGAAAATATAAATATGTCCAAAAATGTCTATATTTTGAGAAAATGACAATCTCATTTTTAACAGTTTTAGTCCTCCTATTGGAGAGGAAGGAGATACTGCTCCGTACAATTACGCAATATGTAAAAATAATCCCGAAATCTATACAGATAACTGTAGTTCCCAGGTAGCATGAAAGCCGAAGAGAGTGGAAATGTTACAAGACTGTTGTGGTTTAAATTAATATTGTACACTATAATGAAAAAATACTGAAATATAATTATTTCAAAATCATTAATAAACTTTTTGCAGTAAAATTATGGACCGTAACTTGATGTTCTAAATTAATCTTTCGCATTTTTTTAGCGGAGTCCCTACGATGTTTCGTAAAATCTTGCAGATCCCTAAAATTTCTTCATAAAATTTGGAGAAATCTCTACTTAGCGTACTCAGTGTTCGACTAGTTTGATTTGCAAACTAGACGCTTATTGTGGTAGAGTTCATAAATAATAGTTCATAAATAAGAGTTCATAAATAAAAATATTATCTCATACCACTTTCACTACACCATATCGTACTTGGTAACACATATATATTGATGCGCATGAAGAAATTATTACTGTTTGGAAGGCACACTATCGTACTTTCGGGAAGGCAGACTATTGACTTAGAATCCATATTATATCAGCACAGAAGAATGAGTGATTTTTCTGTGACTTTACTTTCAGAAGTTCTGGGACTTAAATATCCCTATTGTCCGTATGTTTCTTAATACAGTCTTTTGTACACTTTGAATGCAAATTATGCTACTATATTGTTGCTTGTAGTTACATTTATATTCATATTCAATCTTTCTTATATTATATACAATGCATTTCCTTAATTTCTTATTTTTTTTACAGACGTATCTTTTTCAAGCAATTTTTCAGTTCTACACATTTCTTATTTGGTAATACAACTAGCATGTTATATAACTGTATTTACATGCGTGAATTCATCATTACAAGTTATAAGCATATAATTATATAGCGGTAGTTATAAATATCTAAATATCTATTATTTCCGCTAAGCCAAAATAACGTGCCTCATATTCAGGTCGTCGTCCCTTTAACTCCTGCCGCCCTGCCGGGGGAATCTGAACAGAGAGAAAACAATCTGGCTTGACCAAAAAGAAGATCCTCCTCCCTTCTCTAAAAGAAATGCGTATCGTTCCTATGGCAACTTCGTATCCGGTTGACCTGAACGGAGACCCTGAACTGGAGCCCTCATTGTTTGAAGTGCGCAACATTACGTAAGAGTTATTGTTAACTACTCAGTCCCTGTTTTGCTCAACTTTTAACCGTAATCGTTACAATTGGCGATATATATCGTCTAAAGACCGGGCTTCTGACTGTCCGAATCTTCGTGCGTAGGATTTCTTACAAGCGGTAAGCTTATCTGTATCCTTTGAGAAACGGAATTCCAGTTTTTCCTTTCATGTTTTTTGTATTATTATTTCTATTTATTCTACATATTTTGCTATTAATTCTATTTTACTTTACTATATATACATATATTTACTTTTTTTTTGTTTTGATCTTAACGCAGATCTGATACCGCAGTTTGACTATATATTATTTTTAATTAATGATTATATTAATTTTCATGTGCTCTTAATTCATTACATTTAATATTTGTTGCAACAATGCGTGATATATATATATATATAGCAAATAAAAGTATGAAGGAAAAAATGGGAATCAAGACAACAGGAAAGCATAAATGGCCGAGGGGGATTGTGACCCCTCGTTTCCGATTATAACATGCTATTACACCTAGGTAACACTCCCGGAACCAAATACTTTGCCGAAACTTGACCTCCGAAATGGTGTCGAGCACAAGACACTGACCGTGGAAGTGAGTACAAAACTCAAGAATCGAAGAAAAGTCCGAAGTACAAAACCGAAGTAAAACGCATAATGAAAAAAGCCAAGAGTCGTTAACAAAGGAGAGTGCAATCCATATATATCATTATACTACCACTAGGGTGCGCTATCAGCAAGTTCCGTGTAGGTGAATCGTACAGTTACCATCATAGGTGTGTACAAGTTATATCCTTAAAATAAGCGTTTTTTTCATCGCTGTATACAGTATTATAATAATGTCTAAGGAAATTTGCGGGATAATGTTTCTTTGTCGCCTCTTGCATTATTCTTCTGTCATTTTCAATTCGATCTTTTTTGAAGGTATGGATTCTTTGATTGCGTATCAGATGATTGACTATAATATTACGTAATATATTTTTACTCAAATTTGAGTTCCAATCGATAACGTGATTGATGCTGGTCTTGAAAGTATTTCTCTTGTCGTATAAAATGGTATATAAACAATTGTTTTTATCGTAAAGGATACTAATATCCAGGAAATCAACTTGATTTTTATTTTCCATGTGTGTTTCTATGAGATCCAGGTTATCAGGGTAGAAACTGAAGTCAAATTCAGGCATTTGTTCATATTGACCCACAAGGATGTCATCCACGAAACGAAAGTATGGTATTTCATTTAATATGTGAGTGCCTTCCTCGTATTTATTCAGGTAGATGTCAGCAAGGAGTGAAGAACATCCTCCCCCCATTGGAATGCCTTTGACTTGCTGATAATAGTTGGTCCCGTTAAATAGTATATTTTCGAACAGAACAATCCTGATCATGGCTTTATATTTACTTAATATAATATAATCCTGTAATTCATAAATCTCATAAATCTCTAATAAAATAATAAGAAGATCATCAAGGTCAATATTATTAAAAATATCTTTAAAATCGTAACTTCGGAAATCGTAATCGTAACTCGGGAAGAATTTGAGTTTGTCGAGGACTTCATAACTATTATTTACGATAATGGAACATTTATGCTTGATTTTTGTCATGACATGTTTCAGCAGAGCTAATAGTTTAGAATTAGCTATAGTCAGATAAGTCTTGAAACCGACAGTTACGGGACGGAATTTTACAGGGGTTTTATGAAGCTTCGGAATCAGGATGAGGTAAGGAAATTTAACTTGTTTTAAATCATAATCAATCCGTTTATATAAGGCCTTGATTTTATTTTCTATAGTACGGCCTGTAAGGTGTAATTTTGTATACATAAGTTCATCTTGATAATGATTACAAAGAACTTCCACGTAATATTTGATGCATGTAAGTGTATAATTAGAAACAACTTTGTCGGTATAAGTTATTACATAATCGTTGCAATATTTATTCAAAATGTCTTCTTTGATCTTGCTTTGATTTTTGTCAGTACGTTGATTTTTATCAATACTTAAGCCATGATAATGAAAATTGAATTACCCCGTAATATTAAATTTCCATTCTTCAAATGCGTCCAATGGTACACTATATTTCACGGCCATCCTATATATAAAATCATTAAGATCCTTCTTGAAATTATTCACCACATTTGCAAATTCTTGAATACGGAATTTTGTTCCAAGTTGCAAAATAGACTTCAGGTTGGTATCTTGGATGAAATTCAAGTCCCCTGTTATGATGTGTCCATGATGACGATCGGTAAACACGCTGTTTTCGCAATCATATTCACTGGATTTGTACTTTTCTATATTTTGCCCAATTTGATTGTAGTTGAAAATTTTTCGACCATTCGTCTTAACAAATCTGTAAGTCAATTTAATTTCGATGTTAGATATGGGCATAAGGTGAGACATGTCTTTCAAGAATGCTTTAAGAGGTATTTGATCATAAATTTTGTTTCTGAATGTCGTACCGAAATATTCTTTATTTGCCTGCTTTTTTTCTTGCGTAGTCAAGTCAATATTGAGCAATTTTGCTTTTAATTTGAACGTGTCCAGAAGTACCGCATAATTAGTAGTTGCTACGTCATTGTTGACAATGGGATCGGAAATAAAAGGGTATGCATATATTATTTTCCATATACGTTTTATATAACGTTTTGGGATTCCAAAAATGATATTTTTAATCCATCGGTTTTTACTGTCCGTAAAGGTTTTAAGTTTCTCAATGAAATTTTCGACACGTTTTAACGCATCGTGAAAAGACACTTTATTTTTGCTTCCACCTCTTGACCATCTTGCAATCCGTTTTGTAGGTATATCTTGCATTACAGATGGTTCATGAACATTATTACAGTATTCAAAATTATGGGTATTACAGAAATTTATGGAATTGAGTCCGTATGGATATGCCGTTCCGTATTGTTTGATGTACAAGTTCTCCCACCAAATTCTTTCATCCAATTTTGGTACGATGTCAATAATATTAATCATTATATCATCAAATCCATGAAAATCAAAATCTCTTAATTCAATATTAGTAACCGGTGCGTCCTGTTTTCTTGTTTTGTTAACTTGACTCCGATGAAGATTGATACGTAGATGTAGGCAATTCTTCGTTTGTCCGATATATTTTTTATTGCAGGTATTGCACGTAATGCAATAAATGCAGTTATACGTTTTACAGAATGGGCGGAAATGGGTAACATTTTCAGCAATTTGTCCGGGGATAAAAAAGTATAGACCATTTTTTGATGCTCTAAATTAATCTTTCGAATTTTGTTTACAGGAGACCCTACGATGTTTCGTAAAGTCATGCAGATCCCTAAAATTACTTCATAAAATTTGGAGAAATCTCTACTTAGCTTACTCAGTGTTCAACTAGTTTGATTTGTAAACTATACGCATATAGTGGCAGAGTTCACAAATAAGGGTTCATAAATAAATTACTAACTCATATTTTAATTAAAATAAATAAATTATATTTATTGCCTGCCCATTTCTATTTATTAATTATTGATATTAAGAAATTTACAAACAATTTTGCTGTATGTTCTGCTTACAAGATGATACATATATTTTGTAACCATTCTGAGTTAATATAATTATTTTTCATCTGAAAAATATATTAGCAGTTCAAAGGTGTTCGGAATCATCAATAATGCCAACTGAATTCTTTGCAAGTTTTCCGTTTCGAAAGATGTGTTCTTCAAAACATTTATTGCAAGTCAAGTTGCAAATTTTAATCTCAATTATATTTTAATTATTACAGGAATATCTAACTCAGTTAAACATGCAAAATACTATATAATTTTATTATTAGATCCCACTAAAACATTCATAATTTTAATGCATTTTATCAGTAACGAATAAGGTTGCTTAATCTCAACGTTTATAAAAACATCTTGGAAATTTCGCACGAGTCCGATGAGCCCTGGGGTCCCGTAAATCCATAGTTGAAAAGTTGCTTTTATAAATATTCCAAAATTAACGATATACCCTTTCCTCATTCGTGAAATATAATGTATAAAATTATAAACAGTTGATTTGCTTTGCATTTTCAGGATTTGGAGTAGTGCGCGTTTATAAATTTATTTGGAGGTTTATATAACACTGTTTCCATGTTCAAAGTGAGCAGAGTACGAGTTTGACATTGAAGCAGACTGCCGAAGTGGTTGTCGAGTGGTCAAGGCAAGTGCTTCCGTAGAAATCGCGCAACGTCCACGTTGTGGGTTCGAGCCCCACGTAAGGCAGGGACGTTTGTATTGTGGGCGCAATGGGAAACCCCACCCCCCCTCTGGTGCGCCTGGGGCAACGTCTATGGGCGGCTAAATGGTTCACACTCTGGCCGCTGTAATAAAGGCGAATGCGAAGATCAAAGTGCCTGACCATTTGAAAAAAAAAAGCATTGAAGCAGACTGAGAGTTGGATGCCTAAATTTGAAGTAGGACCATACCTGGGCCACTGATCATATTTTTATTAACTTGAGTGCAGCTGTTCTAATATGATGATACGATAAACAAGCAAACCAAAAAAGAGATTTTCAATTTTATTTACATAGATTAGGTTTATATGCATGTGATTTGGATTTAAGACTTAACTTACATAGTTTTACGTTTCTATGCAGATAACGGAATCTATAGACTGATTTTTCTCATATGTCCTTGCAGCATGAAATTGCAAATAGAATATACGTTTGTAAGAACAATCATTGCGTGCCATTATATTGATATATTGTATGAGAATTTCTGCGTTTTGGAATATGGTGTAGAGCTTTGGGTTACTGGACGCAAAGTTATGGAATGGAATGATTGTTCTCCAGGTGTATTACAGCTCTGTAATTTCGCCAACACAAGCCAAGCCACGTCTCACTAAATGCTTATTTCTTAAAAGAACAAATTGTAGTTATTATATAATATATTATTGAAGTACGACGCAATTATAAAATTTCATCCTTTCACTAGAAACTTTGGAAAACGCTATGGGGGTAATGTATAAAGAAATTAAATGCATAGTATAATGCTTAAAGAAATTAACGTGACGGGGTCGAAAATGGAATTCGAATTTTCGACGAAATAACTCGTTTCAATTATTCCTGGACTTGCCTCGGACGTTTTCTACGATACGTCTGTTTGTGTGCTTGTGTATGCGTATATGTTAGTTTGTAAGTCTGTGTGCGTCTGCGAGTGTGGATGGATGGGTGTTAGTGTGTATTAGTATGTGAAAATCAATTGGAACGATCAATTATTTAGTATCTTTGATTTAACTTGATTACAAGAAAGTTCATTGTTGATTTAATGCTTCGCACATTATATAAATGTTATTGAATTTCACTTTTGATATTAGCATATTTTTTTACGTATGTGATAATTTGCTCTTGCCAAATGATGCCAATTCCAGTATAAATTGTTCCATTAAATTTTATTTTCAAAAGTCATTAACCAATGATTTAAAACTAAATATCATTAAAATCGGATAGTCCGTTTTAATGTGATGGTATTTTAAACATTTTGACATTGAAGTGAAGAAATGTGCTTCCCTCGCTACGCTCCAATAAAATTGGATTGTATGTTATAAATTCTAATTTAAGTTACAATATATTGAAACTTGTTCGTTTAAAATCAAATAAACTGCTACAAAATGGTTAGGCAAGAATTTCTAAGGATAATCTGTCATAAAATGATCTAGATCTGGCAGTAAAATTACATCATTTTTTTTAACAGTTGCAGCTACGCCACATACATTAAAACAATTCGTAAAACTCATCACGAAAACTACACAGTTAATTCTATTTTTGGGTTAATTCGTCGCACGTAATACAAATGTTACTGAATTTCATTTTTGGTTTCAACGTTTTATTTTTGCTTATGAGACTATTTGCAGTTGCCAAATTGAGATGATTGAAGTAAAAATTGTTCGATTTCTATTTTTTAAATCGGTGTGCATATTAACCACTGATTAGATACCAGATATCATTAAATTCGGATAGGCCGTTCTAGAGTGATGTTCTTTTAAATATTTTACATTTAAGGGGACGCTTCAGTTAAAAAAAATCACCGTTCCCTTGAAAATTGCACCCGGTGGCTCAAGAGATGGGCAGTTCCTTTTTTCAAATGATTGGCATCTGATAGGCCAATGAGAGTAAGTAAAGGTGACGAAAGGCCCTTGGACCTCTATAGTTTATGACTTGTTCGCCTGTCCAAGAGGATAAAGGGGGGAATCTTAGAAGGGTGTGTGGTTTGGGGGACAAAGTAAATGAATGAAAGAATGAAAAAAACGTAACTGGAGGCTTTTCCCACTTACTGAAAGAAAGTTTCCTATCCATTCTATTTCTTGTCAAGGAATAACCAAAGAGTTCTCCTAACCGATTATTATATAATTATAACATAAATATATATATATATGTGTGTGTGTGTGTAACTTCAATGTGTATTTTGGAGACTAATCTAGGTACAACACTAAAATGTGTGTATTAAAAAACTGGAATTAAAAATAAAATTAATGATATTTCTATGCCTATGAGTCCAGAGCGATGATATAAAACTAATATTTATTTAGTCATTTTGAATATATCATTATTTCCTTTTTAAATAGTATACATTAGAGTGCATTGTATGAAATTTGAAGTTTGAAATAGACGATACAGCACTAAAAATATGTGATATTCTACATACCGCATTTTTTAGCCTTGCAGAATATATTTAGAAATTATAGTATTTAGCATGAGAATTCCATGTGTTGAAAACGATTTGTTTTAACCGGGGTTACTCGGAAATCTCGGGTTCTGCCTAGTAATGAATAGAAATGGCGGTTGCCACTACACGGGCGCTGCGGAACTGCAATTCTATTCAAATAGCTAGTCTCTAGTAGCGGTACTGCACTTTCAAGGCGTTTTTACAGAAAAATGATTTCATTTGTTGACATAGTAACTCAATAGAGACCTATATAATAATTGTCCTGAATGTGTTTTGTTTTTATAAACCCTTCAAAAGCCCCGATGGCCCAGAAGACTAAATCTTTGTATACTCAAAAATTCAACTTCGGTACAGAACTTAACACAGTCGGAATTTTGAGGGAGAAAAACTACTGGTTCACCGAATATTTATACAAACAATAAAAATTATTTACAAACAAGAAAGGAAAAATGATTTCATTTATACAGATACTGTAATTCAATAAATACCTGTATAATTATTATTCTGCGTGTATTTGTTGTTCCAAACCCTTCAGAAGCTTCCTGTGACCTAGAAGACTAAATCTTTGTGCACTCATAAATTCAAATGCGGGACAGAACCTAACGCAGCAGGAATTTTAATGGGAAAATCTAATTGGTTTACCAAATAGTTAAACACTAGCTGAATATTCATTGAAATTCAACGGCCTCCTAATGAGCAAACCTACAAAACACGATTTTTTAAATAATTCAATTTTTTCAGTTGTCTTTTTCAGACTGTTCACTCATGCACCAAATTTCAAATATATGTCTCATTTTAGACTGGGCATTTCTCAGTTATTCAACCAATTAAACATTTAACACACATGTTAAGCACATGCGCATAGGCGTATTTAACCCCCCTTCGAAATTAAAGTTTCAAAACGTTTCCTAAACACATATGTGATAAAAGATATTTACTCAATCATTCAGTTTGTCATTCTGGAGTCCTTGAACTAGAAAAGCAACCCGTTTTTATCTTCAATAAATAAATAAATAATGGGAATAAGTAAGGAGTTTTTAGAATTTAAGAATTAAAAAAAAAATGTGTTCCCGCTACTGCGTCACTGCAATAATGGGGGGAATTATCTAAATTTGGAAAAATCCCAGTTCTTGGAGCCGGCAGAAGAAAAGGAAAAGTCGAAGATCAAAAGTCAGTTATTTAGAGACTAGAGGTCTGCACAGATCTAATTTAAAAAATTTTCCCGCTTCAAAAATGTCAAGATTTGACTCGTCCAAAGCCCGAAATTTTTTCATTGGAATTCACCTGAGCCGTACCGTAAATACTCAAAACCAACTCCAACGCGGACCGGCCTGAATATTTTGAAACCTGTTGGCTTGTATGCGAATTAAAATTTGCCATTTAAGGAATTAAACACAAGCTCATCACATATAGTATTAAATGTAAAGGAACCCAAATTTTAAAATTAATTTCAAATTAAAAATAATTAAAGTCAAGAATGAGCATTAATATAAAATGAATTTTTATTTATCATTTTGGTTGAAGATGAGAAGGGATAAAAAAGACTGGGATTATGTTTTTAAAAATGCTTTCTTCATTTATCAGTGAACAGTGCAATGACTATTTAGTTAGAACTACTCATCAGCATCAAAGAATCGATGCAGCGGTAGCAAAAAAAACATGTCATATGCCACAATTGTTAGTGTTGTTAAAAACTTTTCAATGCGATTAAACTTTCTATGTAAATATAGATAGATAATATTTTCTTTAATTATGACATAATTATGAATATTTTTAAAATTTAATAATTTTAGTAAAAGTGTAAGATGTTTGGAATAAATACATTCAAGGACAATAATTCGCATTATCTATATGTTGATTTCAAATTATGACAGTTTGCTCAGATAAATTTTAATTCAACATTTGCTATAGGAAAGAAATCGTCGGAACTGTGTTTAAGAATAAAATTTATTTAATTTTGATAATTTAGAAACATTCGAAATCTAAGAACTGAAATTAAAATCATAGAAAAAATTGCATAAAATATCAGTGATAAATTTTAAAGTAAACAGTATCTTGGATTTCTTATTTTCATTTATTTATTGGATTTCATATTTCCACCACCAGACAAACAATCACAGTACAAAAGATATTAAACTTTTTTGCGACAAATTTAAAAATAAAACAAATTGAAACTGGCACTTGACCAATGATAATAATTTAATGATCATTTCCTCAAAAATTAAATTTGGAATGTATTTCTTCCCTATTCAATGTATAAATCACAAGATGTTACGAAACATGACAATTGGTGCATCGGTGTATATTTATACTGCTGTATCCAGGCCAGAGCATAATTTTTTTTCTCTTACTATAGCTTTACAAATTTGAATGTTGTGAAGAGCAATGTTTAATTTAGACTTCGGAATGTAGTAGAATAAAGAAGTCTTCAATTTCTTATCCAAAATTACAATTTTTCTGTATCGGGTTCTAAATTGACCCATCTGCGTTCACCGTGCAGAGTAAAATTTTATTGGATAACTAGCAGCATGCCTGTTCTTCGTACGGAGTATCTCTAAAATGCAATACATTCAACGGTAATATACTGTAATAATTAATTATATTTGAAAACTTAAAAACTTCATCGAAAAAAACGAACTTGATTCAAATGACGTCATCGAAATATAAATCGCCTGGCTCTCTATGGCTTTTTACGGCAGTTATCGTGCTAACGGACAAACAGACAGAATGAACAAAGTCATAACCAATTTCCAACTATGTAGTAAAGTGTTAAAAATGGTTATTTAATTATCAGCATTTTATGAGGAAGATTCTTTCTTATGCTGCTATGACTTATATTATGCAATGATTTTTTTACTTTCCTTATATACATAATGTATAAGGAAAGTATTGTGACGGGGTAGAAAATTCGAATTCGAGTTTTCGACGGGAGAGCGCGTTTCAAGTATCCCTGATCACGAATCAAACATTTTTGAAGTGATGTCTGTGTGTGTGTGTGTGAAAGTATGTGTGTGTGTGTGCGTGTGTGTGTGTGTCAGTGAGTCTGTGGAGACGATAACTGACGAACAAATGGACCGATTTGAACGAAATTTGGTACAAAAATCACAATCTGCAAACACTGGAAACCTATTGTTTTTATACGCAATCGAATGCTCAGAATCCCCCTAAATTTTCGAGTAAAATTTGAAAAAATCGTCAAAAAATCAAAACCACTAATAAAGTTACGCAAATAGACATTTCTTATGTAATTTTTCATTAGAAAACGATTGACATAAATTTCAGAACGCTGACATGAACCGTTCTTGAGATATTGCACATTTTTAAAAAAAAAATATCAAAAAGTCATATAAAATAAAAATAAAATATTTCCTATTAAGAAAAAAGTTCACTTTTCATATGTAATACCATGCGATAAATTGGGTGACATCATTCTCGTGGATCTAGCTCGTTCCATTCAAGAAAAAAGATACTTTGAGTATTACTTTTATATTTGAACGCCAATAGTCATTTATCTGCTGTAAAAATAACTTATTTCTTAGTGCATAACGCTTGGCGATATTTCGGCGACGAATTTGGAGGAATGTCGCCAACTTGGCGACTTTTTGAAATGTTGCCAAATTAACGAAAATCTCGCCAAATGGATAAAAATGACGCTAAATCAATGAAAATGACGACCAATTGTTGAAAATTTAATATCTTGGAAAGAATATTAGTATCTACTATATGAAAAACCTTTTTTTTTTACTGTAAAAGTATTAAATTCATTACATTATATAAGGAAAGTCATGTGTTGCCCACATCAGATTTTTTTCTTACATAATGCAATGAATTTACATCTTTCACAGTGACAAAACAATGTATAAGATTCACGGCCCTATATGTTTAGGTGTAATTTTTTTCACAGTTTTGCATGGTAAATCCCGAGCGGTATTCGCTGCTAGTATAATATAAAGAAACTTAAAATTTGCAATCATGCGCAAATTACTATAGTATACTAAATGACATTGTTAATCAAAATATTCTGTTAAAATATTTAATTTAGTGCCCCTAAAAAAAGTTAGAGAATTTCTGTTCTCGCTATACAAAATTATCTTCACGGGCCCCCCGGTGACCTAAAAGACTACAATTAATATAATATTTACAGTAAATAAGTATGGAACAAATATATGCAAGAAGAAAAACAGTAAACCAGCGCGAGCCGAATTATCTGTACTGATACAACAAATTGTAACGCAAAGGACTTCTCTTTTTTACTGGACCAAAGTCCAAAGACACCCGCTAAACACCAACAAATGTACCCCTTCGTTCATTTCCCCAATACCAGTCAATCATTCACCCACCCCTCAAATCTCCACACCAAGAATTTTCACCCCCATTTTTCCCCTGGGAGGATAGGAGGTGTGGCTAACGTTGAAAATTGGAAGTTTCAGCAGTTGAAACACGATTTACTATTCCAATATATTAATCCCAAATTAATTCAAAAATCTAAAAAAAATCTTAAAAAGAAGCCAGAAGTATAATCTATTGAAAGCTCTTTTTCAAAATGTGAAACGTTTAATAGTTAATTTTTTATAGTGCAATTAAGAAGGTGGTGTTTTATCTAAGAAATTTTGACAAATTAACTCCATTTCAAGATATATTTAAAATAAAATTTAAAAAATTGATGACAGAGTTCAATGCATTAAACTGTCTACAATCATGTGCAAAAAACAGAATTTTAAATTATTCATTTGCCAATGTGTAATTAGCGAAGAACTTCCCCCATAGGTTAACATGGGCATGAAAGCTAACTGAAGCGTCGCCTTAAGTGTCTGAAGAATTTAGCTTTCCTGGCTTCGGTCCAATAAATTGTGATTGTTTGCTATAAATTCGAATTTATAACATTGCAGAACATTATTATGGAGAACATTGAAATTTTTCGGTTTTAAACCGAAAGAATCGCTAGAAAATTATTAGACGTGGATTTTTATGGATAAATATGTCCAAAACTCTCTATATCTAGAAAAAATGACAATCTTTTTTTTTAACAGCTTTAGTCATTCTATTGGAGAGGAAGGAGATACTGCTCACGTACAATAACGCAATTTGTAAAAATCATCCCGAAATCTATACAGGTAACTGTAGTTCTCAGGTAGCATGAGAGTCGAAAATAATGGACATATTACAAGATTGTTGTGGTTTAAATTAATATAGTACACTATAATTAAAAAATACTGAAATATAATTATTTCAAAATCATTAATACATATTTGGCAGTAAAAGTATAGACCATTTTTTGATGCTCTAAATTAATCTTTCGAATTTTGTTTAGAGGAGACCCTACGATGTTTCGTATAGTCTTGCAGATCCTTAAAATTACTGCATAAAATTTGGAGAAATCTCTACTTAGCTTACTCAGTGTTCAACTAGTTTGATTCGTAAACTATACGCATATAGTGGCAGAGTTCACAAATAAGGGCTCATAAATAAATTACTAACTCATATTTTCATTAAAATAAATAAATTATATTTATTGCCTGCCCATTTCTATTTATTACTTATTGATATTAAGAAATTTACAAACAATTTTGCTGTATGTTCTGCTTACAAGATGATACATATATTTTGTAACCATTCTGAGTTAATATAATTATTTTTCATCTGAAAAATATATTAGCAGTTCAAAGGTGTTCGGAATCATCATTAATGCCAACTGAATTCTTTGCAAGTTTTCCGTTTCGAAAGATGTGTTCTTCAAAAACATTTATTGCAAGTCAAGTTGCAAATTTTAATCTCAATTGTATTTTAATTATTACAGGAATATCTAACTCAGTTAAACATGCAAAATACAATATAATTTTATTATTAGATCCCACTAAAACATTCATTATTTTAATGCATTTTATCAGTAACGAATAAGGTTGCTTAATCTCAACGTTTATAAAAACATCTTGGAAATTTCGCACGAGTCCGATGAGCCCTGGGGTCCCGTAAATCCCTAGTTGAAAAGTTGCTTTTATAAATATTCCAAAATTAACGATATACCCTTTCCTCATTCGTGAAATATAATGTATAAAATTATAAACAGTTGATTTGCTTTGCATTTTCAGGATTTGGAGTAGTGCGCGTTTATAAATTTATTTGGAGGTTTATATAACACTGTTTCCATGTTCAAAGTGAGCAGAGTACGAGTTTGACATTGAAGCAGACTGCCGAAGTGGTTGTCGAGTGGTCAAGGCAAGTGCTTCCGTAGAAATCGCGCGAATCTTATAATTTTTAGCATCTCAAAGTCCTTTTTCATATAATCGATCTATTTCAACTTCGACTCGATCGGTGAGGACATAAAAATATCCTTTGTGATTATTTCATTATGCACTCCCAGCAAATGTCCTGTCCAGTGCATTCTGTTAATTTTAATGCATTCAAATGTGTCATAATCTTTATATAATTTGAATAATTCAAAATTGTATTCCCCACGTAAATTGTGTTCCCCACGTAAGCTTTTGTAAATGTCATCTAGGTCTTTAAATAAAACTTTTTATCGATTTCTGTTTATATAGAAATGTGTATTTTTCACTTTTAAATACATGGATGTTATAATTGAATGGATTTACATAAGAAACGCGATGTGAAAGTGATTTAAAATTTATTATCTGTTTATTCACGCATATAAAGACCATATTTTTGGGAAGAAAGGCAAATATCGGAATGGTATTAGAAGAAACCACAAAGTGGAAAAAGGGAAAAAGCAATTTTCCGTTTTTCACTTGGAACCCAAACACAATTTCCCTTCCATTTCTGAAACTTCCATCTTTTGCCTCCTCCTATACCTGGAAGCAATATCATTACCTTCTGCAGTTGAAATTGGTATTTTTGAAAGAATATCATATTTCTCAAGTGAAAAAATATCGCAGTCATCATACTAAATATTTGTTTATATTTTGGATAAACGAACAGTACCTTCCAAAAACGAACGAGTTTGGAAAGGTTTACTGTTGTAATTATTGAAACTGCAGATTTTGCATTCAGTGATGATTTAAGTTAATATATAGGGCTTAATTTCGTAGAGACTCCAATATATTTATTTAATTCGATTTCTTTAATTGACATTAAATCAATTGTACAAACTCTGATTTTGTGAAATAGACAAATTATCCAGATGCCATAATAATAAGATATGCGGAACTGATTAACTGATTGGGCGGCAAAATAAATAAAATATCATCTTACGACAAAAAAAATTACATATGAAATGCGACTAACTGTTTAGAGATCTTAATGCATTTTATGTGATGCCCTCTGACCAAAAGTTCAGAATTTGAAATATTTCGTGAACGGTGTATAATTCCGTGGTGAGAATAACTTCATTATATAATCGAAACTATTGAAGAAGCAAAATTAAGAACAATTATGTTTTCGAGTTTCAATTACAGTTTCAATTTTCCCCTCCCCAAAAACAATCAACGCTATATTAATTCAGTACAATGTTCTGTCAAATGGCATGCTAATTTATAGAATAGTTTTTTTTTTTTTTTTGCTTAGGGTAGATTGGTGTACAATGGAACTCTGGAGTACAAACAAAACCATTTACTGTATGTAACAGGCTGAAAGTTAATGTTTACGTTCGGCAATATATCGCACTACCATGAACACATCTTCAACAATGTTTTTAGTGTGTCAGTTGACCACGTGCCAGATGTTATGTGGCAATAAATGTGAAAGTAAGAAAGTCAAAGTATATTTTTGACAAGCTGTTTGGTTCTGCGAGTTAATTCAAAAAACATTATTGAAAACTTCATGCTTCTTGCTGCACTGAACAAAGTAAGTTCATCTACCAATACAATATATGAATTAAAACAAAAAGTGTGTATATATTACGTCAATATTTTTTTAATTCAAATCGTACATTGGAGCACAAATTAATCATGTTATGGGCACACTGAAATATTATTTTCCAATTCTATGATTAAATGTAATTGTTTTGCAAAATCTAAAATTAACAAAATTGATACACGTCTTTGTTGCTACATATACAAATGTTCCAGACTGCCATGTTCTAAAGTGGGTAAAAACTTACTCGGTTTGTGCTTTTCTTATAAAAGTTCATTACCATGAAAATTTTGATATTCTTACCTTGAAAATTTTTTATATCTAGGTTTGTGCTTTTCTTATAAAAGTTCATTACCATGAAAAATTTTGATAATTTTTACAATGAAAATTTTTCATATCTTCCTCACAAAGGCCATCAAATATGTATTTCATAATTTTATTGTACCCCAAGCAGCATTCTATAGTACCGTATGTAATGTCGTTTATTATGACATGAAAATGTGGTAATAAAGTTAAATGCCATAATTTATATTTTACTCAAAAATGTACTTAGAATTGCTTTTGACTTAAGCAGTATTAATTCCTTCACGTTTTTCAAGTCGTAGTCACCCGCTACACGAGCGCACGCACCGCCACGCCCCACCATTTAGGTAGACATAACACGCTTTAAGTAAGCGCTTTAACATGCTTTAATTAAGCGCTTTAACACGCTTCAGCTCTCTGCGCTGTTGCGCAATACGACTTGAGTCACGCGCTTGTCACAAAGACACCTATGCCCTATGATTGCGTTTTATGTCATAAATACGCCACTTTGTTTAATAGCAAGCATAATATACATTATGTAATATTTGTTATGTTCTATATAAGCTCCTTTGATGTACCCTGAATACGACTTTTTACCACTGAAGCGGATAAAATTCGCCATAAATAAGTTTTTTGATACATCCTAAATTTCTTTAATACATCTTTCGACGTCTGCGCGGACAGACTACTTCATAAATAAAATTTTGATAATAAATAAAATATTCTTCATTGATACGCCCTAAATGAGCCCCTATAATGCGCTCTAAAGACGACTTCCAAACTGTTACCAGGCGAAATATTCCCTAAATTATCTACTATGATACGCCTTAAATAATCTCCTTTGATAAGCTTTAAATAATATATTTTAATTGGTTCTAAATAAACGTACGGAGCGTATTCAAATGGTGGTTGTTAAACATACTTAAAATAAACGATACGATTTCTTATTTAAAATTAATGCAATCAAATAATCCCGTGGGACATCGTATTTACATTGTTCCAATAATTGAAGGACAAAAACTCCCACCTGAAGAACTTCAAAGTGGCTGTCTGAGATTGCGAGCAATGTCACATCATAACAAGTTTCTGGCCGAATTGCGAGAAAGGTTGTCGCCATATCGCAATTCCCGCCTATCACTGTTTATGCGACTGCGCGAAGGAGAAATTTCTTGATTTGTTTAATTTGCGGAATTCCAAGATTTGTTAATAAAAACATATATAGCTAAAAAAAATAATAACTAATGAAGGAATGGTTTCAGGGAAATACATTATTTTTGAGAATCATGTAATGAATAAATCAACTGTTGTAAAATTTTAAAAATCGGATCGTTTTCTATTTATTTTACGCGACTATTTTAAATTCAATTATATCTTTTAAAACGATATGTGTATATAATTATAAAAATTTCAAAAATCCGCCTATTGATAGTACGGATTGAATTCAAAATTTGTTTGAAATATACATAATTATTTGGTTTTATCGATCATTGTACGGTAGAAACTTTGCAATAATATTTCCGATCGCCAAGGAACAGCTTTGTACGGAATAAATCATGTAATAACAGATATATCATATAATAACTCCGTTTTGAAGCCCTTCGTTAACTTCTGTCTACATAATGTTGATGTTATAGTTCCTTGTAGATCCGTTTGCATTATTTTTGTTAAGCCTCGGCACCATGGGTCTTGTGGATATTGTTCTTCCTCCATTGATATTTATTACACGAAGTTTACCGTTATCATTTGTATGCTGTCTGACTTGTGATATGTCATCTTGAGCTTTTCTTGCCCTATATCTGGTCTCAAAACATCTGTCTTGGATCATATTCTTTGATAATATTCATATGAAAATTCATACTGATCTTATCCATCTCAAAATTCACTTTTCATTTGGCCTTACAATTGCGCTAGTGGCTTCAATTAGCTATCACCTGCAACCTGTGCATGGGCACTACGGAAAAATTTGCATAAGTATAGATTATAATCTTTCTAATTCAACAGTTTTTACCAATCCTAAAGTATTTTACGTATAATTGTAGCCAATGAATCTCTGATTATGATGTCACCTGATTCTTGCAACTTTAATAAACAGTAGCCAAGAAATTTGGCATATTTCTCAAGGTGTCCTATTATACCCTAACCGCTCCTACTCAAAACATCTCAATACAAAAACAATTCGAATTTATATTTTAAAATAAATAAAATAGTTTAAATATATACTATTTTAAGGGGGAGTCATAAGTGTCCAAGAATGCTTAAGAATGTATGAACTGGGTTAATACTCGTATATAGAGAGACTGAAAACAAATTTACAAGTTTCAATATAACAATTTTTGAAATTAATAGAAAGTTTTTACATTTTACAATTTTATCTTTTTTCGAACTATCATTGTGCCGAATTTCTCAGCAGCGGATAGCTTAGATTTTACACTACGCGAACAGAAACAGAGACGGTATACACACACACACACACAGATATATATATATATATATATATATATATATATATATATATATATATATATATATATATATATATATATATATATATATATATATATATATATATATATAATACAAAATAATCAGATGAAGAAAACGTAAGCATACATAAGTATGAAAAAAGGCTTAACGTAGATGGCGCAATGCTGCACAAGTACGTAAAGCAGTTATATAGCAAATAAAAGTATGAAGGAAAAAATGGGAATCAAGCCAACAGGAAAGCATAAATGGCCGAGGGGGATTGTGACCCCTCGTTCCCGGTTATAGCATGCTATTACACCTGGGTAACACTCCAGGAACCAAATACTTTGCCGAAACTTGACCTCCGAAATGGTGTCGAGCACAAGACACTGACCGTGGAAGTGAGTACAAAACTCAAGAATCGAAGAAAAGTCCGAAGTACAAAACCGAAGTAATACACATAATGAAAAATAATGTTCTTCACTCCTTGCTGACATCTACCTGAATAAATACGAGGAAGACACTCACATATTAAACGAAATACCATACTTTCGTTTCGTGGATGACATCCTTGTGGGCCAATACGAACAAATGTCTGAATTTGACTTCAGTTTCTACCCTGATAACTTGGATCTCATAGAAACACACATGGAAAATAAAAATCAAGTTGATTTCCTGGATATTAGTATCCTTTACGATAAAAACAATTGTTTATATACCATTTTATACGACAAGAGAAATACTTTCAAGACCAGCATCAATCACGTTATCGATTGGAACTCAAATTTGAGTAAAAATATATTACGTAATATTATAGTCAATCATCTGATACGCAATCAAAGAATCCATACCTTCAAAAAAGATCGAACTGAAAATGACAGAAGAATAATGCAAGAGGCGACAAAGAAACATTATCCCGCAAATTTCCTTAGACATTATTATAATACTGTATACAGCGATGAAAAAAACGTTTATTTTAAGGATATAACTTGTACACACCTATGATGGTAACTGTACGATTCACCTACACGGAACTTGCTGATAGCGCTCCCTAGTGGTAGTATAATGCTATATATGGATTGCACTCTCCTTTGTTAACGACTCTTGGCCTTTTTCATTATGTGTTTTACTTCGGTTTTGTACTTCGGACTTTTCTTCGATTCTTGAGTTTTGTACTCACTTCCACGGTCAGTGTCTTGTGCTCGACACCATTTCGGAGGTCAAGTTTCGGCAAAGTATTTGGTTCCGGGAGTGTTATCTAGGTGTAATAGCATGCTATAACCGGGAACGAGGGGTCACAATCCCCCTCGGCCATTTATGCTTTCCCGTTGGCTTGATTCCCATTTTTTCCTTCATACTTTTATTTGCTATATATATATATATATATATATATATATATATATATATATATATATATTTAACATGTTAGACTATAGAAATGTTATATTCAGATTTAATATGTATTACAGTCGGTTTTCAACTTAAATACATATCAAATCTGAAATGTTTGCCAAAAACTTTAAGTCGTATTGAAATGTGATTTGCAGCAGTACCTCACTGTATTGTATTCGCTTACCGTTATAAAGCCGTGTTTCATAAAATGCTAACTATTTATATTTACTATGTTTTCCTATTGCGTTCAATTCACACCACATGTTTCAACACTTGCTTTTGTAAATATAAATACCTGTGTCATAGAGCACTAAAATATTACTTTAACGTTGAAAAAAACAAGATTGTAAAAAAAAAAACCGTTTTACACGAAACGGATATTTGAAAAATGCACGTGCAGTTACATTCAGCTATCATATAATAATGCAAACGCAGCAATATCGTTAAGAATTTCGAATATCACTTGTTAATAGCCAGAGAGTTTAACCTGGCTATATACTTTTTCAATTTCTCACATGACTCTTTTAACAACATTGCGAATGCAATTCGCTATGTTTGCAATGGAATAATATGAATGATAGCAAAGTATATTTCCCATTTTTGTTATTTTACATGTATTTTTAAATACATTTTTGTGAATATAACTTTTTAACGGACAAACATTAAGACATATTTTGGTTTTGTATTCATATTCGGGGTTGAAAGCAAGTTTAATCTGTTGTATCGAATAATTTCTCTACGTATGAATGCCTTTTTTAATTCAAGACAGAACACTTTATCTGATACATTGACTTCATTGAAAATCAATATTTATTAGCAATCAATTTTCATTAGTAATCAATATCCATCATTGAAAGTCAATGCTCATTATATTTCCAATAATCCAATTTTAATATTTCATAAAATAAACAAAAAGTACTACAATAAAAAAAGAAACTTTTGCAGACAGCACATGACTTTCCTGATATAATGCAATGAATTTCCTTCTTTAACATTTGTCGTCGTAATCCTAATTTCTGCTCAGTCTTCAGAAGTGAATTGATAGCAATAGATCTGAGACTCGAGGCTGTTCTCGCATAGAAGGATTATGGTGACTTATGGATTTTATCTGATAGTCGCAGCTCCCTCCATCACCTTAATAATTGGATACTTGTAGGTGACAGGACCAGTATCTCTATCCTGCTTAAGCTAAAACTGATTTTGTTAAATCATGATGTCAACATTCAGTGGATTCCCTCTCATGTGGACATTAATGGTAATGAAGTAGCTATTAATGGTAACTATGAAGTAGCATTAATGGTAATTAACTAGCTGAGGAGGGATTCAGTCTCTCCACCCCTTCCTCTTCCACCTTGACTTTTCTGGAATTACATTCTTGGGGAAAGGTAAAAAAATGATGAATTGGAGAGAGCCCACCACCACCCATCATTGGTATATTGGGTAAAAAGCCGGGATTGACTCTAGACCTCCCGTCTGACAGAGGCCGCCTGCACCAAGTGCCACGACCATAATGCTTCGGTAGAGCATACAATGGATTGTAGGGGTCTCTCCAAGGAGGATATCTATCGCGATCCACTTCTAGTGCTCTACTTTCTGAGAGTCAACGGACTCATGGATCTCGTTTGACTTCGTCAGACACTGGGGGGATAAGCATCAGCAACAACGAATACAACACTTCTTTAACGGTCGAAAAGTGATGAAAAAATCCGCGGTACAGTGTTTGTAACGTATACTGTAACATATATGAAATACATTGTTTGTATATTTCACGCAACTCTACATTAACATTTATTAATATTGATACCATCCTCAATAAGCAATATAATCCATATATTTAAATATTTTATTAATGAATTCATCAACTAGGCTCCATTTTCATGAACTTGGCGTCATTTTTGCAATTTTGCTAATATTTTTGTCAATGTATATCTAAATATCGACAAGTTGTCGATATTTAGAAGATCATTTCTTAAATAATAAAAGGTATGGTCATCATAAGACGGAATTAAAAATTTGCAAGCCATTGCATCCAATTTGGCGTCATTTGTATCAATCTGGCGACATTTTTGTCAATTTGATAACATTTTTATGAATTGGCGCCATTTTTATCAATTTGATAACATTTTTATCAATTTGACGGCATCCTTATCAATTTGGCAACACTTTCGTCAATTTGACAACAGTTTCGTCAATTTGGCAACAATTTTGTCAATTTGGCAACATTTAAAAAAAGTCGCCAAGTTGACAATAGGTCGTCAAAATTCGTCGCAGAATTCCGCCAAGCGTTACAGACGGAGAACTGTTATTCTTATGTTAGTTCCAAAATATTGAATTTTCATCAATTAATTGTAACTGCATTGATTTGACGTCATTCTTATCAATTTGGCTACATTTTCTATCAATTTGGCGACATTTTCATCAATTTGGTGATATTTAAAATACCATTCATGTTGGCGATATTCAGCCAAATTCATCGCCAAAATTTCGTCAAGCATTATAGTCGGAGAAATAGGTTAATCTTATAGTAGATAAAAGACCAGCGTTCTACAGTTGATGTCAATCGTTTTGTAATGAAACATTACATAAAAAATGATTATTTACGTAACTTTATTTAAGGTTTTAAGTTTTTGATAATCTTTTTTTTCAAAATTTCATTTCAAAATTTAGGAGGAGTCTGAGAATTCGAATGCGTATAAAAACAATTGGCTTCAAGTATTCACGGATTGTAATTTTTGAACCAAATTTCGTTCAAATCCTTGCATTCGTTCGCCAATTACAATCTCTACAGTCTCGGAGACACAAACACACACACACACGCACTCACACACTTACATACTCTCACACACCCCCCACACACACACACTCACATACTTTCACACACACACACTCACATACTTTCACACACACAACGTGCTCTCCCGTCGAAAACTAGACTTCAAATTTTCGACCCCGTCACAATACTTTCCTTATACACTATATACTTTCCATAATACATTATACTATGTATATAAGGAACATATAAGGAATATTGAATTTCCATTAATTGTCATTTTATTGATTTAGCTTCATTCTTTTCAATTTGGCGACATGCTCTATCAGTTGGCGACATTTTCATCAAGTTGGCGACATGCTCTATCAGTTGGCGGTATTTTCATCATTTTGGAGACATTTAAAATACTCGCCATAATGGCGATATTCAGCTAAATTCGTCGCCAAAATTTCGCCCAGCATTATGGTCAAAGAAATAGGTTATTCTTATAGCAGATAAGCGACTTAATCCATCCAAATACAAAACTGTTACTCAAAGTATCTGCTCGTATGGTAGATTTTTTTCTAAGAATGTTATTATCTAAAGTGTTTTCTCTCGTGAATGGAATGAGCTACATCTAAGAGAATGATTATAATAAATTTATCGCATAATAATACAAAAGAAAGGTGAACAGATTTCACAATAGTTAATACTTTTACTGAATTTTATGTGATTTTTTTATAAATATATTTTAAAAATGTGGTAAGTCTCGAGGAAGTTTGATAATAGCTAGCGTTCTAAAGTTGATGTCAATCGTTTTCTAATGAAGAACTATATCAGAAATGCTTTTTTACATAACTTTATTGAAAGTTTTAATTTTTTGATAATTTTTTTAAAAATTTCATTTCAAAATTTAGGGGGATTCTGAGCATTCGATAGCGTATAAAAGCAAATAGCTTCCAGTATTCACGGATTGTAATTTTTGAACCAAATTTCGTTCATATCCCTGCATTCATTTGTCAGTTATAATCTCCAGAGACTCATTGACACACTTACACACACACACTCACATACATTCACACCCACAAACTCACACACACAGACATCATCTCAAAAATATCTGATACGTGTTCAGAGATGCTTGAAATGGTCTCACACTTCGAAAACTGTACTTATATAATATATGCTTTCTATACTACATTGTACTATGTATATAAGGACAATATTTATGAAAGAAGAGAAAAAATCTAAATTCAGGAATAAGAGATACAATCATATATCTGAGGCATCGTCATCCAGACAGATTAGACATCAAATGTTGTTCACACTACCATTAATTTGTGCCAAATTCACATTCAACATTCCAATTGAGATCCTTGAAATCGCTACACAATTCCTTAATGTGCAGATGATTAGATGACATATACCATGCATAATTTCATATATTCAAAGGTTTAGTAACAATCATATGACTGAAAGTGCCCTATCTCTCAGCTCTGGTATGCGCAATAACTATTAAACTTATCACTCAAAGTTACTACATCCCGTACTTCAACATTCGATTTTTGAAGCCCTATCATCATTCATCTCTGACTAGATATCCTCTGTGGTGTTCATTCTTTATCGGAGACTAGTTGAGCAAATTTTTAAATTTCCAATAAATTTCTGTTTCTCAAATTCCATGTGACAATAGTTTATACAACTGCAGCAGATTGACTGAGTAGACTTTCACGAATTGAATGTTTTTGGAAAATGCGAGTTTAAAATTAATCTTAAAATGTTCCTATTTTAGATATTCTTTGGTATTTCTGATTCCTCTTACAGTAATGATTCCAAACATAACTCCTTACATCAAAATTTATAAAATTTAACATCCAGCTGTTATTTATAGCACGTACCCACTAATCTAATATCTGAAGAAACTAAAAGCAAATATCTAACAAAAAAAACAGGCGTGGCCTATTTATGGGTGTAGCCTGACTATTAAAGACAAAATACTCTTTTTTTCTTTCCGTTAAATTTGTTTCCTCTTTTATTGTAATGGAAAAAATAAAATATAGTAACATATAGGGATATTCAAGTAATATCATGTAATAAAATGCTATTTTAAAGCATTACAACAATGACCCTATATTTTAAAGGTCAAAATACGTCAAATCGCTTTACAGTCTTAAAATGGTAAAATTAATTGACATTATAAATATCAACCGTAAGTCTGCAGAGATTTTTGCATTAAGTATCTCAACTAAAAAATTTTATACTTCATGCATGCTACTTTTAGGTAACATGTTAATTAGAACTGAATACTAATAAAATTGACCTATACTCTATGGAAATATATATTGCCGTTGGAGTTTTACTAAAATGAGACCTTGGAAAAAATTAATTCCTTTGTAATAATCAAAGTTAAATATATGGGTTAATGCCTTGGGTGAATAAGTTGTTGAATTTCATTGTTGGGTTTAACATTTTAGTGTTTGGTGTGATTTTCTGTTTCTATATGGTTCTGATTCCAGTAAAATTGTACGATTTATAATTTTTTTGAAAAAAGTCACTCTGCAATAAACTATTGATTAAAAGCCAAATTTCATCAAAACCGGATAGACCTTTCTAAAATGGAGCTCCATCGAACATTTTGATATTAAAGTGACTAAAGAATGTAGCTTGGCTCCAATTAATTGAGGATGTGTTTTATAAATTTGAATTTCAGTCTAAATATTCAAACTTCTCGGTTTTAAACCAAAATATTATCTTGGAAATTGCTAAATAGAATTATATAATTAAATATGTCCAAAAATGCCTAGACCTACCCATAAAATAGAAAACTTGTTTTGGCAACGGTTACAGTGAGAGCCGCGCCATCCTATCGGAGAGGGGATACTGCAGATATACAATAACACAATCTTTGAAAATTATTCCGAATACAATACACAAAAGTGCAGTTCTCGGAAATCTTGAAACAGAAGTTCTTAAAATCAAAGAAGCTGTCAAATTAATTTTAATTTTAATTAAAATATCATGTTATAATTGAAAAATACTGAAAGATAATAATTTCAAAAACTCTAATTTCTTGTAGAAATTATACAGTAAAAGTATAGAACGTTAATTGAATTTCCAAATCAGTGATTCCTAACCGTGCTTGTGTAGCGGTGCCCTTGAAATATTTGGTGAAATCTTTCGAAACCCTTAAAGTATTTTACAAAATCTCAGGATATCTCTACTTAGCTGACTCAGGCTTCGACGGGATAGAATTATAAAATAGAAGCATATACATTAGTGAAGTTCATTAATAAAGTATTAACTCATCTTCTAAAATAAAATAATAAAAAATAGTAACATTCCAATAAATTTATAGGGTATCAACATATTTTATACAACCTGCAACATTGAAATAAATTTCCATGTTGGGTTAATGCCTTGGGTAAATAAGTCGTTGAATTTCATTGTTGGGTTTAACAGTTTAGTGTTTGGTGTGATTTTCTGCTTTTATATGGTTCTGATTCCAGTAAAATTGTACGATTTATAATTTTCTTGAAAAAATTCACTCTACCATAAACAATAAATTAGAAGTCAAATTTCATCAAAATCGAATTGATCGTTTTAAAATGGTGCTTCTTCGAACATTTTGGCATTAAATTGACTAAAGAATGGAGCTTCGCTCCAATAAATTGAGGATATATTTTATAAATCTGAATTTTAGTCTAAATATTCAAATTTCTCTGGTTTTAAACCAAAATGGTATCTAAGAAATTGATGAATGCGATTGCATAGATAAATATGTCCATAAATGCCTAGACCTGGCTATAACATAAAAAACTTGTTTTGAAAATGGTTACAATGAACGCCATCCTATCGGAAGGAACATAAATTTCCAACAACCTGGCAAGTTAGTTTTAATTTTAATTAAATTATCATATTATAATTGAAAAATACTGAAAGATAGATCATAAAGTTAATGATTTACAGGTTTCGTACCAAGCACACGATGTGCGAACAGTAGAAAAAGAATATCAGACTCCTGTAAATGATACTTTCTGGTGCAAAAATGTGAACTTATTTGTTTTTTTTTTATTATTCAAAAGACATGTTGTGTTCACTTCTAACATAAACGCGGTATCCATTTACCCCAGAAATATTTCTCGGAAATGTAAAATTTCAGCAGTAAACGAAGGAAATTTCATTAGAATCTTGTTTGGTAAAAAAAACTCACTTTCTTGCCCCATGTTAAAAAATTACGGAATAAATGTGAGATAGCTTTTAACATTTTGAAAGTCCTCGCTAATACAACATGTTATGCAAACCATACTTCCATGCTTATGATTAAGGCGCGAATTTTGATGAAATCTGCATTTTTTTGCATTTTTTGTATTTTTTCGAATTTTTCCCTTTTATGGGTATTTTCCCTTTTATTCGAATTTTTCACTTTTATGGGTATAATTTGCACATACTCCTAGATCTATACCATTTATTTGGCGCAGCATATCATTTTTGAATCTTGTGCCATAAAACCCCAATCAACCAAACAGATCACAAATAATCATTAATAATTTAAATTTGTTTACTCAATAACAATAAAGTTTGCTTTTTTACAACCTTCTAAAAGTCTCATTGAAACCTTGCACAAGTTTACCTAGGGTACCGCGTGTTCTAGGGTACCGCGGAACCCCGGTTGGGAATCACTGATCTAAATAATTAAAAACTAACGATATACCTGTTCTTCGTACGGAAACGATAATGCAATGAAATTGCAACTACAATTTGCTTTGAATTACTAATATTTTACACGTATTTCTGAAATTTGATTATATTTCTCCCAAAGCGGAAATATGTTAGTTCTGTACTGAAATAATCTGACAGACGGTAGTGAAACTTGCAATTTTGCTTTAAGGCATATATAACGATTGTGTCATGCTCAAAGTCAGCAGACAGTCAGAAAGACGGACAGACGGAAGCCTAAATTTTAAGTGGTACACTACTATCATAATTTCATGAACTACGAAGCAGACATTCTACAGTGATGGGATCTCCTATCCAGGGAGATTTTCAATTTCGTATGCATGTGATTTGTATTTTGAGTCTGATATAATTTTACGTTTCTATACAGACAACGATATCCGTGGAATGATTTCTCTCATATGTGTTCACAGAATGAAATTGTAAATAGCTGAAACTTTAACAAGAAACCTTACCGTGTTCTACTATTTTCTTAACGTCTCTGGAAGACACAGGCATATCTAAGCACGTTAATCCTTCAAAACGCATCTTTATTTTATTAATTGATTACACAATAACCTTAATCATATAAATTTGCTTACTCAATAACAAAACGTTTCCTTTTTCACAGTCTTTCAAAAGTTTTCTTTGTAACCTGGGACGAGTTTGCCGAGCTCTAATGGTTTACGGAACCCTAGTTTGGAATCACTGTTCTAAATATTCCGAAACTAACTGTATACACGTTCTGCGTACGGGAAACATTATATTTGAACTATGATTTACGTTGAACTTTTTATATTTGTTGTCTGTCTTTGCAATTTTATAATATTTCTAATAAAACCGAAAAAAGTATAAGTTCTCTTGCGGTGAGATAAACTGGCAGACATAGTTGCAACTTGCAAATTTATTCGGTGGCTTCTATACTGATTGTGTCGTACTCAAAGCCAGTCGACAAACATAAAGACGGACAGATGGAGGCATAAATTTTAAGTGGGACACTGCCATCATAAATTCAAGAATTCTGCTGCCGCTGTTCTCCTATGATGATGAGATAAATAATCGAAGAGACAGATTTTCAATTTTATTAATATAGATATGTATGCATATAATTTGTGTCTTATGTCTTAAATTATACAGTTTTTCGTTTCTATACAGACAACGATATCCATGGACATATGAAAGATATATTTTAAAGAAAAAGTTGCAGATACGATGGCAAATATAGTTTCACGTTTCTATGCAGATAATGTGATTATAAGATAAACAAACAAAACAATAAAATGATTTTCAATTTTATTTACATAGATATAAATATAAATTGATATATAATATAAATTGTTGTATAATGTAGTTGTTTTATATAATATAAATTGTTCCATTCAATTTTTTTTTTCAAAAGTCATGAACCACTGATTATAAACAAAATAATATTAAAATCGGATAGTCCGCTTTAATGTGCTTTTATTTTAAACATTTAGACATTGAAGTGAAGATCTGAGCTTCAATCGCTACGCTCCAACAAGTTGAGATTTTATGTTATAAATTCGAACTCCAGATAGAATATAGAGTCTTGTCAATCTTCAACCAAATAAATCCCTAGAAAATGGTTAGGCATGGATATCTAAGAATAAATATGTCATAAAAGAATCTAGATCTAATAGCAAAATGACATCCTTTTTTTAACATTTGCAGCCACTTCACATACGTTAACACCATTCTTAAAATTCATCCCGAAAACTACACAGTTAATTCCATTGTTGGGTAAATTCGTCGCACATAATACAAAAGTTAGCGAATTTCATTGTTGATTTTAACATTTTATTTTAGCGTATGTGATTATTTCCTTTTGCCAAATTGTTCTGATTAAGGTGTAAATCGTTAGATTGAAAATTTTGCATCAATGTGCACATTAACCACAGATTAGAAACAAAATATCATTAAATTCAGGTAGGCCGTTCTATAGCGATGCTCTTTTAAACATTCTGACAATTATGTGACTGATTAATTACTCTTCGCGCGCTTCGGTCCAATAAATTGGAATTGTATGTTATAAATCCGAATTTTAGGCCGAATATTGAAATTTGTAGATTTTAATCCAAAGAATTCGCTAGAATATGGTTAGATGTGAATTCCATGGATAAATATGTCCAAAAAGGTATATATATGGCCATAACATGACAATCTTATTTTTTAAACAGTTGCAGTCATTCTGTTGGAGAAGAAGGAGCTACTGTTCACGTACAATAACGCAATTTGTAAAAATCATCCCGAAAACAATACAGGTAACTGCAGATTTCAGTTAGCATGAAAATGGGAAAAAGTAGAACAATTAGAAAATTGTTCTCTTTTTAAATTAAAATAGTAAACTATCATTAAAAATACTGAGATATAATTATTTCAAATTCATTAATAACAATTTTTCAGTAAAAGTGTAACATCGCACATAATACAAAAGCTACAGAATTTCATTATTGGTTTAAACATTCTATTTTTGCGTATGTGATTTTATGCTGTTGCCAAATTGCGCTGATTCCAGTATAAATTACTGTATTTAATTCTTTTAAATCAATGTGCATATTAACCACTGACCAGAAGCCAAATATCATTATATTTGGATAGGCCGGTCTAGAATAACACTCTTTCAAACATTCTGACATTTAAGTGACTGAGGAATTAAGCTTCCCTCGCTTCGTTCCTATAAATTAGGACTGTAGGTTATAAATCAGAATTTTAGGCCGAATATTGAAATTTGTAGGTTTTAAACCAAATAAAGCGCTAGAAAATGGTTAGACGTGAATTTCTTTGGATAAATGTGTCCAAAAAATTTAGATCTAGCAATTCCATAATCCTAGTAAAAATCATCCCGAAAACTATACAGATAACTGTAGTTCTCAGTTAGCATGAAAATGGGAAAAAGTAGAACTGCTACAAAAATATTCTCTTTTAAAATTAAAATAGTAAACTATAATTTAAAAATACTGAATGATAATTTTCAAAATCCTTGATAACAATTTTGCAGTAAAAGTATAGACAATAACTTGATGCTCTAAATTCAGATTTTAAGCAATTCATTTTTTTAAATTCAAAACAATTATAATAAAGTTCATTGTTGAATTACTGAGTTGCATATTTACTGCTAATATCAAAATTTATTGAATTTCACAGCTTATATTAGTATTTTTTTACGTATGTGATAATTTGCTGTTGTCAAATGATGCTAATTTCAGTATAAATTGTTCCATTTAGTTTCTTTTTCCAAAATTCATTAACCCCTGATTAGAAACCAAATATCATTAAAATCGAATAATCCGTTTTAATTTAATGCTATTTTAAACATTTTGACCTTGAAGTGAAGAACTGAGCTTCCCACGACACCCTCTAATAAATTGGGATTGTTTGTTATAAATTCAAATTTCAGTTATAATATTGAATCTTGTCTGTTTTAGACCAAATAAATCGTTAGAAAATGGTTACGCATGAACTTCTAAGGATAAATGTGTCATAAAATGATCTAGGTCTAGCTGTAAAATGACATATTTTTTCACAGAAGCAGACACTCCACATTCATTAACACAATTCGTAAAAATCATCCAGAAAACTACACAGATAATTCCATAGTTAGGTTAATTCGTCGCAAATAATAGAAATGTTATCGAAATTCATTGTTGGTTTTAACATTTCATTTTTTCGTATGTGATGATTATTTGCTGTATGCAAATTGTGCTGACTCAAGTATAAATTGTTAGATTTAATACTTTTTAAATCAATGTGCACATTATCCACTGATTAGAAACGAAATATATTAAATTCGGTTAAGCCGTTCGAGAGGGATTTTTTTAAACATTCTGACATTTAAGTGACTAATGAATTAAGCATCTGTCCCCTAAATTGTGATTGTGTGTTATAAATCCGAACTTTAGACAGAATATTGAAATTTGTCGGTTTTGAGCCAAAAAATCGCTCGAAAATAGTTAGAAGTGAATTTCTATGGATAAATATGTCCAAAACCGGCTAGATCTTGCCGCGAAATGCCAGTCTTATTTTTTAAACAGTTGCACTCATTCTATTGGAGAGGAAGGAGAAACAGCTCACGTACAATAACCCAATTTGTAAAAATCATCCCGAAAACTATGCAGATAACTGTAGTTCTCAAGTAGCATGAAAGTGCGGCAAAGAAAAATTTCCAAAGTCTATTGTGTTTTAAATTAAAATAGTACACTTTAATTAAAAAATACTGAAAGATAATTATTTCAAATTCGTTAAAATCCAATTTGCAGTAAAAATATAGAAAACAACTTGATGTACTAAATTAATCTTTCGTATTTTTTGTAGCGCCCACCGTACAATGTTTCGTAAAATCTTACAGATCCCTGAAATTACTTCAAAAAATCTCGAGAAACTCTTTGTAGCTTACTCAGTGTTCGACTGACTTGAATTGTAAACTAGACGCTTATAGTGGTAGACTTCATAAATAAATTACTAACTCATATCTGCAATAAAATAAATAAATTATACTTATTTCTGTTCATGTCTACTTATATATTACTCTTTGTAACAAATTTACAAGCAATTTTTTACAAGCAATACTCGTACTTTGCTGACTAGTTGATACATATATTTTTTAACCATTCTGTGTTAATATAATTGTTTTTTATCTGAAAAACGCATTAGCAGTTCATATGGTGCTCGAGAATGTCATTAATGCCAACTTAATTCCTTGCGTTTAAAAGTTTTTCCGCTTTCGAAATATGTATCCTTCAAAAAGATATATCGCAAGACAAGTTGCAATTGCCAATTGCAATTAAATTTTATGTGAAACTGGAATATCATAGTTAAACTTTCAAATTACTATATTAATTTACTATTAGATCACACTAAAACCTAAATACTTTTAAAATACTTTATCAATAACAAAAACAGGTTGCTTAATCTCAACGTTTTGAAACATATCTTGGAATGCTTGCACCAGTCCGAAAAGCCATAAGGTTCCGCAAATCCCTAGGTAAAAATCACTGTTAGAAATACTCCAAAACTAACGTATACCTATTTTTCATTCGGGAAATTTAAAGTATATAATTTTAAACAGGCAATCTGCATTCCATTTTTAATATTTGGAGTTTTTGTGCAATTACAAATTTATTTGGAGGTTTTTATAACAATTGACCCATGTTCAAAGTAAGCAGAGTACCAGATTGACATTAAGGCAGACTAACAGTTGGACTATAAATTTTAGGTAGGAAACTACCTGGGCTACTGATCGTATTATTATTAACTTGAGTGCATCGGTTTTAATGTGATGATTTAATTTTTTTAAAATCAATGTGCACATAATCTACAGATTAGAAACGAAATATATTAAATTCGGGTAAGCCGTTCTAGAGTGATGTCTTTTAAACATTCTGACATTTAAGTGACTAAATTAAGCATCTCTCGTTTCTATCCACTAAATTAGGATTGTATGTTATAAATACGAACTTTAGGCAGAATATTGAAATTTGTCGGTTTTAAACCAAAGAAATCGCTAGAAAATGGTTAGGCGTGAATTTCTATGGATAAGTATGTCCAACAATGGCTAGATCTTGCCATGAAATGACAATCTTATTTTTAAACAGTTGCACTCATTCTCTTGGAGAGGAAGGAGCTACAGCTCACGGACAACAACCCAAGTTGTAAACATCATCCCGAAAACTATACAGATAACTATAGTTCTCAGGTAGCATGAGAAGAGCGATAACAAAAAACTTAGAAGTTTATTGTGTTTTAAATTAAAATTGTACACTTTAATTTAAAAATACTGAAATGTAATTATTTCAAAATCGTTGAAACCTAATTTGCAGTAAAAATATAGAAAACAACTGGATGTACTAAATTAATCTTTAGTTTTTTTTAGCGCCTACCGTACAATGTTTCGCAAAATTTTGCAGATCCCTGAAATTACTTCAAAAAATCTCGAGAAACCTCTTTATAGCTTACTCAGTGATCGACTAACTTGAATTTTAAACTAGACGCATATAGTGGTAGACTTCATAAATAAATTATAAACTCATATTTTCAATAAAATAAATAAATTATGTTTATTGTCTGTTCATGTCTACTTATAAATTACTCTTTATAATAAATTTACAAGCAATTTTGCTTTATACTTTGCTGACTAGTTGATACATATATTTTTTAACCATTCTATGTTAATATAATTGTTTTTTATCTGAAAAACGTATTAGCAGTTCATAGGTGTTCGGGAATGTCATTAATGCCAACTTAATTCATTGTGTTTAAAAGTGTTTCCGCTTTCGAAAGATGCATTCTTACAAAAAGATATATCGTAAAACAAGTTGCAATTGTTAATCGCAATTGAATTTTATGTATAACTTGAATATCTTACTCAGTTAAACTTTCAAATTTCTATATTAATTTACTATTAGATCACACTAAAACCTAAATAATTTTAAAATACTTTATCAATAATAAAAAAATGTTGCTTAATCTCAACGTTTTGAAACATATCTTGGAATGCTTGTCCCAGTCCGAGGAGCCATAAGGACCCGCAAATCCCTTGGTGAAAATCACTGTTATATATAATCCAAAACTAATGTATACCCATTCTTCATTCGGGAAATTAAAAGTATATAATTTTAAACAGGCAAATTGCATTCCATTTTTATTATTTGGAGTTTTTGCGCAATTACAAATTTATTTGTATATTTATATAACGATTGTTCCATGTTCAGACCGAGAACCGATGTTTTCCGCACGGTAGGGCCGTAGGCTGGGTGTGAGGGTGTTGTTGTTGAGATCCAGACCGTCCGACCTACCAGAAAAGTGTAAGGTAAGGGTGTGAGGGGGTGTAACATATAAAAGATATATGCTGTGAATATCACAATTATTAATACTATAATGCTAATGACTGTAAACGCAAACAAATTTTCGGAAGAGTCTTTAATTTCCTAATACATTTTCTAAAATATCAATGAAAAAAACAATCCTTTCAAGAATGAAAAATAGAAATTTGATTCAGGAAAAAGTTGTCATTATAATACTCACATATTTCTGAAGTTGATTGCACTGGTTTCGTAGATTTACTATGTTTTTGATCATACATTACATTTGAGAAAGCACATTAGTTGCATTACATTTGAAATCACGATTTTTTTGTCAATGCCGCTCGTCAGCACGGTGGGGGCGATGAGCAGTAAACACAAAACATTTAGAGAATATTTTGAATTTTTCAGGTAGGAGAATTAGCCTAGAAACCAGTTATAATGAATTTCGTTGTGTTAGCTACTTCCATTATTATGGTTAGTTATCTTTAAAGTTTATTTTTGAATAAACATTGTAGTTTCTCTTTTTCAGGCATGTTTTAGATGCATTTCAATTCAAGTACAGGTTTCTTGATATTTTTAAATAAAGTACCCGTTTCATATTCTTGTGTGGATGTCGAGACATTTTTGCTTTCCTTATATACATAATGTATAAGGAAAGTATTGCGACGGGGTTGAGAATTCGAATTCGAGTTTTCGACGGGAGAGCTCGTTTCAAGCATCCCTGATCACGAATCAAACATTTTTGAAGTGATGTCTCTGTGTGTGTGTGAAGGCATGTGTGTGTGTGAGTGAAAGTATGTCTGCCTGTGTGTGAAATTATGTGTGTGTGTGTGAAAGTATGTGTGTGTGTGTTGAAGGAGTGTTGAAGACCCAGACCGTCCGACTCGTCCAGAGGACTTAGAGTAACTAGTATGTGTGTGTGTGTGTGAAAGTATGTGTGTGTGTGTGTGGAAGTACGTGTGAGTGTGTGTGTGTGTCAGTGAGCCTTTGGAGACGATAACTGACGAATGAATGGACCAATTCGAACGAAATTTGGCACAAAAATCACAATCCGTAGACACTGAAAGCCTGTTGTTTTTATGTGCAATCGAATGTTCAGAACCCCCTAAAGATACGAGTGAAATTTTGAAAAAAATCTTCAAAAAATCAAAACCGCTAATAAAGTTACTCAAATAGACATTTCTTATGTAAATTTTCATTAGAAAACGATTGACATAAATTTTAGAATGCTAACATGAACCGTTCTCGAGATATTGCCCATTTTTCAAAAAAATTATCAAAAAGTAAATTTAAAAAAAATGTCCTATTGAGAAACATGTTCACTTTTCATATGTAATGCCATGCGATAAATTCGGTGATATCATTCTCGTGGATCTAGCTCGTTCCATACATGAAAAAAGATACTTTGAGTAATACTTTTATATTTGAACGCCAATAGTCATTTATCTTCTGTAAAAATAACGTATTTCTTCGTCCATAACGCTTGGTGAGATTTTGGTGACGAATTTGGTAAAATGTCGCCAACCTGGCGACATTTTTAATTGTTGCTAAATTAACAAAAATCTCGCCCAATTGATAAAAATGTAGTAAATTTATTGCATTATATAAGGAAAGTCATGCGTTGCCCACATCAGATTTTATTGAATAAAGTTTCCATAATAAAATATTTTAAACAGAAAACAAATGTGTATTTTAATTTTAATTCAGAGTGTATTGTTTTTTTTCTCATTTTGTATACTAAGTATATAAAAATATATTTGCTTTTATATTAGTCAATTAGAAACTGAATTAAAACTAAAGTAATTAATTTCTGGTAAAACGTGCACCATTTAAAGGGTATATAAAGTGTCTGTGTGATAATAGGATCTATAGTTGAGTCTCTTTGGTGGACAAATCAAAAGATACTGTATGATTTAAAATAGACAATTAATAGAGTTATCAGATATTTCAATTACATGCAAATGAAAAATATATAACTTATAAAATATTATTTTTGTTTTATTATGTTCTAAGTTACTACTCTCATACTTTTTAAAAGGTTATGGCTTTATTCGACAACTTATTACTGGAATTTCGTTGGGAAATACAACTTAAATCTAACTTACAAAGTTAAAATGAAACTGATATTTTTTTATTTAACTCTTTGCTGTCTGGATTATACAATCTAAATATAGATATAACGTTAAAACAAATTTACAATAGCATTGACAGCTGAAGCGACTGATTACAGTCTATCTAATTCATAAATAGATTTTAAAGGTGAAATAGTTAAAGATGGAGACATCCACATACGAGTGCAGTTTTGGGGGTCATGTCTTTACCACTGCGCTTAAGACAGACAAGATTAGATTTAAATAGCAATGGTGATTATTCAACTTCTGAAATTTTCCTTATTACTTGAAGTGATTTTAGTTAGGTAAATGTAATATAATAAGATTGAAAGGTCATATACACTCCTAGAATCTTAAATTTGAAAAAAAAATAAATATTGATTTTTCTTTATATGGAATAAGTCAATAGTGTTAACACTAGTATTTTAATTAAATTATATATGAATGATGTTTAAATTTGAAACTTGGAACGTAGGTCCCCCCCCTACAAGGTAAATCTATAAATCACCAGGAAGTAAATCACATAAACTAAAATACAGTGTGCAAAATTCAGTGACGAACAGAATACGTAAAGATTTTGCAACAGAAAAACGCCAAACATAAGATACATTTTGTGAATAACATTTTAAATGTAATTTTCAGTGGAATTTTTCTTCTAGAATTTGAACTGTCATTTAACATACATAGCATAAAAGTTACTTTCTTTGATGTTTTTTGCTTGAACATATTTGCTTAGTCGTTACGTTACTTAGTTTATCATGTTACTCGTACGTTAAGATGGTATTTCCCTTCCAACTGCTGTTTTTAGTTTTTCCATGCAATCCTTTGGAAAATAGTACCAAATTTCATTTGGTTTTAGGATTTTTCCCGTGGTATTTTGCGATGCATAAATTCTAAAACAAGGAAAATGTGTACTGTTTTAGAACATCGATAAAATAATTAGAGAAGTGTTTCTAAAATTTTTGTAAAATTAGTGCAATGTTCAAAAATATTAGAAATACACCTAGTTACTCAATCGGATTTCTCATCATCTATCCTTACAAATAATAACAGCGAAAAATTCTCAAAACTGACGTAGCCCGAGGTTTATTTTTTTTTTCATAGGCTAGCATGGACAAACCGAAATAAGAAACTGGAGGAAATATATCCTTTTAATGTCTTCTCCATGTTAGATTCATAATCGTTAATTGTACGTTATATTTCGTTACATATTAGCTTTATTTGCATTAAATTTTGTTAACTACTCGTGTATTTTCGTACCTTTTCGCTGCATTTTCGTACCTTTTCGCTGCATTTTCGTTTCTTTTGCATCCGTTCCGTTACATTTTTGTTTCTTTTGTACCCGTTCCGTTACATTTTCGTTTCTTTAACACTACTAATCCTTTTCTATATTTTGTTACATATTTGCTTTATTTGCGTAAACTTTCGTTACATACTCGTTTCTTTGGCGCCACCTTTCACTGCATTTTGATTTCTTTTGCGATACATATCGTTCTCGTGTAAATCTCAATGCAAAAGTAATGTGTGAAAAACGAAAAAGTAACGTTTTAAAAATGGTTGCAAAATAGTGGAAGCGCCGAGACATATTTTCGTTTTTATTTCGTTACGTATTTAACGAAATAAAAATGAAACTGGGCTCCGATTTTTCAACGACTTAAAAACGGAAGTGAGCTAGCTGGGTTAATTTGTAACGCATTTCAAGCATATCTAAATGAAGTGAATACAGTGAAATCTGACTATAATTCAAATTTTCAGCGATATCAAACCACCCATATTGTAATAAGGGAGGTCGAATAAAAGCAACACCATAATGAGGTTAGCCACATCAAAACGAAGAGTACTATATTAATGCACAGCATTTAGTATTAAAATATAGTTAGTTTTTTATTATGTTCTGATTTTCATATTTTATATTTAGTTGCTTGATTAACAAAGATGTTTATAGAATGCAGAAGTTCTACAGATTTTTATTTAATTATTTTAGCAGGAAGACTGCGATTACATAGCACCATGCATTATTATATGTACGAAAAGTAAGGTGCATAGGTTCATACGTTAATTTCAGACATTACATTATTGCGGAAGCTATAAAAACAGTCATTTCAGTTTGTTGAGATAAATATTGTTTGGTGATAATTTGCTTTTTTATGGAGGATAATTGGATTAACCCTAGTTACGAAGTGGTGTTTTTCTATCCTTTAAACGTTTCAAATCAATCTTCAAATCACCGCAGAACAGACTTTCTAGAACTTCTTCTGTTATAGGAATATTGATAGGTTCAATTTCTGAATCATTTCCAGGATATTTTGCCCCATTGGTTGCTGCGGCAACTAGTTGTTCATCAGTGATAATTTGACATCTTGCGTATCAATTTCCATCAACTAATTTGGAGTTGTATCTATAATTTCTACCTACACCAGGGCGATTTTCCATTTATACAAACTTCTGGGCGGAATCGTAGATTGTTTTATATACCTCATCAACTTCTATCCCCTGTACATGTTTCATCACAAGATTTTTTCAAGCACTTTTTAATCGTTTCCTTGGTTGGGTTTCCTTTAATGTTAAACCTTTTTATAAATTGTAAATTTTAATTTCCTATGTAGCTGATGAAGCTGACTACAATGCGGAAATTTTCTTTTGGCCATATAAATGCGATAAAGAGAATTGCCTTTTTGCAATTTGATTTTCCCTTGACTCCGTGAGACCAGAAATAGATCTCACACGAAGTGCTGTGTTTGTGGTGGGACACTTTTATGTACAAATTTATGGTGTCTGAAACGGCAACAATACGTCCAGTCAATAAAACGCCAGGGTTTACAGCATGTGAACCCAAAGGTCAACTGAAACCATAAATTAGGAGACTCAAGCCAAAAGGGGTCGAACGAACTCTTAAAATAATGTAAAGAACGGCATTGGATGGAATGCTAGCCAATTCAGATGAAGCTTGTTGCGTCACACTGAATTCTACAAATGAAAGCAAGGGGGAAGTGACACCCCCGAAATGGAGAGAAGCACACCCTGTGACCTAAGAAGGCCACTGATCAACGCCAAGAAGAGTGATGTCTTAATAACGACAACAACGATGACTTGTTCTGGTACTTCCCCGACATTATGAAATAACGACGACTAGAAATGTAGCGTGCTCCGTAGATATACAAAAATAATGTAGATCTATTGATTTTTTGTGAGTGCAATCAGAGTACGAGAATTAGCCACACACCGAGAGTTATGGCGAGTACGAATATCTGATGCCAGCATTTTGATATATGATCAAAGTCCAAGACAACCTTGAAGATATGTGCCCATTGAAAATGATATCTGGTCATAACCACTATTTAGGATTTTTTGTACTGGTCACATATGTCCCCTCCGCTGAAATAATATAATTAAATATTGTAATTGAATTATTTAAGTATTTATGTTTTTTAATAAGTGTTTTTGTTAAAGTTAATATGGTGTGATCAATTTTTAGCATTTTATTAATTAATAATTCCTTTACAGGACTCACACAAAAGTTAAATAATTGGAGGGTTATTGCAAAACACAACGCACAATCTTAATGAATTTAATATTAAAAGTAAACTTTAAATCTCTTCCCATAGACTCCATAAAAACAAAGACGTAAGGCGGGGTAAGGACAAAAATATGATTATGGGCAGCAAGCGACTTTCTCTTCAGACTATTATACACGTTCTTTTTATTTCTTTATTAATTCACTAAATTGAGTTTAAATGCACAAAATAACACTGGATTTTCTCTTTTAATTCAATTTTTGTTTTTATTTGGTAAATGGACATTTTTCAAAGGTGACGTAACTAAAATGATGAAATACTAAAATATCTCGAGAACGGTTAGTCTTAGAGTAATAGGGATGGTCTAATTATTTCTCTCGTCAAACTTTAACCATAAAACCGGCATTTTATTGATACATTTAAACATACATAGTCTTTCATTTTATATTTGAGTGGATACATGAAAATTTTGCAGGATATTTCACAAAACATTATTTTTAATCATGCCAAATTCTAATCAGCAGCAGAGCCACACACAAGTGACTTACCTGCAAAATGTTATGCAATTCTGTCAATTAGTTTTTGTGTTAGAGTGTATGCATACATGCATACATTCCACGGACAGACACACATACACACACACAGAGAGAGAGAGGAGAGAGAGAGAGACATCACACTTAAATAGGTCCGGCCACACATTAAGCCCTAGATTGTGAGGTCTGGGTCTTCAACACTAAAAATAGGTTTTTGTGTTCTTGAAGTTCAAAAAATTGTAAATCCGTTAAAACTCGAGTTGCGATTTTCGACATGATTCCAATACTTTTCCTGTACATTACCATGCATTTCAGGGAAAGTAAAAATCGGATGTCGTCAGCACATGGCTTTACCTGCAGATTCATATTCACGGTCTCTTTATTTCTTTAATAATTCATTTATTTGAGTACAATTGCACAAAATAATACCAATAATTATTAAAAATTTCACTGAATGTGCGCATTTAATTAAATTTCCGTTCTCATTTGGTAACTGGACCTATTTTCAAAGGTGACGTAGTAAATAGTGAAAAAACAAAAACCTAGTGCAATGGGGTTGATCTTATTCGTTTTATCGTTAAACATTACGTATAAAACAAGCATTTAATTGACATATTTGATCATACATAGTTTTTTACTTTATATTTTGACGAATTTTGCGGACCATTTCGCACAAAAAGGCGAACTATTTTGTCCTGAATCTTACCCCAAACTAATCAGTACCAGGGCCAGCCACATGTGACTTACCTACCAAATTTTGTGACAGTTGGTCCATTAGTCGAGTTAGATGTGTACAGACATTGCACACACAGACAGACAGACAGACAGACAGATACACGCACAGACGTCACGCTAAAATAATTCTTTTTTTTATTCTGGAGGTCTTAAAAAGTGTAGAACCGTCGAAAACTCGAGTTGCTATTTTCGGTATGATTCCATTATTTTCCCTATACATTACCATGTACTGCAGGGAAAGTATAAAGTGGGAGACATTCTTACATCTGAGTTATATCCGATTTCAGAATCCGTTGCATAACGGAAAGCGTTATAATAGGGTTTACTGAACTATAAAAATGTTTCATTGGATTGGAATAAATGTAGCGCAGAACGGAATATATATTTCTTAAATAAAGAACATACAATAACGGAGCAAAACAAGGAATATCAAATACCAAAAATATCCCATATCGAATATCTCAAGTGGTACCTTTCTTTAAAATGGTTTCATAGCAGTCTATACTGTGAACTAGTAAAAAAAAATGTTCTTTATAAATCCCCTTACATAACAGCCTCTAGGCATGGCCAATGGGAATGCTATTTCAATTTCTTTTATTAACCTCGACCATAAAATTTCTTATTTCAATTTAACGTTATTTTGGCACTATTGTGAAAAACACATATTTTCGGGCTATTTCACATTTCAATTTTCTTCGGCAGTTTTGTTGCACTGTATTTTGGTGTTTTATTCTATATTTAGTAATTATTTTTTATTTTAATATTAAATGTTAGAATTGTGTCCTTTTGCTTCCAATTCGACCGCTCTGAAAAGATAATATGGCTTCTTGACTTTTTTATTTAAATCACCCCAAAATTTTAGTTTTTATTGCTCAGACGATTTTACAGACAAAGTTATTATTTTCAACACTATTAAACTATGTTTCGGGAAACTTAGTTCTGAAATTTCGAAATCTGGCAATTTAAATTTACTCCGCCATTCCATACCGCCTGTATGCAAGTATTCAACATTTCCTCTTGTCATAGAAATTATTAACCCTAAATATGATACCTATATATTTGATAAAATCTCTGAATATCGGAAATCGTTTTAAATTAATGAATAAAGATGGCACAGATTTTAACGTTTAATTAAAATGGTAACTGCTGTATGTAAAACAATCTTCAATTTCCGATCACTGCATATTGTGTTATTTTCAAAGTTTTCAGGTGTTTAAATCATTAATGAAAACTATTTTCAACTGTTTGATCAGAAGGATATAGGGCAAACGAGTTCCGTATTTGAAGTTTAAATCTTACTATGGTAACAAATGGAGTAAAAAATTTCTTAAAAATTTAATTATTAGATATAAAAATATCTCAAGAAGAGTAGGGTATATGCAAATAGAATTCAGTAAAATAATTCAGACTACTTTATCAGCGCATGATGGTATAAAAATGAATTTTATATGTGTAGCCGTTCTCGATTTATAGCTGGAATGTTATTGGGGAAAACATTTTCAGATTTATAAAATTTTCAACCAAACTTGGACAAACAAGATTTTATACTTTTATCATTAATTATAGGTCAAGTTCCGCTGAAAACTAGTGTCAAGTTTCTACCTTCATAAATTTAAGCACTTAATCAGTCAATCTCATCCAGCTCTATGATGTAAACTACACATTTGTAGAAAACATAAAATTCAGTAATATACGGGTAGATTTAGACAGATAGACAGATAGACAGAATGAAAAAAGTCGTAAACACTTTTCAACTGTAATGGAAAGTGTTAAAAAGTTGAAATCATAAAAATTATTTTACAAGACGGCCCCATTGGAGATAAGAAATTTATAGTGTCCGTGCGTCTCTATACTAGACTATTTTCATATGATTCTAGTCTATAGTATTTAGTTAAATTTGTATAACAGTCATTTCTAATTTGAAGAAAGAAATATATGACGATTGCATCAGGTAACTTTACACTGCAATAGCTTTACCTCTTTCACAGCAAAATAATAGTATACAGATGTGACTCTCAACCTTTCCGCTATTGCTCCCTCTCTTATCGTATCGAATTCAGCTGCACCCCCTTCTAAAAACTCTGCTAAAACAGCTACAAAAAGCCATGCAACAATCCTTCATCAGTGATAATGCCATTGATAAAGGACGTTTGACATCCGCTCTGGTTTGTATTACTTTTAACCTCTTAAATGGTATAAAATTAAAAGATATCTTACTCTAAAAGGGTTGTCTTTAATGCTTATATGCTGATATTTAAATGTGTCACCACACTTATTTTGATAAGTAGAGTAGTTAATATTTTTATTATCCTCATATCCTATATACTACCGTTTTTTTTTCAAGAATTAATATTATTATTTTCCATAGAAAATAAAATTATGTGGATCTTAAAATAAAAAAAACTCAAGTTCTGACCATGGATACACTAAAATTTTTACTTTGTCCTTTTTTATTACATACTGCATGTATATCTAAAATGTTAAAAATAGTTGCAATTTTGCTTATGTTCTCATGCCTACACCCCATAGACATACCCCAACACACACTCATTCAAACAGAGCGATAGATAGAGACCTAACAAGCGAACGGCAGAGCGAGAGAAATATCAACATGTTAAACTTCAATTCATGTGGTTATAAAACGTTCTTATCCTTAAAAATCTCATATTTGAACATTTTTCATTGAAATGTATTTTAGTACAAAATAGTATGAGAATTTATAATTATAAAACTAATTTACAAATCATCTTCCAACATTAAATGCTAATTTCGTATTGGAAAGCATTCCTTACTTTACTATGCTACATCCAAATTTTCCAGAATTTGTTCCAGATGATTTTCATACAGAACTTTAAAAACTAAACGCATTAATTATTCATCTGTCGTTTTATGCAATGGTCCAGAATTTTCTCGAAACTCCTTGAAAAGACTTGTAAAGAGAGTTGTTTAGAGCATAAATGTTTTATGTAAAAAGTGAAAGCTTCGGCGCAAAGAACAATCATACCTCATCACTTTATTGGAAGAAATCCAAGACAATTTAGAATAATTTATGTCTGACCCTTGTGAAGTTGTTTAGAGCATGACACACTTAAACTTTACAGTTTAAAAAACGGATGTGTCGTAAAATGAAATCAGTAGCTTTGAATTTGGCTTCAGTTGTAGTCTTGGCTCTGAACTTCTTGGTTTGACTGGACAAAAAGAAACAATATTTTATTATTAAGTTATATATATAGGATATTATGCTTGAAAATTTTGAGTCTATTCGTGTTTTAAAGTTTTTCTGTGAGGCATGCAGCGTGTTCCAAGGAAAGTCTTGAAACATCTAACTAACTTTATAAGGAAGGCTTTGTCGGTGTACACTTTAGATATATTTATAGTAAAGTGATGATATCCGATCAAACATAAGTGATTTCCCACGCACCTAGAGGACCCTTGTAGCATTTAATAATGCTTCAATATTCAACCAATATTGAATATCTTGGCATTACATTGGAAATATTTCCCATGAAATACGAATAATGTCCAAATATTGGGTTTACATTGGCCTTTAATATTGTATAATATAGACATTGGATACACATAATATAAACATTGTATAATATACACATTGGTCTCAATACTGTATAATATATATATTGTATAATATATTGCATAAACCAATATTGGGCGAATTTCATCCTCCTTTTCATTTTGGTCCAATATTGGCGGCCAATATTGAGCCAATATTGGATTGCTACTAGGTTAGTATTTAAAAAGTTAGACTAACAAAATTGGCAACATTGCGATATAGACAATAAAAGCAAAGTTCAAAGTTGCAGAGACTACAGAAACCGACAAAGGAACGCAAGAAAAGCTTTTGTGAATTCTGGTAAATATCTTTCGAACTTCACTTATAGCACGCTATCGGAAGTCGCGACTAGTGCGTACATTTCCATACCGGTTCTACACTCGCTATTTTCTATTTCAAAAATAGTAACGTCACAAGAAACACGTTTTTTTTTTGGGGGGGGGGCAGGGTTGGTAACAAGTCACTTTTTTCCCATTTCTCCAATTATGAATTCGACTAACTTCAGTGGGCTCTGATGGATCTCTGGGGGGTAGGACCCCTAATCTCCCCATTCCCTTATTCTTTTTCGACCCAGACTTACCTGAAGGTATAAGGTATCTGTTTGGATGGCCAGGAAGTGCCACACAATTCTCAGTGGGGGAGACATCCATAGGGATCGCGCCCTCCTTCCCCCAACTCCAACCTCTCGGAAGGACTTGTGAACCCAAATATTTAACTTCCTCGTACTCCGCGTGAACAAGACGACAGTTTCGGAAGAGCTGGGACTCGAACTCGAATAGCCCTATGGATTGCGATCCCCACGCGCTAACTACTGGGTTGTTTCGCCCCTTCCCCTGGGTGAAGTTATTGGGTCCTACGTGACTGATATTTTAAAAATATATTGGTGATTCAGCTTGCAGCGATTCGCAGTATTGTGGCGTGGCATCTCGTAATATATTTGGTATGACTGGTATTTATTGCTTTCCGTATATTCGCTTCGTTCGTTCCTGGTGTCGATTTCTATAAATTAGACAATGATCTACAACTTTCTAATTAGCTATTTTCACCTATTTCAATTTCTTGGCAATTTTCATATTGTAACATTTTTAATTTTTTGCTAAAAGCAATGAAATTCCTTTTATTTAATCTGAAATGCTGACCTTACTGTAGATTGATCTAACGTATATCCTCATGCATTTTTCCTTATTACTTATGAAATGGTTGGGGTGCTTAAATACCTTCCTTGGAATCTTGTATTATCAATGGAATCATAATCGTAAATATTTATACTTGGAACTCACGACTTTTCAAAGTTAGATGCGAAAAGTTATTGTATTTCCTGCTACTATAATATATGTATAAAAAGTTCTTTATCGAAAATTTTGGCAGCAGGAGCGGCTCGTGTATATTCACTGCGGCACTGAGGGAGCGACAGTGCTCTCTCTCGCAACCTCGCGTGAAGCTTCCTATTTGCGCATGCGCACAACAGTCAAACACCACGCCGCTCGAACTGTGAAGCTTGGTGTTTGACTGTTGTGCGCATGCGCACATAGGAAGCTGCACGCGAGACTGCGAGGGAGAGAAGGCATAGAAGGCATAGGTTTAGAAGGCATAGAACATGGGAGGTTTCGAAGCGTCCCTCCAGGTCCTTATGAATCTCCCCTCGTAACATAGATGGCTGAATTTTTTCACACTTATAGTATTGGTCACGAGATAGAAACTAAGGCAATTTTGATTAAAATGACAATTTTCAACGCTAAGCGCTATGCATTGTTATACGATTAAAAACAAATCTTCAACTTATATTTTTAAGAATATTAGTTTCCCTGTCAGCTAACGAGTTTCCCTCATTGCTAGCGAGTGTAATGTGTTCTGCCCCCTGTGGTGCGCCAGTGCAACGTTGTTTGACGTTAAAGTTGGTGATGCTTCGGCTGCTTTATAGGCGAATGAATTAATTAATGATTTTGTTAATCTTTTACTATATCCTGTTTAAATTGCAGCTAAATTTTATATTTTGTCAAATAAGGTTTGCTACATATTTTAAAAAACATTGTATAACTCCCATGTTCCGATATAACTCCCATGTTTGTATCCTAAGTTCGAACCTCATGTTCGGAGTATTTTTAAGAATTTAATTGAGCTTTTTATCTCCCAAAATAATTTCTTTCGAACTCTTCTAGGGTGATTTTAAACCTCAAGTGTATTCTTAAGTGTGCCTTTTGTTAATTGCTGCTTTACATCTGAAGTTGTGATTCCATATATATATATATTTGTTTATTTTGTTTATATGACTTTTACAATCTTTGCTAATGATGGAACATTCCTAGTGCAATAAATGAATTGTTTGATTGGTTGATAAATTGTAAAACATTTAGCACCTAAATAATATATAATATAAATGTGGCATAAAATAAAGTGCAACCCCATTGGATAATTCCCGATTTAAAAGTTTGATATGGGCAGTACATGACTTTCCTTATAGGCTCAATTTCAAGTTCTCTATCTTCTTTCTTTCATATTTCATTAAACTTAATCTAATTAAACAATATGAGACACGGATAGTTGTTTAACATTACACTTAATTCCTAGTTTTATTTAAAGTTTCGTTTATATTTAACAACTGGACGTACTTTCAAAGGTGAGTTTGCTAAAATGATAAAAAACTTCAATATCTTCAGAACGGTTACCGGGGAACGGTTAGCGGGGGAACGGGTAGATGCGTAATCATCAAAAATTACGTATTAAACAAGCATTTAATTGATACATTTGAAAATATGTAGTTTTATTTCATAGTTTGATGATTTTTGAGGACTATTTCGTAAGAAAAGGCAGGTTTTTTATTTTCTGAATCGTGTCAAAATTTGATCAACTCCAGAATGAGCAGCATGAGACTTGCCTAAAAATTTTTGTGGAATGTCGTTGAATAGTTTTTGAGTAAGAGTAGATAAATACATTAAACAGACAACAGACATATATACACACATGCACAGCCGGCCACACACTAAGTTACCATTAGCCCTAGGGTTGGTCGTGTGGTCTGGGCCTTCAACACACACATGCACACACATACATACGCTATGCTATAAATATATTTTTCGTATTCTAGCGTGCCCGAAATTTGGATATCCGTCGAAAACTCAAATTCTGGTTTTGGACATGATTTAAATACTTTCTCTGTACATTCTCGTGCATTGTAGGGAAAGTAAAGAAAAATATATTCGTTGGATGTAATTTTGTATTCTATATTTCCCATACCATCATTTAATGTGCAACGCTGATTTTACATACAACTCAATTTAACACATCAAAGGAATAATGTACATTGTCTAGTCTTAACAAAGATAAGTATTGTAATCTTAATAAATTTAGATATAGTATATGGTGATAAAGAGATAAAGACTTCACACTTTGCGCTGACATGATTGTGAAGCTAATATGCAGAATTTCTAACGAGTCCTTTCAAACAGATTTAGAACAATAATATGTCAAGATTATAGCATAATCTCATCAATTATTTACAATATGAAACGTTAATTGTTGGGAAATAAATGGGTTCTCGTACATTGTCATGTTATTAATAATTGCTCTAAAATATTTAATGAAGGAGACGACATACAGTTTGAAGAATAGAATATACGTTGAATATTAATGATACGTTTAAAGATATTTCAAACCTAAATTATAATTGCATATCGGAAGCTCATATGTGTTATTTTATACGGTTGATTCTAGCAAAACCCACTCGATAGAGAGTTAAAAATTTTTTGCTTTACCCTGTCATTGCTAAAAACTGCATTCATGGGCATGTTTCGCGCTAGTTTGAGCTCGTCACCATTGATTAATCAAAATATGCAATGGTAGCAATAAAACTGGCTGTTATCCCTCGCCAACATTGAATATCTTATACAGGGTGATTCAAAAGTTAGAGATGTCCTGGAAATATTTCGTTCAATGAACATTAATTTCGTTCACATTCTCGGTACATTTAATTTACATCTCGAACACAAAATTCAATCAATTTTATTGGTTCTGATAAAAGTGTTTAGCGCTAGTGAAAACTAGATTTCTTCCTTTTTAGCTAATGTGTTTTATAGAAACTAGCTTTTCCTAGGCAATAGTAAATGGAAAATAACATATGTTTCTAAAGAAATGACATGAAATGGTAAGACATTTAGAAAATATAATGTGTTCATCACATGACTCTTTCTCCTGATTAACAGATAAGGATGTTATTGGGAAAGAACATAAAATAGAGTTTAAATATGCCGGATGATTCAGAAGTTCGGAGTAAAAGTAAAACGCGGTAAAAAATATCTATGAGTCGGGGAAACGTGAGGTTTTCAGATTAATATTCACCCTAGTGGGGGATTTTGTATGACATGAAAAAATAGTTCAATATCTCGACACTAGGGGGCGCTAATGCAGATAAATCCGTGGGGGTGACTTATGCATATAGCTCACGCAATGCAAAATTAGGATCAGACAAAAACATTATTGAATACCACTCCAAACGGCAAGTCGATGGAGTTGCTATGGCCAACGTTTGGCGCGCTAATCGTCTACTGAGCAGGCATAGCACACATGATTGGCCTGCGAGATCCACAAATCTCACATCCTGTGATTTCTGGCTGTGGGGATGTCTAAAATCACGGATCTTTAGAGAAAATCCCCAGTCCTTACCAGCACTGAAAGACGCCTTACGGTAGGAGCCATTCCCATTGATTTGCTGTTTCATTCTGTATCAGCCATAATACTGCGACTGCACTCAGTACTGGAATGCTGTGGTGGACACATTGAGCACTTGCAGCTGTAAATCCAGCTAAAATAAAATATATCATTTCACAATTATTGCCTCATATTGTTTTCTTTGCAGCAGCGCTCCCTAGTGTCGAGGTTTTGAACTATTTTATTCATTCCATACAAAATACCCCCCACCACGGTGAATATTAATCTGCAAACCGCATATCTCTCCGACCCATAGATATTTTTTTATATCGTTTTACTTTTGCTCCGAACTTTTGAATCACCCTGTATATACCTACTGTGGCAGCAAAAAGAAACTTAATGTTATTGATGTGTCATTGGCAGCAAGTGTTTTCGCTGCCATAGCATCTATAGATCAGTTTCAAGCAATTTGCTTTCATTGCTCTCTTGGGCAATAAGAAATTGCTCGTCAACAATCTTGGGCAGTTGGCAATTGCTAGTCAACTCACCTGCAATAACGAAACGCTATTTGGCCCTCGTCAGCATTGAATAGCTGATATTTGCAATGGCAGCAATGAAGTTTGATGCCATGGCCCTTCAGTACTGAATATTCAATATATGCTATGGCAGCAAGAAAACTTATTCCCATAGCATCCTTGGACCGATTTCATGCTACTGTGCGATCGTTACTACTATGAATATTTGATATCTGTAATGATAGCAACCTTTCTGTCATTGAATGTATAGCCAAAAAAAATGTCCTTCTGTCATTACAGATATCTACTATTACATGCTAAGGGTTGCATAATAAGTACAAATCCAGTCTGCGGATATTGGTGTCTGTAACAGGGGTGTATTACACCTTTTTAGAGAATGTTGTCAAAATTATATGCATAAAATGGAAAGTATTCTTGTTTGTCGCAATGCAGTTGAACAATTTCACCGTCATTTTAAAACTTTGTAACTCACTACTAAGCAATAAAAAATACTAGGTTTCCCCAAAAACTGTAGAACTCGGTATTTTATCAAAACCCCGTCATAAAATTTTGTGTCATTTATTTTTGTGTCATTCACCCCAGCCGGCATACTAACCTAAAGGGTTACAAGGAATGGTGAAGTACAAAAATAATTTAGAACATTTTTGGAAATATATTATTCTGAGTGTGTGTGTGTGTGAAAGAGACATACAGAGATAGATGCAGGCGCGATGTGATTACATTATGTACAGAACTGGAATTAGCTAGATTTTTTCTTTATAATTTATATACTTCGATTACGAATTTTTCAAAATATGAAACGTTCATGGAATTATACAATTATTATTTTACTTACAATATATAGTACTGCATAGGTAAAGTATTGGAATCGTGCCGAAAATCGATAAAGTTTTCAACGGATCTATACTTTCCAAGGAATGTAGAACACGAAACCAATTTTTAACATGGCGTCTGTGTTTGCGTCTATTTTCCTATATGTGTGTATGTATGTATGATTGTGTGTCTATATGTGTATCTGTGCAATTCTTGCATTTAGTCTATCTCAAAAACTATTGTATGAAATTTCACAAAATTTTGTAGCAAATCTTTTGTGGTACTGATTAGATTTCAGTATGATTCGGAAAAATAGAACTGGACTTTTTTGGTTTTGGTGTTTTTTATTATTTATAACTGGACTAAATATCGTCAAAATTGAAATAAAAAATGTCATATGCTTGAATGTAATAATTAAATGCTTTTTTGATACGTAATTTTTACAACAAAATTAATATGAGAATTCTATAGTGATTTGTTCTCAAGATATTTAAAATTGTTGTCTACATTTTAAGAAGCTATCGATGTTTTAAAATGCGTTAAATTGCCAAATGAAATATATATGTATCAAAGCTAAGAATTGGCTATAATATCAAATAATTAGCCATGTAACTCTGTGTAATGAAACTTAAGTTTATGTATTATAAAAGAGATAATTAATTTTTAATCTGTGGGAAAGACATGTTCTGTTTGTTGTCTTTAGATATTTTCTATGGGATGCAAATGCATTCAAAAAATGATATATTAGAGTAGCTGAATGCGTTTAATTAAAAATCATTTATAATTATTTGTCTAATTTTGCTTTAGTAATTCGTTAATTTTTGTAATAATTGTTAATTTTTTGTTTAAAAACAATTAAAAAGTATTATGTTCATGACAGATCATAAAAATATTTTATTTCTATTCTCATACTGACCATGATAGAATTAAATCTAAAAAATATGTATAATGAATGTATGAAAATGTATACTAGGGAATCTACTGGATCATTCGAGATATTTTAAAACGGGCATTGGTTGAGAAGTTTCTTATCATTATCGTTATCAAATATGCAACCTAGATTACGTATACAACGTCAAATTAATGCCATGATGAATGATTTAAATTATGCAACGTCAACAAGAATATGTCTTGTAAACTTAAATTTAGATATATTGAATATGATGATACAGTTATAGAGACATCACACTTTGCGTTGACAAGATCGTCAAGCCAATATACAACTAGTGTAATGAGTAATTTCGAACAGATTTAGAACAGTAATATGTCAAGATTACAGCTTAATCTCATCAATTATTTAAAGTATCATTCGCTAGTATTGGAAGATAAATAGTTTCACTGTCGCGTTATTAGTAATTACAGTAAAATATATAATGAAAGGATGTTTGTATTTTAAAGTGTAGTAAATAAGTTCAATATAAATTTTTATTTTGATAATATCTTCCATTAGAATAGAATAGATGCATCTCAGTTGGTTCGTTTTATAAACATAGAAATTTCTTAGATGATATGCAAATAAAATTATTTCAATAGTAAAAACATAAAGATCTGTTTATATGTATGAAATAATTTCAAATGCATAAAAGGTATTTTTTCATCAAGAAAAATGAGACAAAGTATAGAGACTAAAGCAAATGTAGCGGTATTTCTATCTATTGTTCCTTTTTGTCATTGGAACTAGATTATACATTTTGTCAACTGTTTATGCTATTGCCAATGCAGTATTTTAATATGAAATCAATTAAGACAGTAGTTTAAGCGAGTATATTTTTTATAATATTAGATCGTTACACATCTATCCGTATTGAACAACTGCTAGGGAGGATCGGCTGATAGTGATCCTGCATTGTTCTCAAGGCTTCGTTGTCCACCCTCAAACAAGATAAAAAGTCCCCTATGCAGCATTCTGTATCGTCAAGCACCATTTTCAGATAATTATAAAGTGTAGTAATTCACAGTCGTCACTCTGTAAGTCGTTTGACATTAATTATACTACATCGGCGGTTTTATCTGGTGTTGAAAGCCTAGCCAGGTGTTATAAACAGCCTTCGCATGGCATCCTATTGTTACTAGAAATGAATGCAGATTCTACTTTGTTCATTTACATTATGCACATGTACCATATGGGAAAGGACAGGGCATACCTCATGCTCGTTAATATTTGAGAATTAGTCAAGAAGATCATGCAATTTTGCAGAAGACAGAGAAGAACCATTGTTTTGTCCACACATCTTGTCTCTAAGGGGTCAATTTCCAGCACGGTAATTCTCATCCACACACAGCTTGCCTGAGCTAACGGCTCTACCGTGCTGAAAACACCGGTTCTCGTTATATCACTGAAGTCAAGCAGCATCGGGCGCGGTTAGTACTTGGGTGGATGACCACCTGGGAACACCGCGTGCTGTTGGCACATTTTGGGCGCGGCATCCAGGTGGTTTGCGTGCTGGAATTGCACGCTGCCACAACTGCCGCCGTGTTCATGCGGAGTACGATCAGGTTAAAAATGTGGGTCCGTAAGTCCTTCCGAGAGGTTGGTGGCAGGATAAGGAGGTGACGGTCTCAGCGTGTTGAAAATTTTTTCTTGGATAGCCAGGTTCTCAGGGCTGTTTCCAATCTAAAATATATGTGACACACCAATGGGATGCCAGAGAGAGCAACATTGGTCACAGGTGGGTCTTGCAGAGTCAGGAAAATCCTCTAATAGTGGAATATCTATTTCTGATTCTAAGAAATCACTTAGTAAGCGATTTTATGACTCTGAAAGCTTTATATTCACCAAATGAAAACAACAGACAGTTAATCCAAGTATTTCTTTTTCAAGTTTTTACGATGTATTTAAAGTTGATGGAGGGAAAAGGGGGGATTTTATTCATATTAATCTCCAAAATTTTTCTTATTCTTGTATTTTATATTATAGTAAATGCACAATTTGCACTGCTAACAGTTCTTGGAAATACTGCATTGGTTGTATTTATAAAATAATTTGTATTACTAGTGCCTGCATGATATATAATACATATACATGATCTAGATATTGCATAGAATCCATTTTAAAGCAGAAGTGAAATGATTGGACGCATTCACCAACGATAAGCTTGCCAAATTTAATGAATTTAAATATTGAACATGATAGTAGAGGCATCACCCTTTGCGTTGATATGAACGCAAAACTTCTATACATCAACCATGTGTACTGAGTGTAGTGATTATGTGTACTGAGTGTAGTGATCATGAGTACTGAGTGTAGTGATCATGTGTACTGAGTAATTTCAAACGGATTTCAAACAATATATCAAGAATATAGCCTAATCTCATCATTTATATACAAAAGATAATGTTAAGAACTAGGAAATAAATGGTTTCTGGTACACTAGTAAATTGTTAATAATGACTGTGAAATATTTAAAGAAATAAACTTGCAGTGAATACTTGGAATATGTTAGACTTTTTATTTTATTTCTAACTTTATTTCGTATGGCAAAGTTGAATCCGAGATGGCTTAAATTATATACACAGCAGAACTTTGATTTTAAGTAAGCAAAACAATAACAGTTCATTAAATTTAAAAATCGCTTTATTTAAAAAAAACTTAATTTATGAGTTGATTGTATTCTGTATATGTGTAATGACTGAACGCTAATCTGGTGTGTTATCTTATTAAACCAGAAATGGTGCCTAGAGTTTGTAGGCCTTATTGATTGACATACAAGCACTAAACATACATTATTTTCAACCGTTTGGAATCTAAGTTATTTTTCCAAAAAAAAAACTTCATGACTGGAAATAAATGAGATAAACGCAAATAAAAGACAGAAACTGCAAGTCATTTTTTAATGCCCTTCTCACCAATCGACATGATCATCGGAGACAGTCATATATCTTGGCGTTTTACTAGACGTGGCTTATTCACAATGTACTTAGACTGTTTCAGACTGAGAATATTAATATTATGCGGATGCGGAAAATAAGGTATTGAACATCTCAACATCCAAAGATTTGCACTCAAGCCAAACTACCAATTAACTTCACATATACTGTAATTCAGATTAAAATAGGTGAAAACAATTCAATCACACAGGGCAATGAAAACACATCCCACGGTTACTTAAATATCTGATTAAAATTAATTTTTGATTTAGATCTTAACCCCGGTATATCTTGTTATTAAAACATATAAAACTGTTACTTGTAAGACAATAACGATAAAGTTTTGTAACGTCAAAGAATCCTCTAGTATTATTGTTGCTAAAGTTACGATCAGCTTCCCATTTCTGATAACAACATCCGCGGATCTGTGTGAAAATTATTATGTGTTCGCTAGCATGGCGAATACCCAATATTTGCAGTGCTGTTACTGGCAATGAGTGTGGAATTGTAACTTTGGGGACGTCCCCTGATATCGCACCGGATTGTGATTTTATGACATTAAGGACCGTGTTCGGATCACGTCCTGGTCACCAATAGGGTGAGATATTGGGACTGAATCCGAACCATCGTATAATAGTCCAGCATTTATCATAATTAGCTAAAGAATTCTGCAGATCATGATGCTTAATATTGCCTCAATGTGACCACAGAACCCTTACAACTGGTCTTAAAAAACATGAACGCCGTATTTTCCATCACAAACTGTGTACAATTTTTATTACCATTACCAAGTCTATTCTCACCTCTTCTGTCTTTAATCACGATCATAAACATACCCTAAAATATGTCGTATGTTGTAGATGTCGTGAAGATTACCATTAGACAGACTTAGCAAAATATAAGTATTGTAAATTTTCTAATATTCATTTGTTAGATAATTTTAAATATTATCCCAGAAAACACTTTTAAGCATTAACATTGCACATACTTTAGCTACATATTAAATAATTGTATATATGAAAAAGGTGATAATGTTTTACATTCAATGGATATTCTTTAAATAGCGCATATTAGTTCAAAATTAAAGTAAAAAAGTAACTAAATCTGAAAATGATTACCATAAAACAAAATAGAGGACAAAAATAATTTTGAAAATATTTTTAGGCTTATTAAAGAGTAATTTTGTCTAAAAAAATTATTAATTTACGGCTTATATTAATTTGTTACACTGGATACTGGATGTTGTAAGCCATGATACTTGTAATGATACAAGATTTGTTTTTACTTACTTTGTGTGTGATCCTATATCTAATAACATACAAATAATGAGGCAATTATGCTATACGATGTCATCCATTATGTGGTTCAATTTACTTCAGTAATAAGATAAAAATGCAAAAAAAAAATGTGATAAGTACGTATGTCCACACAATAACTCATATTATATTATTAAGCAATTCCTGAGTTACATGAAATACTATCTTGCAAAATATTTTATTTTTCTCATTTCTATTGAAATATTTTTTTCATTTTATTTATTTAAAAGTAATATATAGAGATATGGCAATTCACATTTTTTTTTAGGTGATTCTTTATATTTCCACTAAGCAGTTTTTCTCAGATTTATGCTTAAAATTTTTTGATAAATCTTAAATTAAGCATTACAACAATTTTTTCGCAAAAAATTTGTGAACTGTACAGTTAGCTTAAAATTTGTGCAGTTTTGATAAATAACTATAGTTCAATGTGTATAATATTCGCAAATAAATTTGTGAAATGCTCTTTTCAAATGCTCGTTTCGAAAGCATATAATGATATTTTTCTTCTGGGCAAGTTAAGGAGTATCTGTCCAAGGCTGAACTGAATCACACCTCGTGAAAGGAACAAATAAGCAGTCACGTAATAAGAGCGATTAAGCCAGGTTTATAAGTCACTAGAACGAATAACTCGGCTTCGGCTTTGAACGGGCCCTAAATAGGAGTCCATTAATAAATAATCCGAGAATTGTAACCCATTTTGATTTCACTTGAAAACACGAAGAAATAAGCAACGTCCATGATACAAAATCACATCTAAATATGTATATACATAGTTTAATCCTCTGTAAGAATTGCATAAGAATGAATAAAGACATGCTTTAGGAGTATGGGCGGTTGCGTCTTAAAGAGGTTCGGACCTCCGGACTTCAATTAGCTTGAAGCTCATCGGAGAGATTTTAATTGCACAAAAAGCCGTTCGTGCTGGGGAATTGGCTTCAAGGAGTAAAACAGCTACAAAAAAATAGAATGATTCCCCCGTCGCATAGGGAGTAGCTTCAATTGGCAGAAAAGTGCTGGTAATGAGGTGATAAACGTGCTTTGGTAAAATATAAAAAAATTATCACCGGATGGGTTTATGATTATTTTTTTTCTGGAGTAAAATGTGATATTTGAGGCAAGTGCTGAAAAAAATGAATGATGGATGACAAGTTAATTTATGTTTATCGTAATAAATAAATCTTATAGCTTTAAAACGTACGAAAAGTACACATTTTTTAAAAAATTCACATAAAATCGTCTAAAAATCATATGAATTAAATTCGTAGTTTGTTTAGAAGATAATTTGGGGAATCGATTTGTACGAATATCGGGAAAAATCGTTATGAATCGGTCTAGAACATAAAATAACTATAACACTAATTCGACATTAAAAATATAATGTCGAGGTGTACCTGTGTGCGTTAAAAAGTACACCACATTTCATGATCGTACGACATTTAGAATTCGAGCTAGAAACTGCATGCACAGACATATTCCTTTATTAAGTAAAAAGAAACACGGGGGCCCAAAATGAGCTAGGGTATTTGCGATGTCTTGAATAATGTAATGTATTCCTCTAAAACATGTAAACGTCTTTATTAATATTTTACAAACTTATGAACATTATGTTATTTATAACTAATGGAATTGGAACAAACATTAGCTACGTACAGTGTCTATTTTGCGAAATAGAAGAACGATAATTTTTTTCGTTGACGCTAATTCTGTATGTCTTTATCGACGATAACAAATTATTCCTAGAATGCGATAATTCACGAGATGGTGATACTGATAAGAACTTAGAAATTCCAGAAATTTTAACCATTTGTTGATACTAAAACTAAACTAATTTTGTGTGACATAAAAATATTATCATCTGAAAAAATATGGCACATTATGAAAACTCTTGCAGACATTGCAGATGGAAAATTATGAAAGTGTATAATTTCCACTAGATTACCTAAAATTTTCGGAATGGCGTCATTCCTATGCATACATGTAACAGAAAATAAAATATAATGAAGTCATACAAGGCATATAAGTAAATGGTATGATGACGCTTCCTCCTGTTCATTTTAAGAATTAACCTTATTCTTTAACAATTTAAGAATTTTTTCACACTTAATTTATGGAAAGTAGCACGATGAAATTACACAAGCTGATATTATACACAGTGAAAAAGAAATATGACATAGTTTAGAAAAAGAAATGTTACTAGAGGGAGAAATTTTCAGCAAGGAATAAATGATAAGAATCGTTTTTAAAAATTTGATTTCATAAAATTTATCATTAATGAAGCGATAAAAAATATGATACAAAATACATTTTAACCAAAAAATAATAACGCCTTATTTTGTAAAGATATACAAAAGCGATATTTAAAACAGCCATGCACAGAAACAGGTGTTAAAGGTACACAATTGATTCAAATATATCGGCCACTATACTTTATCCCAAATAGATACGCTGACTTGTCCGATAAGCCACCTGCAATTTATTAACACAATCGCATAGAACGTTCGTTTCTTCTGATTAAGTGTTGTTAATTATAAGATATGGATTCTTCAAGGGTTAGACATGGTGTCTATTTTTTCACTTTACTTTTTTATTCGAATACTTTTTGTTTGCCTAGATTGTAATATATAATATTTTATACAAGACGTGTGGATTTTTCGAAAATTTTTGAAACGGAAAATATGTCCGGAAATTCTTGAAAATGTTCTCTATATCATATTTCAGCTAGAATAATATGTTTACTGAGTATTTATTGCTACATTACAGCTACAGTTAAAATATGTTACATAACAATGCTAAGAAATAGTTTAAATCTAAATATATATAAAAAGAAATTCTATACATGAAAATTCCTTGTATCTGTATACTACAGTTAGCCGCTGAAATTTATTATTTTCCTTGAATATGTTTGCTTTTGAAAACTTATAAAAAATTCAAAACATATATAGTAATGTTTTTGTCTTCAAAATTCTATTTTTTTAAGCATTGTACAAAAGGAGTGAAAAGGCGTGCAAGAGGCATGAGAAATAACTTACAGTCGCTAAACCTTTTCAGAATCATAAATAATATAGTTTATTATAGGTATAAAATTAGATTATAAATTACAATATTCTAAAAATTTAAAAACTGTTTATAATTGAAAAATGAATTAAATATTATATTGTATTTCTTTCAATACCTGATGATAATTTAATGGGAAACATTCTATCACCATCTTAAAAAATTTATAAGAATTACAAGTTTGCTATATGTAAGGAGTTTGCTATATGTATTATTAAGTGTATAAACATATTACACGACAAACATATATTAAATACATGCTTGTAACTCAGCACTTTAAAAATAATTTACTTTATATAATATTAAGAACTGTTTTAAAAATAACTGCTTATAATTGAACTAGTGAGTATTAAGTGAAAGAAGAGAGAATTTTCAAGAGGAATTAAGCATATATTCAGTGCTATTAAAGCATTTTCTCCCAGGAGAAATTACAGAAATATTCTATTATTTTTTAAATATTTTTTATACATTTTGGAAAACTCAATTCTGAAATAATAGGATTTTTAAAACTTCATTCCAAAAACATTCCATTTTTTAAAAATATTTTGCTTTCTTTGAGAATGAGTGAAATGTATCTTGTACCCTATTGGTTGTCATCCATTCTTTTTCTATAAAATAAAATGCAGATACACATATTTGCTCTCTACCCTCATTCATTTTCCGTTTTAAAATTAGAAAAATCAATTATCAAGAAATTCTTGTACATCTACTTGCTTTTCAGAAAAATACTGTCTGGAAAGAGAATTACATCTTACTTTCAAATTAATTAAAAAGCAAAAAATGAGTGGGAAAATTTCCGGAAAACATTGTTGAAAATTTTTACATTTCAGGAAAATTTTCAGCTGAAAATTTTCCGATCCACATCTCATTTTATAGACAAAGTTTCAAGTTTTGTGTACAAAGTCACAATTTTTGGAAGTGAAGTTAAAAGTTTTGAAATAATTATCGTGTTTGCTAGCATTTTTATCACATTCGCATAACGTATTCTCTCACTGGTCCAGTAATGCGGATGTGATACCACGTTTTTGAAAATCCCTATTATAGGTAAAATTCAAACAAGAAGAATGTTTTATAGAGTTTTTTGATTGATTATAATTTAGACATCCGAGAAATTTTAACTTTTTAGGTGGATGGCAACTCTCAACTACATAATTTGTCGGTGGTAACAAAGAAAGGCTCAAATATGTTTAGAATGAAGTTTTTAGCTGATAAGAACTTAGACGTTCAAAATATTTTGACTTTTTTATCGATGGCAACAGTGAACTATTTTGTCAGTGGCAACGAAGTAGTTCTGCAATACGATGAGTCATGATTTTAATATTCAGAAATAGAACGAACAATGGATTCGTACAGTTCCATTTTGTAAAGTAAGAGAGCTTTTAATTAATAGAAAAAAAATGACTTTGGAGGTTCTTGACTAATAAAAACTCAAATATTTTAGGTGGTTACAAAGAATGTTCCTAGCGCTAAGTGTTTTTCCATGGAAAGCGCAAATGCGCACTGGTTCGCCTGACATTGATAGCCATCAGCCTACCGTTTCGATTAAAATACTTGAGATACTGAGGGATAGTAGACTTGCATGTTAAAAAAAAAATTTAATGAATAAATATGTGAATCATTGAAAAATCCAAGTTCTACAAATTTTAAACAATAAAAGCAAGTCTTAGATAGTGATAAGGACTGGAACATTTCTAGAAATATTAACGCTTTTGTTGATGGCAACACTAAAATTTTTGTCGGTGGCACTGAAGTATGTCTAGAATATGCTGATTCATGATAACGATATTCAGAAATTGAATGAATGTTAGTAACAGAAGGATTTCAGTTTTTGAGAAATGAGAAACTGAAAAATTTTTTGTTGATAAAAACACAGATCCTTTTGGTGATAAAAGAAGTAGGCGAATACGATTATTCGTGAAGTATAACTGATAAGAACTGTCTTAGGTGGGGAAAAACATGGTTTTGGCGGTAACAATAAATTATTTGTTGATAGCAACTAAATATGCTAGAATATTATGATTCATGATGTGGATAAAAATTTAGAAATTTGAGAAATTTTAACATTTTGTTGATGCTAACACTAAACACGTTTTGCAGTGACATGTATACATGAAGTTTATTGTGATCAGAACTTTGAGATTTCAAGTTATTAAAATTTATGGACTTTATACTTCTATCAAATAAAATTTGAAAAACTGTAATATAATTTAAAAAACTCTATATTTAAAACATTAAGACAACATTAAAGAAATACAACGTACGCAGATACTTCGCTGATTATAGGACTTTTTTATTAAAATCTTTACGCCGGCAAAATCGTATGCAATATGCAAACTGATGACGTCATATCACATAAGAACTGGTTAGATTCTGTACTCAACCTATGGAAAGTACGAGTTTTGACAATGTAGAACATTATTTTTATCCACAATTAGGAAATTATGTGTTATATATTCAAATTCAAATATCACAAAAGTGGAAATTTAATCATGAAAATGTATGTCTGGATTGATATTTTAATCTAAATGCACATACGACATCTTCATGGCGAAGTTTTTCAAGAATGGACAACAATGTACATTTACATAGATTAGGTTTATATGCATGTGATTTGGATTTAAGAATTAGCTTACATAGTTTAACGTTTCTATGCAGATAACGGAATCTATAGACTGGTTTTTCTCATATGTCCTTGCAGCATGAAATTGCAAATAGAATATACGTTTGTAAGAACAATCATTGGGTACCATTATATTGATATATTGTATGTGAATTTCTGCGTTTTGAAATATGGTGTAGAGCCTTGGGTTACTGGACGCAAAGTGATGGAACGGAATGACTGTTCTCCAGGTGTATTACAGATCTGTAATTTCGCGAACACAAGCGAAGCCACTTCTCACTAAATTCTTATTTTTTAAAAGAACAAATTATAGTTATTATATAATATATTATTGAAGTACGACGCAATTATAAAATTTCATCCTTTCACTAGAAAAATTGGAAAACGCTATATGTATAAAACAGTTAAAAAGGGATGCAGTCATAAAACTGCCATGCTAAATGTTGTGATAGTTTTAGGAAAAACCCTTGCACTTAAAAATTAAAGTATTACTGGATAAAATGCTGTGCAAGAAACTTCGAAATACGGCCAAATTTGCTACATATTTTCCCAGTTTCACAACACTTGTCATTTGCCTTAACTTGCAATGTCCAGAAATATTTTTGTATATTAATTTTATTTTGCAGATTTATTGGTACATATTAAATAAAATCATTTTTTCGCGCGAAATATAGTCTTATCAAAAAAATTGTAAATGAATCTTAATATGTGTTATATTAAAGCAATCATCACATGTGAGAAACAAAAATGAAATTGATTGAATTTCGTATTTTGAAGGCATTTAAATCTACAGTTTAAGGGAATTAACGTTCACTTTAGAAATTTTCTTGACTTTAAGAATCATTCAATTTTCCTGGATTTGCTTTTCACACAAATAATTTATAATATTACAGATTGTTAAAAGTAATGTCAATTTTTTCCATATGGTAGGTTTTTTTTACAAATTAGTGTTTTATTTATTATTTAGGATGGGCTACAAGAACGAGAAATTATAAGAAAATAATAAGAAATGTAAATAATTTATATATTTTTTGGGATTGAATACAAGTTTTATTACTTTATCTACATGCATAGTATAATGTATAAAGAAATTAACGTGACGGGGTCGAAAATGGAATTGGAATTTTCTACGAAATAACTCGTTTAAATTATTCCTGGACTCGCCTCGGACGTTTATTACGATACGTCTGTCTGTGTGCTTGTGTATGCCTATATGCTAGTTTGTAAGTTTGTGTGCGTCTGCGAGTGTGGATGGGTGGGTGTTATTGTATATTAGTATGTGAAAATCAATTGGAACGATTAATTATTTAGTATCTTTTATTTAACTTGATTACAAGAAAGTTCATTGTTGATTTAATGCATCGAACATTATATAAATGTTATTGAATTTCACTTTTGATATTAGCATATTATTTTTACGTATGTGATAATTTCCTCTTGCCAAGTGAGGCCAATTCCTGTATAAATTGTTCATTAAATTTTATTTTCAAAAGTCATTAACCAATGATTAAAAACTAAATATCATTAAAATCGGATAGTCCGTTTTAATGTGATGGTATTTTAAAAATTTTGACATTGAAGTGAAAAACTGTGCTTCCCTTGCTACGTTCCAATAAATTGGGATTGTATGTTATAAATTTTATTTTCAGTTAGAATATTGAAACTTGTACGTTCAAAAACAAATAAACTGCTACAAAATGGTTAGGCAAGAATTTCTAAGGATAAATCTGTCATAAAATGATCTAGATCTAGCAGTAAAATTATATCATTTTTTTAACAGTTGCAGCTACTTCACATGCTTTAAAACAATTCGTAAAACTCTTCACGAAGACTGCGCAGTTAATTCCATTTTTGGGTTAATTCGTAGCACATAATACAAAAGTTACTGAATTTCATTTTTGGTTTTAACGTTTAATTTTTGGGTTTGAGATTATGTGCTGTTGCCAAATTGTGCTGATTAAAGTATAAATTGTTCGATTTCTTTCTTTTAAATCAGTGTGCACATTAACCACTGATTAGAAATCAGATATCATTAAATTCGTATAGGCCGTTCTAGTGTGATGTTCTTTTAAACATTCTGACATTTAAGTGGCTGAAGAATTTAGCTTCCCCCGCTTCGGTCATATAAATTGTGATTGTTTGTTATACATTCGTATTATTTAATGCAGAATATTGAAATTTCTCGTTTTTAAACCAAAAAAATCGCTAGAAAGTTATTAGACGTGAATTTTTATGGATAAATATGTCCAAAACTCTCTATATCTAGAGAAAATGACAATCATTCTTTTAACAGTTTTAGTCATTCTATTGGAGAGGAAGGAGATACTGCTCACGTCCAATAACGCAATTTGTAAAAATCATCCCGAAATCTATACAGGTAACTGTAGTTCTCAGGTAGCATGAGAGTTGACAAGAGTGGAATTATTACAAGATTGTTGTGGTTAATATTAATATAGTACACTATAATTAAAAAATACTGAAATATAATTATTTCAAAATCATTAATACATATTTTGCAGTAAAAGTATAGACCATTTGGATGCTCTAAATTAATCTTTCGAATTCTTTTTAGCGGAGACCCTACGATGTTTCGTAAAATCTTGCAGATCCCTAAAATTACTGCATAAAATTTGGAGAAATCTCTACTTCGCTTACTCAGTGTTCAACAAGATTGATTTGTAAACTATACGCATAGAGTGGTAGAGTTCATAAATAAGGGTTCATAAATAAATTATTAACTCTCATTCTCATTAAAATAAATAAATTATATTTATTGCCTGCCCATTTCTATTTATCAATTACTGATATTAAAAAATTTACAAACAATTTTGCTGTATGCTTTGCTTACAAGATGATACATATATTTTGTAACCATTCTGAGTTAACATAATTATTTGTCATCTGAAAAATATATTAGCAGTTCAAAGTTATTCGGAATCATCATTAATGCCAACTTAACTCTTTGCAAGTTTTCCGTTTCGAAAGATGTGTTTTTCAAAACATTTATTGCAAGTTAAGTTGCAAGTGTTAATCTCAATTATATTTTAATTATTACAGGAATTTCTAACGCAGTTAAACAAGCAAAATACTACATAAATTTATTATTAGATCCGACTAAAACATTCATTATTTTAATGCATTTTATCAGTAACGAATAAGGTTGCTTAATCTCAACGTTTATAAAAGCATCTTGGAAATCTCGCACGAGTCCGATGAGCACCGGTGTCCCGTAAATCCCTAGTTGAAAAGTTGCTTTTATAAATATTCCAAAATTAACGATATACCCTTTCCTCATTCGTGAAATATAATGTATATAATTTTAAACAGTCGATTTGCTTTGCATTTTTAGGATTTGGAGTAGTGCGCGTTTATAAATTTATTTGGAGGTTTATATAACACTGTTTCCATGTTCAAAGTGAGCAGAGTACGAGTTTGACATTGAAGCAGACTGCCGAAGTGGTTGTCGACTGGTCAAGGCAAGCGTTTCCGTAGCAATCGTGCGACGAGCCACGTTGTGGGTTCGAGCCCCACGTAAGGCATGGAAGTTTGTGTTGTGGGAGCAATGTGATCCGCCTCCCTCTGGTGCGCCTGGGGCAACGTCAATGGACGGCTATATGGATCACACTCTGGCCGCTGTAATAAAGGCGAATGACGAAGGTCAAAGTGCCTGGTCATTTGAAAAATAAAAGTATTGAAACAGACTGAGAGTTGGATGGCTAAATTGTAAGTAGGGCCATAACTGGTCTACTGATCATATTTTTATTAACTTGAGTGCAGCTGTTCTAATATGATGATACGATAAACAAGCAAACCAAAAAAGTGATTTTCAATTTTATTTACATAGATTAGGTTTATATGCATATAATTTGGATTTAAGACTTAGCTTACATAGTTTTACGTTTCTATGCAGATAACTGAATCTATAGACTGGTTTTTCTCATATGTCCTTGCATCATGAAATTGCAAATAGAATATACGTTTGTAAGAACAATCATTGTGTGCCATTATATTGATATATTGCATGTGAATTTCTGCGTTTTGGAATATGGTGTAAAGCTTTGGGTACTGGACGCAAAGTTATGGAATGGAATGATTGTTCTCCAGGCGTATTACAGCTCTGTAATTTCGCCAACACCAGCGAAGCCACTTCTCACTAAATGCTTATTTCTTAAAAGAACGAATTGTAGTTATTATATAATATAATATTGAAGTACGACGCAATTATAAAATTTCAACTTTTCACTAGAAAACTTGGAAAACGCTATGGGTATAAAACAGTTAAAAAGGGATGCAGTCATTAAACTGCCATGCTAAATGTTGTGATAGTTTTAGGAAAAACCCTTGCACTTAAAACTAAAAGTATTACTGGATAAAATGCTGTGCAAGAAACTTCGAAATACGGCCAAATTTGCTACATATTTTCCCAGTTTCACAACACTTGTTATTTGCCTTAACTTGCAATGTCCAGAAATATTTTTGTATAGTAATTTTATTTTGCAGATTTATTGGTACATATTGAATAAAATCATTTTTTCGCGCGAAATATAGTCTTATTAAAAAACCGTAAATGAATCTTAATATGTGTTATATTAAAGCAATCATCACATGTGAGAAAAGTAAATGAAATGGATTGAATTTCGTATTTTGAAGGCATTTAAATCTACTGTTTAAAGGAATTAACGTTCACTTTAGAAACTTTTCTTGCCTTTAAGAATCATTCAATTTTCCTGAATTTGCTTTTCACACAAATAATTTATAATATTACGGATTGTTAAAAGTAATGTCAATTTTTTCCATATGGTAGTTTTTTTTTACAAATTAGTGTTTTATTTATTATTTAGGATGGGCTTCAAGAACGAGAAATTATAAGAAAATATTAAGAAATGTAAATAATTTATATATTTTTTGGGAATGACTACAAGTTTTATTACTTTATCTACACGCATAGTATAATGTATAAAGAAATTAACGTGACGGGGTCGAAAATGGAATTGGAATTTTCGACGAAATAACTCGTTTAAATTATTCCTGGACTCGCCTCGGACGTTTTTTACGATACGTCTGTCTGTGTGTTTGTGTATGCCTATATGCTAGTTTGCAAGTTTGTGTGCGTCTGCGAGTGTGGATGGGTGGGTGTTAGTGTATATTAGTATGTGAAAATCAATTGGAACGATTAATTATTTAGTATCTTTTATTTAACTTGATTACAAGAAAGTTCATTGTTGATTTAATGCTTCGAACATTATATAAATGTTATTGAATTTCACTTTGATATTAGCATATTATTTTTACGTATGTGATAATTTCCTCTTGGCAAGTGATGCCTATTCCTGTATAAATTGTTCCATTAAATTTTATTTTCAAAAGTCATTAACCAAAAATTAAAAACTAAATTTCATTAAAATCGGATAGTCCGTTTGAATGTGATGGTATTTTAAAAATTTTGACATTGAAGTGAAAAACTGTGCTTCCCTCGCTACGTTCCAATAAATTGGGATTGTATGTTATAAATTCTATTTTCAGTTAGAATATTGAAACTTGTACTTTCAAAAACAAATAAACTGCTACAAAATGGTTAGGCAAGAATTTCTAAGGATAAATCTGTCATAAAATGATCTAGATCTAGCAGTAAAATTATATCATTTTTTTAACAGTTGCAGCTACTTCACATGCTTTAAAACAATTCGTAAAACTCTTCACGAAGACTGCGCAGTTAATTCCATTTTTGGGTTAATTCGTAGCACATGATACAAAAGTTACTGAATTTCATTTTTGGTTTTAACGTTTAATTTTTGCGTTTGAGATTATGTGCTGTTGCCAAATTGTGCTGATTAAAGTATAAATTGTTCGATTTCTTTCTTTTAAATCAGTGTGCACATTAACCACTGATTAGAAATCAGATATCATTAAATTCGTATGGGCCGTTCTAGTGTGATGTTCTTTTAAACATTCTGACATTTAAGTGGCTGAAGAATTTAGCTTCCCCCGCTTCGGTCCTATAAATTGTGATTGTTTGTTATACATTCGAATTATTTAATGCAGAATATTGAAATTTCTCGTTTTTAAACCAAAAAAATCGCTAGAAAGTTATTAGACGTGAATTTTTATGGATAAATATGTCCAAAACTCTCTATATCTAGAGAAAATGACAATCATTTTTTTAACAGTTTTAGTCATTCTATTGGAGAGGAAGGAGATACTGCTCACGTCCAATAACGCAATTTGTAAAAATCATCCCGAAATCTATACAGGTAACTGTAGTTCTCAGGTAGCATGAGAGTTGACAAGAGTGGAATTATTACAAGATTGTTGTGGTTTATATTAATATAGTACACTATAATTAAAAAATACTGAAATATAATTATTTCAAAATCATTAATACATATTTTGCAGTAAAAGTATAGACCATTTGGATGCTCTAAATTAATCTTTCGAATTCTTTTTAGCGGAGACCCTACGATGTTTCGTAAAATCTTGCAGATCCCTAAAATTACTGCATAAAATTTGGAGAAATCTCTACTTCGCTTACTCAGTGTTCAACAAGATTGATTTGTAAACTATACGCATAGAGTGGTAGAGTTCATAAATAAGGGTTCATAAATAAATTATTAACTCTCATTCTCATTAAAATAAATAAATTATATTTATTGCCTGCCCATTTCTATTTATCAATTACTGATATTAAAAAATTTACAAACAATTTTGCTGTATGCTTTGCTTACAAGATGATACATATATTTTGTAACCATTCTGAGTTAACATAATTATTTGTCATCTGAAAAATATATTAGCAGTTCAAAGTTATTCGGAATCATCATTAATGCCAACTTAACTCTTTGCAAGTTTTCCGTTTCGAAAGATGTGTTTTTCAAAACATTTATTGCAAGTTAAGTTGCAAGTGTTAATCTCAATTATATTTTAATTATTACAGGAATTTCTAACGCAGTTAAACAAGCAAAATACTACATACATTTATTATTAGATCCGACTAAAACATTCATTATTTTAATGCATTTTATCAGTAACGAATAAGGTTGCTTAATCTCAACGTTTATAAAAGCATCTTGGAAATCTCGCACGAGTCCGATGAGCACCGGTGTCCCGTAAATCCCTAGTTGAAAAGTTGCTTTTATAAATATTCCAAAATTAACGATATACCCTTTCCTCATTCGTGAAATATAATGTATATAATTTTAAACAGTCGATTTGCTTTGCATTTTTAGGATTTGGAGTAGTGCGCGTTTATAAATTTATTTGGAGGTTTATATAACACTGTTTCCATGTTCAAAGTGAGCAGAGTACGAGTTTGACATTGAAGCAGACTGCCGAAGTGGTTGTCGACTGGTCAAGGCAAGCGTTTCCGTAGCAATCGTGCGACGAGCCACGTTGTGGGTTCGAGCCCCACGTAAGGCATGGAAGTTTGTGTTGTGGGAGCAATGTGATCCGCCTCCCTCTGGTGCGCCTGGGGCAACGTCAATGGACGGCTAAATGGATCACACTCTGACCGCTGTAATAAAGGCGAATGACGAAGGTCAAAGTGCCTGGTCATTTGAAAAATAAAAGTATTGAAACAGACTGAGAGTTGGATGGCTAAATTGTAAGTTGGGCCATAACTGGGCTACTGATCATATTTTTATTAACTTGAGTGCAGCTGTTCTAATATGATGATACGATAAACAAGCAAACCAAAAAAGTGATTTTCAATTTTATTTACATAGATTAGGTTTATATGCATATAATTTGGATTTAAGACTTAGCTTACATAGTTTTACGTTTCTATGCAGATAACTGAATCTATAGACTGGTTTTTCTCATATGTCCTTGCATCATGAAATTGCAAATAGAATATACGTTTGTAAGAACAATCATTGTGTGCCATTATATTGATATATTGCATGTGAATTTCTGCGTTTTGGAATATGGTGTAAAGCTTTGGGTACTGGACGCAAAGTTATGGAATGGAATGATTGTTCTCCAGGCGTATTACAGCTCTGTAATTTCGCCAACACCAGCGAAGCCACTTCTCACTAAATGCTTATTTCTTAAAAGAACGAATTGTAGTTATTATATAATATAATATTGAAGTACGACGCAATTATAAAATTTCAACTTTTCACTAGAAACCTTGGAAAACGCTATGGGTATAAAACAGTTAAAAAGGGATGCAGTCATTAAACTGCCATGCTAAATGTTGTGATAGTTTTAGGAAAAACCCTTGCACTTAAAACTAAAAGTATTACTGGATAAAATGCTGTGCAAGAAACTTCGAAATACGGCCAAATTTGCTACATATTTTCCCAGTTTCACAACACTTGTTATTTGCCTTAACTTGCAATGTCCAGAAATATTTTTGTATAGTAATTTTATTTTGCAGATTTATTGGTACATATTGAATAAAATAATTTTTTCGCGCGAAATATAGTCTTATTAAAAAACCGTAAATGAATCTTAATATGTGTTATATTAAAGCAATCATCACATGTGAGAAAAGTAAATGAAATGGATTGAATTTCGTATTTTGAAGGCATTTAAATCTACTGTTTAAAGGAATTAACGTTCACTTTAGAAACTTTTCTTGCCTTTAAGAATCATTCAATTTTCCTGAATTTGCTTTTCACACAAATAATTTATAATATTACGGATTGTTAAAAGTAATGTCAATTTTTTCCATATGGTAGTTTTTTTTTACAAATTAGTGTTTTATTTATTATTTAGGATGGGCTTCAAGAACGAGAAATTATAAGAAAATATTAAGAAATGTAAATAATTTATATATTTTTTGGGAATGACTACAAGTTTTATTACTTTATCTACACGCATAGTATAATGTATAAAGAAATTAACGTGACGGGGTCGAAAATGGAATTGGAATTTTCGACGAAATAACTCGTTTAAATTATTCCTGGACTCGCCTCGGACGTTTTTTACGATACGTCTGTCTGTGTGTTTGTGTATGCCTATATGCTAGTTTGCAAGTTTGTGTGCGTCTGCGAGTGTGGATGGGTGGGTGTTAGTGTATATTAGTATGTGAAAATCAATTGGAACGATTAATTATTTAGTATCTTTTATTTAACTTGATTACAAGAAAGTTCATTGTTGATTTAATGCTTCGAACATTATATAAATGTTATTGAATTTCACTTTGATATTAGCATATTATTTTTACGTATGTGATAATTTCCTCTTGGCAAGTGATGCCTATTCCTGTATAAATTGTTCCATTAAATTTTATTTTCAAAAGTCATTAACCAAAAATTAAAAACTAAATTTCATTAAAATCGGATAGTCCGTTTGAATGTGATGGTATTTTAAAAATTTTGACATTGAAGTGAAAAACTGTGCTTCCCTCGCTACGTTCCAATAAATTGGGATTGTATGTTATAAATTCTATTTTCAGTTAGAATATTGAAACTTGTACTTTCAAAAACAAATAAACTGCTACAAAATGGTTAGGCAAGAATTTCTAAGGATAAATCTGTCATAAAATGATCTAGATCTAGCAGTAAAATTATATCATTTTTTTAACAGTTGCAGCTACTTCACATGCTTTAAAACAATTCGTAAAACTCTTCACGAAGACTGCGCAGTTAATTCCATTTTTGGGTTAATTCGTAGCACATGATACAAAAGTTACTGAATTTCATTTTTGGTTTTAACGTTTAATTTTTGCGTTTGAGATTATGTGCTGTTGCCAAATTGTGCTGATTAAAGTATAAATTGTTCGATTTCTTTCTTTTAAATCAGTGTGCACATTAACCACTGATTAGAAATCAGATATCATTAAATTCGTATAGGCCGTTCTAGTGTGATGTTCTTTTAAACATTCTGACATTTAAGTGGCTGAAGAATTTAGCTTCCCCCGCTTCGGTCCTATAAATTGTGATTGTTTGTTATACATTCGAATTATTTAATGCAGAATATTGAAATTTCTCGTTTTTAAACCAAAAAAATCGCTAGAAAGTTATTAGACGTGAATTTTTATGGATAAATATGTCCAAAACTCTCTATATCTAGAGAAAATGACAATCATTTTTTTAACAGTTTTAGTCATTCTATTGGAAAGGAAGGAGATACTGCTCACGTCCAATAACGCAATTTGTAAAAATCATCCCGAAATCTATACAGGTAACTGTAGTTCTCAGGTAGCATGAGAGTTGACAAGAGTGGAATTATTACAAGATTGTTGTGGTTTATATTAATATAGTACACTATAATTAAAAAATACTGAAATATAATTATTTCAAAATCATTAATACATATTTTGCAGTAAAAGTATAGACCATTTGGATGCTCTAAATTAATCTTTCGAATTCTTTTTAGCGGAGACCCTACGATGTTTCGTAAAATCTTGCAGATCCCTAAAATTACTGCATAAAATTTGGAGAAATCTCTACTTCGCTTACTCAGTGTTCAACAAGATTGATTTGTAAACTATACGCATAGAGTGGTAGAGTTCATAAATAAGGGTTCATAAATAAATTATTAACTCTCATTCTCATTAAAATAAATAAATTATATTTATTGCCTGCCCATTTCTATTTATCAATTACTGATATTAAAAAATTTACAAACAATTTTGCTGTATGCTTTGCTTACAAGATGATACATATATTTTGTAACCATTCTGAGTTAACATAATTATTTGTCATCTGAAAAATATATTAGCAGTTCAAAGTTATTCGGAATCATCATTAATGCCAACTTAACTCTTTGCAAGTTTTCCGTTTCGAAAGATGTGTTTTTCAAAACATTTATTGCAAGTTAAGTTGCAAGTGTTAATCTCAATTATATTTTAATTATTACAGGAATTTCTAACGCAGTTAAACAAGCAAAATACTACATACATTTATTATTAGATCCGACTAAAACATTCATTATTTTAATGCATTTTATCAGTAACGAATAAGGTTGCTTAATCTCAACGTTTATAAAAGCATCTTGGAAATCTCGCACGAGTCCGATGAGCACCGGTGTCCCGTAAATCCCTAGTTGAAAAGTTGCTTTTATAAATATTCCAAAATTAACGATATACCCTTTCCTCATTCGTGAAATATAATGTATATAATTTTAAACAGTCGATTTGCTTTGCATTTTTAGGATTTGGAGTAGTGCGCGTTTATAAATTTATTTGGAGGTTTATATACCACTGTTTCCATGTTCAAAGTGAGCAGAGTACGAGTTTGACATTGAAGCAGACTGCCGAAGTGGTTGTCGACTGGTCAAGGCAAGCGTTTCCGTAGCAATCGTGCGACGAGCCACGTTGTGGGTTCGAGCCCCACGTAAGGCATGGAAGTTTGTGTTGTGGGAGCAATGTGATCCGCCTCCCTCTGGTGCGCCTGGGGCAACGTCAATGGACGGCTAAATGGATCACACTCTGACCGCTGTAATAAAGGCGAATGACGAAGGTCAAAGTGCCTGGTCATTTGAAAAATAAAAGTATTGAAACAGACTGAGAGTTGGATGGCTAAATTGTAAGTAGGGCCATAACTGGGCTACTGATCATATTTTTATTAACTTGAGTGCAGCTGTTCTAATATGATGATACGATAAACAAGCAAACCAAAAAAGTGATTTTCAATTTTATTTACATAGATTAGGTTTATATGCATATAATTTGGATTTAAGACTTAGCTTACATAGTTTTACGTTTCTATGCAGATAACTGAATCTATAGACTGGTTTTTCTCATATGTCCTTGCATCATGAAATTGCAAATAGAATATACGTTTGTAAGAACAATCATTGTGTGCCATTATATTGATATATTGCATGTGAATTTCTGCGTTTTGGAATATGGTGTAAAGCTTTGGGTACTGGACGCAAAGTTATGGAATGGAATGATTGTTCTCCAGGCGTATTACAGCTCTGTAATTTCGCCAACACCAGCGAAGCCACTTCTCACTAAATGCTTATTTCTTAAAAGAACGAATTGTAGTTATTATATAATATAATATTGAAGTTCGACGCAATTATAAAATTTCAACTTTTCACTAGAAACCTTGGAAAACGCTATGGGTATAAAACAGTTAAAAAGGGATGCAGTCATTAAACTGCCATGCTAAATGTTGTGATAGTTTTAGGAAAAACCCTTGCACTTAAAACTAAAAGTATTACTGGATAAAATGCTGTGCAAGAAACCTCGAAATACGACCAAATTTGCTACATATTTTCCCAGTTTCACAACACTTGTTATTTGCCTTAACTTGCAATGTCCAGAAATATTTTTGTATAGTAATTTTATTTTGCAGATTTATTGGTACATATTGAATAAAATCATTTTTTCGCGCGAAATATAGTCTTATTAAAAAACCGTAAATGAATCTTAATATGTGTTATATTAAAGCAATCATCACATGTGAGAAAAGTAAATGAAATGGATTGAATTTCGTATTTTGAAGGCATTTAAATCTACTGTTTAAGGGAATTAACTTTCATTTTAGAAACTTTTCTTGATTTTAAGAATCATTCAAATTTCCTGAATTTGCTTTTCACACAAATAATTTATAATATTACGGATTGTTTAAAGTAATGTCAATTTTTTCCATATGGTAGTTTTTTTTTACAAATTTGTGTTTTACTTATTATTTAGGATGGGCTTCAAGAACGAGAAATTATAAGAAAATATTAAGAAATGTAAATAATTTATATATTTTTTGGGATTGACTACAAGTTTTATTACTTAATCTACATGCATAGTATAATGTATAAAGAAATTAACGTGACGGGGTCGAAAATGGAATTGGAATTTTTGACGAAATAACTCGTTTAAAATATTCCTGGACTCGCCTCGGACGTTTTTTACGATACGTCTGTCTGTGTGTTTGTGTATGCCTATATGCTAGTTTGCAAGTTTGTGTGCGTCTGCGAGTGTGGATGGGTGGGTGTTAGAGTATATTAGTATGTGAAGATCAATTGGAACGATTAATTATTTAGTATCTTTTATTTAACTTGATTACAAGAAAGTTCATTGTTGATTTAATGCATCGAAAATTATATAAATGTTATTGAATTTCACTTTTGATATTAGCATATTATTTTTACGTATGTGATAATTTCCTCTTGCCAAGTGATGCCAATTCCTGTATAAATTGTTCCATTAAATTTTATTTTCAAAAGTCATTAACCAATGATTAAAAACTAAATATCATTTAAATCGGATAGTCCGTTTTAATGTGATGGTATTTTAAAAATTTTGACATTGAAGTGAAAAACTGTACTTCCCTCGCTACGTTCCAATAAATTGGGATTGTATGTTATAAATTTTAATTTCAGTTAGAATATTGAAACTTGTACGTTTAAAAACAAATAAACTGCTACAAAATGGTTAGGCAAGAATTTCTAAGGATAAATCTGTCATAAAATGATCTAGATCTAGCAGTAAAATTTTATAATTTTTTAACAGTTGCAGCTACTCCACATGCTTTAAAACAATTCTTAAAACTCATCACGAAGACTGCACAGTTAATTCCATTTTTGGGTTAATTCGTAGCACATAATACACAAGTTACAGAATTTCGGTTTTGGTTTTAACGTTTAATTTTTGCGTATGAGATTATGTGCTGTTGCCAAATTGTTCTGATTAAAGTATAAATTGTTCGATTTCTTTCTTTTGAATCAGTGTGCACATTAAACACTGATTAGAAATCAGATATCATTAAATTCGGATAGGCCGTTCTAGAGTGATGTTCTTTTAAACATTCTGACATTTAAGTGGCTGAAGAATTTAGCTTCCCCCGCTTCGGTCCAATAAATTGTGACTGTTTGTTATACATTCGAATTATTTTATGCAGAATATTGAAATTTCTCGATTTTAAACCAAAAAAATCGCTAGAAAATAATTAGACGTGAATTTTTATGGATAAATATGTCCAAAACTCTCTATATCTAGAGAAAATGACAATCATTTTTTTAACAGTTTTAGTCATTCCATTGGAGAGAAAGGAGATACTGCTCACGTCCAATAACGCAATTTGTAAAAATCATCCCGAAATCTATACAGGTAACTGTAGTTCTCAGGTAGCATGAGAGTGGACAAGAGTGGAATTATTACAAGTATGTTGTGGTTTATATTAATATATTACGCTATAATTAAAAAATACTGAAATATAATTATTTCAAAATCATTAATACATGTTTTGCAGTAAAAATATAGACCCTTTGGATGCTCTAAATTAATCTTTCGAATTTTTTTTAGCGGAGACCCTACGATGTTTCGTAAAATCTTGCAAATCCCTAAAATTACTTCGTAAAATTTGGAGAAATCTCTACTTCGCTTACTCAGTGTTCAACTAGATTGACTTGTAAACTATACGCATACAGTGGTAGAGTTCATAAATAAGGATTCATAAATAAATTATTAACTCACATTCTCATTAAAATAAATAAATTATATTTATTGCCTGCCCATTTCTATTTATTAATTTCTGATATTAAGAAACTTACAAACAATTTTGCTGTATGCTTTGCTTACAAGATGATACATATATTTTGTAACCATTCTGAGATAACATAATTATTTGTCATCTGAAAAATATATTAGCAGTTCAAATTTATTCGGAATCATCATTAATGCCAACTTAACTCTTTGCAAGTTTTCCGTTTCGAAAGATGTGTTTTTCAAAACATTTATTGCAAGTTAAGTTGCAAGTGTTAATCTCAATTATATTTTAATTATTACAGGAATTTCTAACTCAGTTAAACAAGCAAAATACTATATAAATTTATTATTAGATCCCACTAAAACATTCATAATTTTAATGTATTTTATCAGTAACGAATAAGGTTGCTTAATCTCAACGTTTATAAAAGCATCTTGGAAATCTCGCACGAGTCCGATGAGCCCTGGTGTCCCGTAAATCCCTAGTTGAAATGTTGCTTTTATAAATATTCCAAAATTAACGATATACCCTTTCCTCATTCGTGAAATATAATGTATATAATTTTAAACAGCCGATTAGCTTTGCATTTTTCGGATTGGGAGTTGTGCGCGTTTATAAATTTATTTGGAGGTTTATATAACACTGTTTCCATGTTCAAAGTGAGCAGAGTACGAGTTTGACATTGAAGCAGACTGCCGAAGTGGTTGTCGACTGGTCAAGGCAAGCGTTTCCGTAGCAATCGTGCGACGAGCCACGTTGTGGGTTCGAGCCCCACGTAAGGCATGGATGTTTGTGTTGTGGGCGCAATGTGATCCGCCTCCCTCTGGTGCGACTGAGGCAACGTCAATGGACGGCTAAATGGTTCACACTCTGGCCTCTGTAATAAAGGCGAATGACGAAGGTCAAAGTGCAGGGTCATTTGAAAAAAAAAAGCATTGAACAGACTGAGAGTTGGTTGGCTAAATTTTAAGTAGGGCCATAACTGGGCTACTGATCATATTTTTATTGACTTGAGTGCAGCTGTTCTAATATGATGTTACGATAATATAATTTGGATTTAAGACATAGCTTACATAGTTTTACGTTTCTATGCAGATAACTGAATCTATAGACTGAATTTTCTCATATGTCCTTGCATCATGAAATTGCAAATAGAATATACGTTTGTAAGAACAATCATTGTGTGCCATTATATTGATATATTGTATGTGAATTTCTGCGTTTTGGAATATGGTGTAAAGCTTTGGGTTCTGGACGCAAAGTTATGGAATGGAATGATTGTTCTCCAGGTGTATTACAGCTCTGTAATTTCGCCAACACAAGCGAAGCCACTTCTCACTAAATGCTTATTTCTTAAAAGAACGAATTGTAGTTATTATATAATATAATATTGAAGTACGACGCAATTATAAAATTTCAACTTTTGACTAGAAAACTTGGAAAACGCTATGGGCATAAAACAGTTAAAAAGGGATGCAGTCATAAAACTTCCATGCTAAATGTTGTGATAGTTTTAGCAAAAATCCTTGCACTTAAAACTAAAAGTATTACTGGATAAAATGCTGTGCAAGAAACCTCGAAATATGGCCAAATTTGCTACATATTTTCCCAGTTTCACAACACTTGTTATTTGCCTTAACTTGCCATGTCCAGAAACACTTTTGTATTGTAATTTTATTTTGCAGATTTATTGGTACATATTGAATAAAATCATCTTTTCGCGCGAAATATAGTCTTATTCAAAAACGGTAAATGAATCTTAATATGTGTTATATTAAAACAATCATCACATGTGAGAAAAGTAAATGAATCGGATTGAATTTCGTATTTTGAAGGCATTTAAATCTACTGTTTAAGGGAATTAACGTTCACTTTCGAAACTTTTCTTGATTTTAAGAATCATTCAATTTTCCTGGATTTGCTTTTTCACACAAAATAATTTATAATATTGCAGGTTGTTAAAAGTAATGTCAATTTTTTCTATACGGTTGTTTTTTTACAAATTAGTGTTTTATTTATTGTTTAGGATGGGCTTCAAGAACGAGAAATTATAAGAAAATATAAGGAAATGTAAATAATTTATATATTTTTTTGGATTGACTACAAGTTTTATTACTTTATCTACATGCATAGTATAATATATAAAGAAATTAATGTGACGGGGTCGAAAATGGAATTCGAAATTTCGACGAAATAACTCGTTTCAATTTTTTCTGGACTCGCCTCGGACGTTTTTTACGATACGTCTGTCTGTGTGCGTATATGTAAATTTGTAAGTTTGTGTGCGCGTGCGAGTGTGGATGGGTGGATGTTAGTGTGTATTAGTACGTGAAAATCAATTAGAACGATTATTAATTTAGTATCTTTGATTCAACTTGATTACAAGAAAGTTCATTGTTGATTTAATGCATCGCACATTATATAAATGTTATTGAATTTCACTTTTGAGATTAACATATTATTTTTACGTATGTGATAATTTGCTCTTGCCAAATGATGCAAATTCCAGTATAAATTGCTCCATTAAATTTTATTTTCAAAAGTCATTAACCAATGATTAAAAACTAAATATCATTAAAATCGGATAGTCCGTTTTAATGTGATGGTATTTTAAACATTTTGACATTGAATTGAAGAACTGTGCTTCCCTCGCTAAGGCTCCAATAAATTGGGATTGTATGTTATAAATTCTAATTTCAGTTAGAATATTGAAACCTGTACGTTTAAAACAAATAAACTGCTACAAAATGGTTAGGCAAGAATTTCTAAGGATAAATCTGTCATAAAATGATCTAGATCTAGCAGTAAAAGTATATCATTTTTTTAACAGTTGCAGCTACTCCACATGCATTAAAACAATTCGTAAAACTCATCACGAAGACTGTGCAGTTAATTCCATTTTTGGGTTAATTCGTAGCACATAATACAAAAGTTACTGAATTTCATTTTTGGTTTTAACGTTTAATTTTTGCGTATGAGATTATTTGCTGTTGCCAAACTGTGCTGATTAAAGTATAAATTGTTCGATTTATTTCTTTTAAATCAGTGTGCACATTAACCCCTGATTAGAAACCAGATATCATTAAATTCGGATAGGCCGTTCTAGAGTGATGTTCTTTTAAACATTCTGACATTTAAGTGGCTGAAGAATTTAGCTTCCCCCGCTTCGGTCCAATAAATTGTGATTATTTGTTATACATTCGAATTATTTTATGCAGAATATTGAAATTTCTCGATTTCAAACCAAAAAAATCGCTAGAAAATTATTAGACGTGAATTTTTATGGATAAATATTTCCAAAACTCTCTATATCTAGAGAAAATGGCAATCATTGTTTTAACAGTTTTAGTCATTCTATTGGAGAGGAAGGAGATACTGCTCACGTCCAATAACGCAATTTGTAAAAATCATCCCGAAATCTATACAGGTAACTGTAGTTCTCAGGTAGCATGAGAGTGGAAAAGAGTGGAACTATTGCAAGATTGTTGTGGTTTATATTAATATACTACACTATAATTAAAAAATACCGAAATCTAATTATTTCAAAATCATTAATACATATTTTGCAGTAAAAGTATAGACCATTTTGATGCTCTAAATTAATATTTCGAATTTTTTTTAGCGGAGACCCTACGATGTTTCGTAAAATCTTGCAGATCCCCAAAATTACTTCATAAAATTTGGAGAAATCTCTAATTCGCTTACTCAGTGTTCATCTAGATTGATTTGTAAACTATACGCATGCAGTGGTAGAGTTCATAAATAAGGGTTAATAAATAAATTATTAACTCACATTCTCATTAAAATAAATAAATTATATTTATTGCCTGCCCATTTCGATTTATTAATTATTGATATTATGAAATCTACTAACAATTTTCAAACGGATGATACATATATTTCTTAACAATTCTGAGTTAATATAATTATTTTTCATCTGAAAAATATATTAGCAGTTCAAAGGTGTTCTGAATCATCATTAATGCCAACTTAATTTTTTGCAAGCTTTCCGTTTCGAGAGATCTTATTCTTCAAATATATATATCGCAAGTCAAGTTGCAATTGTAATCTCAATTAAATTTTAATTATAATAGGAATATCTAACTCAGTTAAACATTCAAAATACACTATATATTTATTATCAGATCCCTCTAAAACCTTCATAAATTTAATGCATTTTATCAGTAACGAAAAATGTTGCTTAATCTCTACGTTTTGAAAAACATCTTGGAAATCTCATACGAGTCCGAGGAGCCCTGGGGGTCCGCAAATCCCTAGTTGAAAAATAACTTTTATAAATATTCCGAAATTAACGATATGCCCTTTCCTCGTTCGTGAAATATAATGTATATAATTTTAAACAGTCGATTTGCATTGCATTTTTAAGATTAGGAGTAGTGCTCGTTTTAAATTTATTTGGAGGTTTATATAACACTGTTTCCATGTTCAAAGTAGGCAGAGTACGAGTTTGACATTGAAGCAGACTGTCGACGTGGTTGGCGAGTGGTCGAGGCAAGCGTTTCCATAGCAGTCGCTCGACCGCCACTTTGTGGGTTCGAGTCCCACATAATGCATGGATGTTTGTGTTGTGGGCGCAATGTGATCCGCCCCTCTCTGGTGCGCCTGGGACAACGTCAATGGATGCCTTAATGGTTCACACTCTGGCTGCTGTAATAAAGGTGAATGACGAAGGTCAAAGTGCCTGGCCATTTGAAAAAAAAAATCATTGAAACAGATTGACAGTTGGTTGCCTAAATTTTAAGTTGGACCCTACCTGGGCTACTGATCGTATTTTTTGTAACTTGTATGCAGCTGTTCTAGTATGATGATAAGATAAACAAACAAACCAATAAATAGATTTTCATTTTTATTTACATAGATTTGGTTCAAATGCATGTGATTTGGATTTAAGATTTAGCTTATATAATTTTTCTTTTACATGCAGATAACGAAATCTATAGATTGTTTTTTCTCATATATGCTTGCTGCATGAAATTGCAAATATAATATACATTAGTAAAAACAATCATTGCGTGCCATTATATTGGTATATTGTATGTGATTTCCTGCGTTTTGGAATAGAATGTGGAGTCCTGGGTTGTTGGATGCTGTGTCATGGAGTTGAAAGCTTTTTTCAAGGTGTATTGCAGCTCTGTAATTTCGCCAACACAAGCGAAGATACTTCTCATCAAATGCTTATTTCTTAACTGATAATAATTGTAGTTACTATTTAATATATTATTGAAGTACGACCATTTATATAATTCCATCCTTTCACTGGAAACCTTGGCAAAAGCAATGGGTATAAAACAGTTAAAAAGAGATGCAGTTATAAAACTGCCATGCTAAATGTTGTGGTAAATTTAGAAAAAAAGTTTGCTCTTAAAACTAAATGTTTTAGAGGACAAAATGTTGTGCAAGAAACCTCGAAATATGGCCAAATTTTCTGCCTTTGCTCCCAGTCCCACAACACTGGTTACTTGCCTTAACTTGCCATGTCCAGAAATAATTGTGTATAGTAATTTTATTTTGCATATTTATTGATACATATTGAATAAAATAATTTTGTCCCGCGAAATATAGTCATATTAAAAAACAGTAAAAAATTCTTAATATGTGTTATATTAAAGAAATCCTCGCATGTGATACGCAAAGATGTATTGGATTGAATTTCGTATTTTGAAGGCATTGAAATCTCTAGTTCCAGGGAATTAATGTTCAATTTAGAAAATTTTCTAGATTTTCAGGATCATTCAATATTCCTGGATTTGCTTTCACACACAAAATAAGTTATCACATTACAGATTGTTAAAAGTAATGTCAATTTTTTCCATACTGTAGTTGCAGATTAGCGTTTTATTTATTATTTAGGATGAGTTTCAAAAACGAGAAATTATAAGAAAATATTAAGGATAAATATGTCCAAAAATGTCTATATCTAGAGAAAATGACAATCTCATTTTTAACAGTTTTAGTCCTCCTATTGGAGAGGAAGGAGATACTGCTCCGTACAATAACGCAATATGTAAAAATCATCCCGAAATCTATACAGATAACTGTAGTTCTCAGGTAGCATGAAATCCGAAGAGAGTGGAAATGTTACAAGACTGTTGTGGTTTAAATTAATATTGTATACTATAATGAAAAAATACTGAAATATAATTATTTCAAAATCATTAATACATATTTTGCAGTAAAAGTATAGACCATTTTGATGCTCTAAGTTAATCTTTCGAATTCTTTTTAGCGGAGACCCTACGATGTTTCTTAAAATCTTGCAGATCCCTAAAATTACTTCATAAAATTTGGAGAAATCTCTACTTCGCTTACTCAGTGTTCAACTAGATTGATTTGTAAACTATACGCATACAGTGGTCATCATTAATAACCTTTACATCATTAATAACCTTTTACATCATTAATAACCTTTTTGCAGTAAAATTATGGACCATAACTTGATGTTCTAAATTAATCTTTCGCATTTTTTTGCGGAGTCCCTACGATGTTTCGTAAAGTCTTGCAGATCCCTAAAATTTCTTCATAAAATTTGGAGAAATCTCTACTTAGCTTACTCAGTGTTCGACTAGTTTGATTTGAAAACTAGACGCTTATTGTGGTAGAGTTCATAAATAAGAGTTCATAAATAAGCGTTCATAAATAAAAATATTAACTCATACCACTTTCACTACACCATATCGTACTTGGCAACACATATATATTGATGCGCATGAAGAAATTATTACTGTTCGGAAGGCACACTATCGTACTTTCCGGAATGCAGACTATTGACTTAGAATCCATATTATATCAGCACAGAAGAATGAGTGATTGTTCTGTGACTTAACTTTCAGATGTTCTGGGACTTAAATATCCCTATTGTCCATATGTTTCTTAATACAGTCTTTTGTACACTTTGAATGCAAATTATGCTATTATATTGTTGCTTGTAGTTACATTTATATACATATTCACTCTTTCTTATATTATATGCAATGCATTTCCTTAATTTCTTATTTTTTTACAGACGTATCTTTTTCAAACAATTCTTCAGTTGTACACATTTCTTATTTGGTAATACAACTAGCATGTTATTTAACTGTGTTTACATGCTTGAACACATCATGGCAAGTTATAAGCACATAATTATATAGTGGCAGTTATAAATATCTAAATATCTAGTATTTCCGCTACTCCAAAATAACGTGCCTCATATTCAAGTCGTCGTCCCTTTAACTCCTGCCGCCCTGCCGGGGGATTCTAAACAGAGAGAAAAGAATCTGGTTTGACCTAAAAGAAGATCCTCCTCCTTTCTCTAAAAGAAATGCGTATCGTTCCTATGGCAACTTCGTATTCGGTTGACCTGAACGGAGACCCTGAACTGGAGCCCTCATTGTTTGAAGTGCGCAACATTACGTAAGAGGTGTTTAACTACTCATTCCCTGTTTTGCTCAACTTTTAATCGTAATCGTTACAATTGGCGATATATATCTTCTAAAGACCGGGCTTCTGACTGTCCGAATCTTCTTGCGTAGGATTACTTACAAGCGGTAAGCTTATCTGTATGCTTTGAGAAATGGAATTCCAGTTTTTCCTTTCATGTTTTCTTGTATTATTATTTCTATTTATTCTACATATTTTGCTATTAATTCTATTTTACTTTACTATATATACATATATTTACTTTTTTTTTTGTTTTAATCTTAACGCAGATCTGATACCGCAGTTTGCTAATATTTTATTTTTAATTAATGATTATATTAATTTTCATGTGCTCTTAATTCATTGCATTTAATATTTGTTGCAACAATGCGTGATATATATATATATATATATATATATATATATATATATATATATATATATTTATATATATATATTATTATGATTATAATATGCTTTAATTGTTATGTTTATTGATTTGACTACGTTTCCATTTCAGCATGATTTTACATATTTATTTATTTCAATATCATTCTTTCATATTTAATTTTATTTGTTAATTCTTTTTATTTACTATTATGTTTGTTTAATGAAATCATCTCTTAATAATACTCAATACTTACTTTAACACACATTTAATGTTTTTTCCTAATATATTTTACTGGCCGGTAATTTTTAAAGAACTATAACTGCCTGCAATTATAATTTTAAATTTTGATACATTGCTTGCATGTCTGCAATAAAGTATTTGTCTTTTTAACGTACTATCCGGGGGAGCTTTTCTCCTGATATTTATTTTTATGCAAGGACTTATTTTGAAGCTGACAAGTTGTTGCCCCAAACACCGGCTTTTTACTCTGACTGTGAAGGACGTGAAACTCATCTTACTTATTCAAACGTTATTAATTTATATGTGTGATTAACTTTCATTTTGTTTTTAGATTACGTTCTTTCGTAAAAGGTCTGTATAAACTATTCATGCCATATATATATATATATAGTTTAAGCATTTATAGTAATGTACTATTGCTTAATCTGAAACAGGCATTTGTTTGGGTTAATTAGAATTAAATACCCAGACCTGAAGATGAATTTAATTCTGATTAATCATCGAATTTGAGAAGGTTCTGTTCTTTTCTCTTATCGGCATTATGGCCGTGAATTTGCTTCTATGGTGATGTTAATATTACTTGAATTGTATTTTTATTTTTTTTATTTTTACATAATTCTTATTATTACATTTCAGATATATATATATATATTTATATATATATATATATATATATATATATATATATATATATATATATATATATATATATATATATATATATATATATATATATATATATATATATATATAAATATATGTTTACTAACTATTTTTTACATCAGCTTTGCCTGTTTATTTTGTCTTCAAAATGTATTTATTTCTTTATTTATGATTTTGATTGTGTTCCATCGTCTTTTTATTATCTCATGAAAAACTTTATGATTTCGATTATCATGTACTTGCTTTTATCATGCTTCATTCCTTGATTTTGCACTTTATTAATTTTCCCGTAAGTATTTTTTCAAGATCCTCACAAGAAGAAAGATAGCGTATACACTTCATCTCAAGCATCTTACCATTGGAAACACAAATTGCCAGATCTTCGGTAACCTCTACAGTTATTATCCACCATCTGTTGTACAAGTAAGAGAAATTGCAAGTAAGACAAATTTATTTATCTCTCTCTACTTTTTTTCTACACAGCAGTTTATGTAAATTTAAAACATTGAGGGATTTTGTATGTAGTATTTACCACTCCTACACATTTTTTTCAATATTTATTTGTTATATTATTACTTTTGTTTAAAGAAATGTTTAATTATTTTCCTTTTATTTTTGTTTTATCCTCATATTTACATATATATATATTTACTTAATTACACATAATATACGACAAGTGCTATACGTAATCACAAAGATGTAAACCAATATTACCAAGGAATAGGCGCAAATGCTGCTCTTTAATCCGAAGTAAATATACTATTGAAATCAAAAACGAGGATTAAGCTCAATGGAAGGGAAAACCAAATACAATGCATGCAATGGCAGAGGAGGATGGCGACTCCTCATTCCCGTTTAAAGCTGCTTTTCCAGCCCGGGCAAACGCTCACGGAACCAATGCATTGCAAAGGTTGATCCCCCATACGTGCCCAGTCAGAAGCACCCAAACATGGAGAAACAGACCACTGAGAATGGAAGTCAAGAAACGCACAACTAAGGAAACACAAAACCTCCTATTATATAAATAACTATGCGCATGTGCAAGTCTTCAAGTGATATGCAGAAACTATCCCAATTCCGCAAAATCCCTTTTGAAAGTATTTGCTTCATTTTTATTGTTGAAAAAAGAATTATAATATTTCTTCAGGAATTTAACAGGGTAATTCTTTTTTAATGCCTCTAATATTATCCCCTTGTTACTTGATATGCAATCCTTTGCTAAAGTGTTGCATATTTGGTTTCTCTTGAAATGTCCCAAAAGTATATTTCTAAAAATGAATCTTGAGAGGTTCGTTTTCCAAGTGATGATATTGTTAATTTTTATGCCATAACTTTTTCTTTTGTCGTGTAGACTCGTATAAATTCCATTCCTTGTATTGTACTTAATGGTGATATCCAAGAAATTCACCGATCCATCCTCTGCACGTTTATTTTCAACCAATTCCAAGCCACTGGGGTAAAAATTGAATTCCAATCCTGCTGCATTTTCATAATATCCATACAGCACGTCATCAACATAACGAAAGTACGGTATCTCATATAATAGGTGTGTTCCATGCTCATATGTAGTGAGATATATGTCAGCCAATATTGATGAACAACTTCCCCCCATTGGAATTCCTTTAATCTGTTTATAATAGCACTTTCCGTCAAAAAGTATATTTTCCCTCAAAACCAGATTGATAAGGTCCATATATTTTCGATATGTAATGTACTCTTTCAAATTATGTAACTCATGCAATTCCTTCAATATAAGGTAAAGTTGTGCAATATCAATATTATTGAAAAGATCGCGAAAATCATAACTTCTGAATCGCAATTCCTTGTCACAGAATTTAAGTCTTTTAATGATATCATGGCTGTTCTTGATAATAACAGTTCCCTGCTTTTGAATGTTAATCATAACTTGCTTTAGGATATTTAAAAGTTTTAAGTTAGCAATGGTCAAATAAGTTCCGCATCCTACGGTGACAGTGCGGAATTTAACGGGTTCCTTATGCATCTTTGGTATAAGCACTAAGTAAGGAAACTTAACATTTTTAAGATCAATATCAATTCTTTTGTATAAGGCTTTGATTCGATTGGTCAAAGTTTTACTATTATGCGATACCGATGTATACATATCCTGATCAAGGTAACATTTCTGTAGATAGCTTCTGGAGATAGCTTTGTAATCACTTATACAGATAAAATCGTGGCTAATTACGCATTTACCTGTAAAAAATATTATATGGAAAATTTACAGAAATGTTACCTTGATCAGGATATGTATACATCGGTATCGCATAATAGTAAAACTTTGACCAATCGAATCAAAGCCTTATACAAAAGAATTGATATTGATCTTAAAAATGTTAAGTTCCCTTACTTAGTGCTTATACCAAAGATGCATAAGGAACCCGTTAAATTCCGCACTGTCACCGTAGGATGCGGAACTTATTTGACCATTGCTAACTTAAAACTTTTAAATATCCTAAAGCAAGTTATGATTAACATTCAAAAGCAGGGAACTGTTATTATCAAGAACAGCCATGATATCATTAAAAGACTTAAATTCTGTGACAAGGAATTGCGATTCAGAAGTTATGATTTTCGCGATCTTTTCAATAATATTGATATTGCACAACTTTACCTTATATTGAAGGAATTGCATGAGTTACATAATTTGAAAGAGTACATTACATATCGAAAATATATGGACCTTATCAATCTGGTTTTGAGGGAAAATATACTTTTTGACGGAAAGTGCTATTATAAACAGATTAAAGGAATTCCAATGGGGGGAAGTTGTTCATCAATATTGGCTGACATATATCTCACTACATATGAGCATGGAACACACCTATTATATGAGATACCGTACTTTCGTTATGTTGATGACGTGCTGTATGGATATTATGAAAATGCAGCAGGATTGGAATTCAATTTTTACCCCAGTGGCTTGGAATTGGTTGAAAATAAACGTGCAGAGGATGGATCGGTGAATTTCTTGGATATCACCATTAAGTACAATACAAGGAATGGAATTTATACGAGTCTACACGACAAAAGAAAAAGTTATGGCATAAAAATTAACAATATCATCACTTGGAAAACGAACCTCTCAAGATTCATTTTTAGAAATATACTTTTGGGACATTTCAAGAGAAACCAAATATGCAACACTTTAGCAAAGGATTGCATATCAAGTAACAAGGGGATAATATTAGAGGCATTAAAAAAGAATTACCCTGTTAAATTCCTGAAGAAATATTATAATTCTTTTTTCAACAATAAAAATGAAGCAAATACTTTCAAAAGGGATTTTGCGGAATTGGGATAGTTTCTGCATATCACTTGAAGACTTGCACATGCGCATAGTTATTTATATAATAGGAGGTTTTGTGTTTCCTTAGTTGTGCGTTTCTTGACTTCCATTCTCAGTGGTCTGTTTCTCCATGTTTGGGTGCTTCTGACTGGGCACGTATGGGGGATCAACCTTTGCAATGCATTGGTTCCGTGAGCGTTTGCCCGGGCTGGAAAAGCAGCTTTAAACGGGAATGAGGAGTCGCCATCCTCCTCTGCCATTGCATGCATTGTATTTGGTTTTCCCTTCCATTGAGCTTAATCCTCGTTTTTGATTTACTTAATTACTATATTTATAATTATATGCATTTACCATTTCATCGCCGCTGATTCGAATAAGAATTTTTGGTTTCCTCAAATTATATTTACTAGGACTCACCTGTTTCTTCTTAGCGTTATTATAATTTTTGTTTACATGCGATTGACTTCTGTCAGAAGTTCGCCGTGTCTGATTATTTTGTAAATACGTTTTGCGCGGTTCTGCCTTATACAATTTGTTGGCATGAACAACGATCTATTTCTGATTTGGATCATACATAGGCGTGATGGCGTAATTATTATTACGTATCACCTTTACAATGCGATACGGTCCTTGAAAATTGTTTTGTAACGCTGTGGAGTGTCGTAAACTCTTTAAATATACAATCTGCCCTTTTAATAACTTTTTTCTCTAACTCTTTTTATAATTTTCTCTTGCCGAATTTGCGCCTGTCTTTGTTTAATTTTCGTAAATTTATTTACCTTTTCAGCTAACGTAAGTGCTTCATTGATTTTATTATCGTAGCGGGACTGCGGTCTACATGTGCGCTATGTGTCGCATTAAGAAATAACTTTAGATATGGCAATGCTTTATACCAGTTGAATGTTTCATTTGCCATTGCTGCTAAAGAATGTTTTATGCATAAGTGACTTCTTTCAAAAATTGCATTTGAGCTTGGTTTATATATTGATGTATACTTCAGTTTTACACCATGTTGCTCTGCGGATTTTTTAAGTTCCTTGCTTTTAAGTTGTTTGACATTGTCCATTAATAGCCACATTGGAACTCCATTTTCTGCTATCCAATTGGTTAGTACCTGTAATACGGTGGCAGTATTTATATATCCCACGGGTACAGCCTCCAGGAATCTCGAATAATGATCAATCATCGTAATTATGTATTCGTGTTGACCTTTACTTCTGTGTAATTTTCCTACTCTATCTAATGCAACTGTATGATTTTGTCGATTTGGGCGTGGTACACGTTGGAATGCCATAGGTCTTATAGCCTTATTTTTATGACGTAAACATGCATCACATGATGCACAAAAATTCTTTACATCTTTGTACGCACCTTTCCAGTAATACTTTCTATTCAGCATTTGATAGGTCTTTTCAATTCCGAAATGCAGTGTACGAGCTAACTCAATAACTGCGTGTTTGAGATTGTGTGGAATAATAATTCTATCATTTTGCACAGGATTTCTGATAGATCTATCCGTTTTGATCATTATCAATTCGGTTTTTAAATCTTTATATTATTTATTTACATATTTTGGCTGTTTAGATTTTGCATTCAGTCCGTTAATAATTTTATGTTTCTCTATCTTTTGCTTGTTCTTTTAAAATTTTGGTTAATGTTATAGCGCTGTCATTAGCGATAGCATTATTTATTAAATGAGTCTCAGTTTGTTCAGAAAAATTTGACGTGACATAAAATCGCTGGGATTATCTTGTCTTTTAATATATTTTATGTCAAAAGAAAATTGTTGTAAATTAAAAGCCATCTTGCGATTAAATCAGAATTTTGATTTTCTGAATGAATATAATGCGCTAATGCTTTAGAATCTGTAAAAATTGTAAAGTGTGTACCATATAAAAAATCCTTGAAATGTATTATAGCATCATGAATTGCTAGCAATTCTACCTTCATGCTAAGATATTTCTTTTCACTGTCGGAAAGTTTTCTGCTTTTCTGCAATGACAGTATTATACTGCACAGGATGAAAATTCCCATTCACTGATTGAAGTAGAATTCCTGACGCCGCAACTTTTGAACAGTCTGTTGACAAACAAAATTGCTTTGACATATCGGCTGCCCTGACTACCGATTTTGACAAAATTGCATTTTGCAGTTCTACAAAAGCTTCTTCGCATTTCTCCGTCCATATAATTTTTTTGTCTTTCTTTGTTAATTCAATTAATGAGTTGCATAGTTCAAAAACATTTGGAATTATATTCCTAAAATAATTACATAAACCTAAAAATGATTTTACTTTTTTTACTGACGTGGGCACTGGGAATTTGTTATTTTTTGTACATTATCATCAGAAGGTGTTATGCTTTCGTTACTTATCTTAAATCCCAAAAACTTATTCTTCTGTTTGCATATTTGCAATTTTGCGGGGTCAATAGTTAAACCAAATTTACATAATCTTTCAAAAACAATTTTTATTCTATCCAACGTTTCCAGAAACGTATTTACGGCAATTACAATTTCATCTAAATAAAATTGAATTTTCTGTTCTTTTAAATCTCCTAAACATTTCATTATTAATAATGAAAAATCACTTGTTGAGTTTTTTGCACCAAAAGGCATCCGATTAGATTTAAATAATCCTTCGTTCATCACGAACGTTAAGATTGATATATATTCAGGTTTGATTTTAATTTGGAAAAATGCAGCTTTTTAAATCAATGATAGTATACAATTTGTGGCCTGCGGTGTTGTGCAGAATGTCGCTAATTTTGCCAATATGTATGGGCAGTAATTTGGTAATCTGATTTAGGAGTCTATAATCTATTGCTAAACGATGCTTTTGTTCTTTACTGCTGCTACTGTTATTACTATTGTTTTTTTTTAATTAGTAAACATGGGGAAGCATAATGACTGGTACTCTTTTCAATTATCCCTGCTTCACACAATTCTTTTATTTAACTCTCGAGTACAGGTTTTAACATCTTTGGCAAGGGATAAGGTTTACATGGAATATGGTAATTATGTAGCAGATAAAATTCCGGTACTATTTCATCCGTCATTCCCAGCGTTTTATATAATTTTGAAAATACGTCATAATTTTGTAAAAGCAGTTTAAGCAATATATGTTTTTCATTGTCTTGCAAATGATTTAATTTAAAATATTGCGGTATTAATTCAGCTTTTTGTAATGCTGAAATCTCAATTTTTTGTGGGTCTTTTAAACTTTCTATGTTATTAACCAGTAAAATTTTATCATTATTATGTTGTTCTTCATAAATTTCAAATTGCGGTGTTACCGTTCAGAAAATCATATTTTTATTTATTTGTATCTGTTTTTCTGTTTTATTTGTAATAATTGAAGAAATAAATTTTCTATTATTTACTTATGCAACGAATACTCAGCATGTAAATCTTTCAATGAATTTGTAATGTTTAACATTGCATCCTTATTTTAAAGTAGTTTTCACTTAATTTTAATTTTATTGATTTTGTTTCTTGGGGGAGTCATTTAATTTTATGTGGTAAGCTTGCATGTAAACATTGGATATACTCTACTTTTGTATGTTCATTTGTCGGTTCCTGTGATGGTTTTTGAATTTTGTTTTGAAGTGGAATAGATATAGATTCTTTAACAAATTTTAATATTAATTTATTTGTGTTTATTATGGCATGATGATTTCTGAGGAAGTCAAATTCTAAAATTATTTCATAGGGGGTGTTGTTCAATTGTCTAGTAATAAAAAAGGAATTTTTACATCTTTTGTTTTCGATTTAGAAGCTGAAGCTTATACATTTTGAAAACTGTATGTTTTCTTTAGTCATAGTTTGGATTTTCACTTGTCTGGATAAATAGTTAATTTTGATTTAATTTCTGATTTTTTGAAAAATTTGGTCTGACAATAAACTTACACTAGCACCACTGTCTATGAGAACAACTGGTTTTATATTCTCTAAATTTATGTTTATCATTGGCAGTGCGTCACGTTGTCCATAAATTGAATTTAGTAAATGTTCTTTGAAATTTTGTACATTCTTATTAATTTTGTTTGAAATTTTATGGGATCTCGAATCTTTATTTGATGCACTATAATTTTCTATGTGTCTTTAATTTCGAGGTCCCTTTCTTAGTTTAAATATCCATTATTTTGATATTAACTATTACTGGTTTCATATTGTCTCCTATTACTTTGATATTATCTCCTAATATTGCTTTGAAATTGTCTATTGTTGTTTCCTGTTCGACGTCGTATTCCCCGGTTATTTGTGTAACTACCTCTTCTAAAATTGAATCTACTATATTGTACGTAATTATTCTGTTTTGTGGGTCTAATTTGTGGTTTCCTGGCTGTTTTTTTCATTCGTTAGTGCCCTTTTTAGATCTTTTTTTTTACTTTTTGCAAAGTGAAACATTCGGTCATCCATTGATTGTCACGACCGCAAGCTATACAAAATTTCTGTGGCGGATTTTCTGTAGTATTTTCAATTTTTACATTATTTATCTCCGCATTCTCAATTATTTTTTTTTTACTTCAATAGTATTTACAATATCGTTTTCTTCATCTAATGCGGATTTGATTACTTCTACTGTTTTAACTGCTTCATCAAAGGTTTTTGGGTCATTTTTCTTTACTTTCGTTCGTAAATCCTCTATGAGTATTTGTAAAAAATTTGTAAGTTTTATTTTTTCTATAAATGTCTGTACTTTTGGGTCTATTGTTTCTTCTATTTCTAAAAATATGATCGCTTGGTTTTCAATCTCCTGTGTCTTTCTATCTCCTGTGTGCTTTCAATCTCCTGTCTCCTTTATGGTCATGTTTGGCAAATGTTTTATGTTGTTGAAATTATTATGGTTTTGCACTAAGGTCTTCTTCCTTTCAAATTTCATTTTTAACATTTCTATAAATTTTTCATAAGATTTTTCTTTTAGCAGAGCAATATTTTCTGCCACAAATTGTAATGCTTTTTCCTTCAATCTAGATTTTACAATAATATTTTTTTCTTGTTCTCTCCACGATGGTAATTCTGCTATTTCATTAAACTGCACTGTAAAAAAATGCACATTATTATCTTTTTGCCCATCAAATGATGGCAACATTTGCATAATTGGCAAAGAGGAATTTTGCTGCGCTTGATTTGTCGCTGTCTGTACGCGAACCGTGTTGTCTGTCAAAGCATAATTATTTGTTACTATGTCATTTATATTGACATCCTGCTGTATGTTATCGTCAATTGGAGGATCTTGCCTCGTTCTTTTGTTTGTTTGCCTACTCTTTTTCGGCGCCATGATTTAATACACTGTTATACACTTACTATACTATATACTAAATATTTATGCTAATACATACATATATACACAATAATATAATACACATATTTTACATTATAACTTTCATGCATATCTCTATCTTAATACTGAATTAACATCTCATTATTAAATTCATTATTAAATTCAATATTAATTTCAATCTCATTTTTAAATTCAATTTTGTCTTTTACTTATTATTTCTTTCTTTTATTCAAAACTTAATTCTCTCCGAACTCGACCACATACGGCACCAATGAACGTGTCGGCATCATGTCATAAGGTAATTAGTCCTTTCCCAAAATTACTATATCAGGACTTACCTTTGATGCGTTCACTAAGGGTGGAGCATGTAAACTCCTGGTTCACAAGCCGGAGAGAAAAATACACGAGATATAAATAAACACACTTATTTAAATTGGTCAATGTATTTATTATTTAAGTTCATAGATATCTATTTATCTTGATTATTAAGATTATTCATCAATCCATTTTATAATACATCTAGCGCCACCAATATTTCATTAATAAACATATTTATAACACATAATATAATTGACACATATATTTAGACACTTTAGTCTAATCTACCGAAACTCAAAATAATTCTTTTAGTTTTAAATACATGAAATCGTTATTACGACGGTGATTTGTACGAACTAATTGTTCATTATTAGATAACAGTTAAATGTGTGCCTTCCGTGATAACTAGTGACAATTGAAACACAAAAATACCTATTCTCTTTCATTTTGACACTTATTCGCGCAATCACTGTGCTGTAAGATTCTGTTGCACATCACACTTCTGAGCCACGCTTTCTTTTTGTGCCCACTGTAGATATTTTTTGAACAAACTCAATTGACATGTTGCTTGGTCGTTGTCGAAAATTCATTAGTCGAACTTTCTGGAACAAATTTTGTTCCAGAATGTATGTTTTGTCCAGATTGTATGTCCAGAAATGAATGTCCAGAAATGTATGTCCAGAAATGTGTGTCCAGAATGTATGTCCAGAATGTTTTGTCCAGAATGAAACTTTGTCCAGAATGTATGTTCCAGAATGTTTGTTCCAGTAGTTCTGTTGAACTTTCTGGAACAAACTTTGAGACACTTTTTTTAATTTCGCCCTTTGGTTTCATACCACTTCTCCCATTTTTCGTTGATGCAGAAGGGGATGAACACAGTTTAGTTCTGTTTGCGTTCCAATTGGTTTCCTCTGCTGCATTTACATTGCTTATTAGCTTGCTTGGCATCCGCAATTGAAATTACAAAATGTCGTCACGCCTTACGACACCGTTCTAGAGTGATGTGCTTTTAAACATTCTGACATTTAAGTGACTGAAGAATTAAGCTTCTCTCGCTTCGGTCCTATAAATTGGGATTGTATGTTATAAATCCGAATTTTAAGCAGAATATTTAATTTTGTCGGTTTTAAAGTAAATAAATCGCTAGAAAATGGTTAGATGTGAATTTCCACGGATAAATATGTCCAAAAATATTTAGATCTAGCCATAAAATGACAATCTTATTTTTTAAACAGTTTCAGTCATTCTACTGGAGAGGAAGTAGCTACTGCTCGCGTACAATAAAGCAATTTGTAAAAATCATCCCAAAAACAATACCGATAACTGTAGTTTTCAGGTAGCATTAAAGTGGGAAACAATGGACAAATTACAAGATTATTTCGTTTTAAATTAAAATAGTACATTATAATTAAAAAATACTAAAATATAATTATTTTAAAATCATAAAAAATATTTTGCAGTAAAAGTATAGACCATAACTTGATGTTCTAAATTAATCTTTCGCAGTTTTTTTAGTTGAGACCCTACGATGTTTCGTAAAATCCTGCAGGTCCATAAAAGTGCTTCATAAAATATCGAGAAATCTCTACTTAGCTTACTCAGTGTTCAACTAGTTTGATTTGTAAACTAGACACATATAGTGGTTAATTTCATAAATTAATTATTAGTTCATATTTTCAATAAAATAAATAAATTATATTTATTTCCTGTCCATTTCTACTTATTAATTACTGTTAATAACAAAATTACAAAGAATTTTGCTGTATGCTTTGCTTACTAGATGATACATATATTTTTAACCATTCTGCGTCAATGTAATTGTTTTTCATCTGAAAAACATATTAGCAGCTCATAGGGTGTTCCCAATGATCATTAATGCCAATTTAATTCCTTGCATCTACAATTTTTTCCGCTTTCAAAAGATGTATTCTTCTAAAAAATATATCGCAAATCAAATTGCAATTGTTAATCGCACTTAAATTTTAAGTATCACAGGAATATCTAACTCACTTAAACTTTCAAAATAATATATTAATTTATTATTAGATTACACCAAAGCCTCAATACTTTTAATATACTTTATCAATACCAAAGAAGGTTGTTTAATCTCAACGTCTTGAAAAATATCTTGGAATATTTGCAAGAATCCTAGGAGCCCTAGAGTCCCACAAATCCCTAATTGAATATCACTGTCAGAAATATTTCAAAACTAACGGTATACCCTTTCTTCATTCGGGAAAAATAATGTATACAATTTTGAACAGGCAATTTGCATTGTATTTTTAATATTTTGAGTTTTGAGCAATTATATGACATATGAGTTATATGAGTTTTTTATATGATAATTATATGAGTTTTATATGACAATTGTTCCATGTTCAAAGTGAGCAGAGTACCAGATTGACATTGAAGCAGACTAACAGTTGGACGCCTAACTTTTATGTATCACAGGAATATCTAACTCAGTTAAACTTTCACAATAATATATTAATTTATTATTAGATCACACTAAAACATAATTCTAATGTATTTTATTAATAACGATAAAGATTGCTAAATCTCAACGTTTTGAAAAATATCTTGGAATGCTTGCACGAGTGCGAGGAGCCATATGGTCCCGCAAATCTCTAGTTGAAAATCACAGTTATAAATATTCGCACGATATCTGCCATTCCCATGATATCTGCAGTAAAAATGACTTTATCGAAGTGAAATTTTAGTATGTTGTAGAGAGGATCTGTGAGATATACGGGAATGTAAATGAATAATAGTCACAAATAGTCTAGGATCGTACCCGTGTTGTAAATATGGAATACATTGCACCCGAAGGGACCTAGTTTTTCAAAAATTTTTAAGCGAATTTAAATTTCACAATTTGCTTCGAAAATTTTAGGAAATACTCATATTTTACCCTAACATATATAAAAAATATTCTGTAAAATATATTCGGTCGTTTTTAAAATAAAAATTAAAATAACACTTGCCTACATGTTATATAAAGAGATCACGTTACCCACTTCAAAATGAAATATGGCATCCATCTTGTGTCAAAATCGTGATTTTTAAAGTTTTTTTTATTTATATTTTGTTACTAGCAGCATACCCGTTCTTCGTACGGAGTATATAATATAAAGAAACTTCAAATTCATAATCATGCCCAAATTCTTATAGTATACTAAATGACATGTTTAATCAAAATATTCTGTTAAAATATTTAATATAATGCTCCTAAAGAGAAGTTTAAGAATCTCTGTTCTCGCTATATAAAATTATCTTCATGGACATATCTGAAGAATAAAACATCTTGGACCCCTTATGTAAGCAAATATAAAAAAAAATATGGAATTGAATCAATATATGCAAAATAAAAGCGTTAAAATTGTATGGGACCCGTACTAATTATATACGCGAATATTAGAAAATATAACCTGTATTAGTAGCTTACATGTATAAATTGAAAATACCAATAAACCCGTAATCTTTAAATCTGAAGACAGTCATTTATTCCAATATATGTCAAAATTAAAGTGCTAAAATTATATGGGAAGATATACACGTACTACTTATAATGTCCGATTATTAGTAGAAGATTACCCGTTTTGCAATATGAGTCTCAAATGTTTTTTGGTAAAATACAACAGATGACGTAATAAATTGAATATATAATTAATCCCCTTAATCTTCATACCAGAAGACTGTACTTGATTCCAATATATATGCCAATATATGTCAAAATATATGCCAATATACCTGTACTACGTATATTCTCGTAGGTTAGAAGATATACCCGTGCATTCCTAGAAGATTACTCGTACAACGTACAATATGCGTGTGTCAGCAATTTTTGCCGCAATAAAACAATGGCGTAATAACTTAAAAATATCAGTAATCCCTGAATCAATAATTCCGGAAAATATCAATAATAATAATGTTTAAACCTGAAGAGTATAATTGAAATTATCCAGTCCAAAATGAAATGGCAATGAAAATTTATTTTATATACATATCTTCATTATTCAAATCGGAAAGGATTTAATAAAAATCGTCTGCCGCATAAACACATTGGATTTAAATCCGTTGCTAAGCGACATGATATCATTTGCTTCAAATAAATTGGTAGAAAAAATATCGTCTAAATAGTTATATTTCTATGGAACATTTGGAGGCAGTTTCGTCAAATTAGCGACATTTTAAAAAATCGGCAAATTTATCGCCAAGTGGGACTGTAGAACTGACAGTTCCACTTTGCGACAAATTGACGAAATATCATCACAATACTATCCCCTAACAAAAAACAATTAATATCATTTATGTAGCGCAATTTTATCAATTTCAAGATATTTTTATAGATTTGAAAACATTTTTATCAATTTGGTGACATTTTAAAAATTCGCTAAATGTATTACTAAGTAGGATGGTTGGTCTGACAGATAAATGCTAACCAAACATCATTTCAGTACACTCTTCTAACAAAACAAAACAAAAAAATCATTGATATGTAGAAGACCCAAGCCACACGACCAACCCGAAGGTTTATGGCAGCTGTTTGTGTGTCGTTTATATAAATTTGGCGACATTTCCGTCAATTTGGCAAAGTTTAAGAAAAGTTGTCAAATTAGCGATATCCCTCCAAATTCGTAGCTTTGAATTTGCAGATCTGAATGAAACATTCTTATCCCGTTTCAATATACTAAATGAAAACACTACAATTGTATTAGAAGATATAAACGCTCTACTCTTTTTCTGTTTCAACAATCGGCTATATGAATTTATTGGCTAAACACAATATATGAGTTTAGTAGCTAAATACGATATAAGCTTGAAAACTCTTTGCCAAAATAAATGAAATTGATGTACGCAGTCAGCAATTAATATAATTAAAAGAAAAATCAAACCGTCCATTCATAAGATATACTTTTATATCCATTTATCCATTTATTTATTATTTAAATCGAAAAAAAATAATAAAAACATTAACAAACACATTTAATTTAATTGCGATGCCGAGCAACATGATATATCCTCCTAAAATGTTAAAATTTATTAACCACTAACAGCACACCCGTTATTCGTACGGAGTGTATAATTTAAAGAAACTTAAAGTTCGCAATCATGTGCAAATTCTGTTAAAATATTAAATTTATTGCTCCTAAAGAGAAGTTTAAGAATATATGTTCTCACTATGCAAAATTATCTTCACGATCAGATCTGATGAATAAAACATCCTGCCCCCTTTTGTAAGCAAATTTACAGAAGAAAAAATAGGAATTGAATGAATATATGCAACCCCGTACTAATTATATTGTCGCAGATCAGAAAATATGCCAATGTGTTAGTAGAAGATTACCCGTATTACAAAATGCGTCTCAAAAATATTTGCCAAAATAAAAGAGATGACGTAATAAATTGAAAACATCAATAATATCCGTACTCTTTATACCAGAAGTTCGTAATTGATTCCAATATATGCCAATATATATCAAAACATATGTCAATATACCTGTACTACTTATATTCTCGTAGATTAAAAGATATACACGTGTATTTGTAGAAGATTCGTACAACATACAATATATGAGTTTAAACAATTTTTGTCATAATAAAATAATTGCATAATAACTTGAAAATATCAATAATCCTTGAATCAATAATCCCCGAAAATATAAATAATAATAATTTTTAAACCTGAAGACCGTAATTGATATTATCCAGTCAAAAATGCTATAAGAAAAATCAAATCGTTCTTTTCTAAAATATATTTTTATATCCATTTATTTATTATTCAAATCGAAAAAATAATTATTAAAATTAACAGACAGATTTAATTTAATTGCGTTTCTGAGTAACATGATATAAGATAGAATGTTATAACATGTTAAATATGTCATGTCTTATAACATAAACTGCGAAATTAAATAACGATTTTGATTTCTCTATACTTCTCATTGTTCCGTAAAAGCTTGTTTTAAATAAACCATGAACCATGGAGATAGATTTCACTTTTAAATCATGTTTCAAACAATTCAGGTTTTCAGAAAGTGACTAATTAACGCAAAAAATCTCCCATCAAACTCAGAGATTAAATTTTAATTCACTTTCAAACGATTTTCAAGCTTTTCGTTTGGATAAACCACGGAGTTAGGGAGTAGAACTCCTAGGAAAAAGTTCCGTTTTTCATTAATATCTCGACAACCCCCGGTCTTAGAAACTCGAAACTTGGACAAAATTTATGGGGGGATATTTCAAGGCTATTCACCAAATTTCATTAAATTCGGTTCAGCCGTTTTTCCGTGATGATGAGACAAACGAAAATTTCGTTTTTTACTAATATCTCGAGAACCACTGGTCGTAGAAACTCAAAACACGGATATAATTTTAAGTGGGGCTATTTATGGGCTACCCACAAAATTTCATCAAATTCGGTTCAGCCGTTCTCCCGTGATGGTGTGACAAACAGACAGACAGACAGACAGACAGACAGACAGACAGACAGACAGACAGACAGACAGACAGATTTTCATTTTTATTTATATAGATATCCTTCCTAAAACCGCTTTATTTTTGCTTAATTGCTGTGCATCTATATTCTGAAACAACGGAATTACAGTATATTTGATTTTAAATGATCATTGACATCCATTTTGTGTCAAAATCGTGATTTTTAAAGTTCTTTTAATTTAATTTAGTGTTATATGCGATCTAAAACCGCTTTATTTTTGTTTAATATACGTGCATCTACATTCTGAAAGAACTCAATTACAATATATTTCAGTTTAACTGATCATCAAACTTTGAATATTTCTACAAAGAATCCTAATTTTTACTTATAGGTAATGTAAGCACATAAATGTGTAGGATGAGTTGCATAAGAATTGCTTAATTTCTTTATGTCAAAATTATTTAGCTCTGGAGCCTGTAATTTAGCTGATATGAAAAATACTTTAATTGATTTAAAATAAAAAACAGTCGATTTTATAGCAGACTTTTTTGATGAGGTTTTAAACATAGAGTTAAATTACTTTCTCTTCCATGATTTTAAGTTTTTAAATAAAATAAATAATTGTAGTATCGTGATGAATGAAAGGAATTGGATAAAAGTGTATGAATGAAATATTTACAGCTTTTACATAAAGAGCCAAGCTATTTATATTCCAATGGCTTCATGTGAATAAAGTTCATTTTTTTCAAAGAAATTTTAAATTTTCAAATGTAATAAATTATTATAAAATTGTGATAATTTTGAAAATATTACCGCTGAATGTATCGCATTTTAGAGATCTTTAAATGAAATTGGATTGCAGTTGGAATGTGTTTCATAATAAATGCTTTATACATAATTGGTCTTTCTTGTTTCTTTAGTAATTCATTAAATTGAGTTTAATTGTACAAAATATTACCAACAATTATTTAAAATTACACTGAATTTTCACTTATCACTCCATTTTCGTTCTTGTTTGGTAAATGAACTTATTTTCAAAGGTGACGGTGCAAACAGCGAAAAAACTAAAATGTCTCTAGAACGGCCAGTCCTAGTGTAATGGGCTTGATCTTAGTATTTTTATCGTTAAACATTACGTATGCAACAAGTATTAAACAAGTATTACTTATTAAACAAGCATTCCATTGATATATTTGAGCATACATAGTTTTTTTATTTAGATTTTGAAGATTTTTGTGGAACATTTCCCACAAAAATGTGGATTTTGTACCGAATTGTACACAAAACTAATCAGCACCAGGGTCAGCCACATGTGACTTACCTACCAAATTTTATAAAATTTGGTCTATTAGTTGAGTTAGGTTGGATACATACATTACACAGACATGCACACAGACAGACGAACACAGACTTCACCCTAAAATTTGTTTTCGTATTCTAGAGATCTCGAAACGTGTAGATCCGTCGAAATCTCGAGTTGCTATTTTCGGTATGATTCCATTACTGTCCCTATACATTAACATAAAATCTAAACATATACGGAAAGTAAATTGGGAGACATTCTTACATCTGCGTTATATCCTATTTCAAATCCGTTGCTTAACGGAGAGCATAATAAAAGGGATTTACTGATCTATAAAAAATATTTCATTGAAATAAATATAGCACAGTAAGGAATAGATATTTCTTAAATAAAGAGCATACAATAACGGAGCAAAACGAGGAATATCGAATATCTCAAGTGGTACCTTTCTTTAAAAGGGTTTCATAGCAGTCTATCCTGTGAACTAGTAAAAAAAAAGTTCTTTACAAATTCCCTTACATAACAGCCTCTTGGCATGGCCAATGGGAATGTTATTTCAATGTATTTTATTAACCTCGATCATAAAATTTCTTGCTTCAATTTAACGTCATTTTGGTACTATTGTGTAAAACACATATTTTCGAGCTATATCACTTTTCAATTTCCTTCGGCAGTTTTGTTGCACTGTACTTCTGTTTTTAACACTTTACAACATTGTTGAAAAGTGTTTATGACCTTGTTCATTCTGCCTGCCTGTCTGTCTGTCCGTTAGAACGATAGTTGCCGTAAAAATGACTTTATCAAAATGAAATTTTAGTATGTTTTTCAGACGGCCTGTGGGACCTATGGGAATATAAATAAATAATATCACCCAATTAGTTTTTTATTGGACCCGGGTTGAAAAAATGAAATACATTGAAACCTTTGGGACCTAATTTTTCAAACATATTTTTAACAAATTTAAAATTCACAAATTGCTTCGAAATTTTTAGAAAATATTCACATTATTCCATAAAATATATATACGGAATTTCAGTAAAATATGTTAAGTAGTTCTTTAATTAAAAATTATTTAATATTGGGATATAAACAAATTCAATTAAATTCTGACTTTTAGAATATCATCCAGAAAGAAAAAATATATATGTTATATAATAAATATCTTTTCAAGGCTTTAATCATTTTGTATATGAGACCTCCCATTTTAATATGCATTTGGTAATTAACAATTTTTCAATTTTTTTACTTTAATTTTATATAACTCTTATCGCCAAATTTATCGCCAAGTGGGACTGTAGAACTGACAGTTCCACTTTGCGACAAATTGACGAAATATCATCACAATACTATCCCCTAACAAAAAACAAATAATATCATTTATGTAGCGCCATTTTATCAATTTCAAGATATTTTTATAGATTTGAAAACATTTTTATCAATGTGGTGACATTTTAAAAATTCGCTAAATGTATTACTAAGTAGGATGGTTGGTCTGACAGATAAATGCTAACCAAACATCATTTCAGTGCTCTCTTCTAACAAAACAAAAAAAAATTTCATTGATATGTAGAAGACCCAAGCCACACGACCAACCCGAAAGTTTATGGCAGCTGTTTGTGTGTCGTTTATATCAATTTGGCGACATTTCCGTCAATTTGGCAAAGTTTAAGAAAAGTTGTCAAATTAGCGATATCCCTCCAAATTCGTAGCTTTGAATTTGCAGATCTGAATGAAACATTCTTATCCCGTTTCAATATACTAAATGAAAACACTACAATTGTATTAGAAGATATACCCGCTCTACTCTTTTTCTGTTTCAACAATCGGCTATATGAATTTATTGGCTAAACACAATACATGAGTTTAGTAGCTAAATACGATATAAGCTTGAAAACTCTTTGCCAAAATAAATGAAATTGATGTACGCAGTCAGCAATTAATATAATTAAAAGAAAAATCAAACCGTTCATTCATAAGATATACTTTTATATCCATTTATCCATTTATTTATTATTTAAATCGAAAAAAAATAATAAAAACATTAACAAACACATTTAATTTAATCCGTTTTACGTACGGAGTGTATAATTTAAAGAAACTTATAGTTCGCAATCATGTGCAAATTCTGTTAAAATATTAAATTTATTGCTCCTAAAGAGAAGTTTAAGAATATATGTTCTCACTATGCAAAATTATCTTCACGATCAGATCTGAAGAATAAAACATCCTGCCCCCTTTTGTAAGCAAATTTACAGAAGAAAAAATAGGAATTAAATGAATATATGCAACGCCGTACTAATTATATTGTCGCAGATCAGAAAATATGCCAATGTGTTAGTAGAAGATTACCCGTATTACAATATGCGTCTCAAAATATTTGCCAAAATAAAAGAGATGATGTAATAAATTGAAAACATCAATAATATCCGTACTCTTTATACCAGAAGGTCGTAATTGATTCCAATATATGCCAATATATATCAAAACATATGTCAATATACTTGTACTACTTATATTCTCGTAGTTTAAAAGATATACACGTGTATTTGTAGAAGATTCGTACAACATACAATATATGAATTTAAACAATTTTTGTCATAATAAAATAATTGCATAATAACTTGAAAATATCCGTAATCCTTGAATCAATAATCCCCGAAAATATAAATAATAATAATTTTTAAACCTGAAGACCGTAATTGATATTATCCAGTCAAAAATGCTATAAGAAAAATCAAATCGTTCTTTTCTAAAATATATTTTTATATCCATTTATTTATTATTCAAATCGAAAAAATAATTACTAAAATTAACAGACAGATTTAATTTAATTGCGTTTCTGAGTAACATGATATAGGATAGAATCTTATAACATGTTAAATATGTCATGTCTTATAACATAAACTGCGAAATTAAATAACGATTTTGATTTCTCTATACTTCTCATTGTTCCGTAAAAGCTTGTTTTAAATAAACCATGAACCATGGAGATAGATTTCCCCTTTAAATCATGTTTCAAACAATTCATGTTTTCAGAAAGTGACTAATTAACGCAAAAAATCTCCCATCAAACTCAGAGATTAAATTTTAATTCACTTTCAAACGATTTTCAAGTTTTTCGTTTGGATAAACCACGGAGTTAGGGAGTAGAACTCCTAGGAAAAAGTTCCGTTTTTCATTAATATCTCGACAACCCCAGGTCTTAGAAACTCGAAACTTGGACAAAATTTATGGGGTGATATTTCAAGGCTATTCACCAAATTTCATTAAATTCGGTTCAGCCGTTTTTCCGTGATGATGAGACAAACGAAAATTTCGTTTTTTACTAATATCTCGAGAACCACTGGCCGTAGAAACTCAAAACACGGATATAATTTTAAGTGGGACTATTTCTGGGCTACCCACAAAATTTTATCAAATTCGGTCCAGCTGTTCTCCCGTGATGATGGGACAAACAGACAGACAGACAGACAGACAGACAGACAGATTTTCATTTTTATTTATATAGACTAGCAGCATACCCGTTCTTCGTACGGAGTATATAATATAAAGAAACTTGAAATTCATAATCATGCCCAAATTCTTATAGTATACTAAATGACATGTTTAATCAAAATATTCTGTTAAAATATTTAATATAATGCTCCTAAAAAGAAGTTTAAGAATCTCTGTTCTCGCTATATAAAATTATCTTCATGGACATATCTGAAGAATAAAACATCTTGGACCCCTTATAAGCAAATATAAAAAAAATATGGAATTGAATCAATATATGCAAAATAAAAGCGTTAAAATTGTATGGGACCCGTACTAATTATATACGCGAATATTAGAAAATATAACCTGTATTAGTAGATTAAATGTATAAATTGAAAATACCAATAAACACGTAATCTTTAAATCTGAAGACAGTCATTTATTCCAATATATGTCAAAATTAAAGTGCTAAAATTATATAGGAAGATATACACGTACTACTTATAATGTCCGATTATTAGTAGAAGAGTACCCGTTTTGCAATATGAGTCACAAATGTTTTTTGGTAAAATACAACAGACGACGTAATAAATTGAATATATAATTAATCCCCTTAATCTTCATACCAGAAGACTGTACTTGATTCCAATATATATGCCTATATATGTCAAAATATAGGCCAATATACCTGTACTACTTATATTCTCGTAGGTTAGAATATATACCCGTGCATTCCTAGAAGATTACTCGTACAACGTACAATATGCGTGTGTCAGCAATTTTTGCCGCAATAAAACAATAGCGTAATAACTTAAAAATATCAATAATCCCTGAATCAATAATTCCGGAAAATATCAATAATAATAATGTTTAAACCTGAAGAGTATAATTGATATTATCCAGTCCAAAATGAAATGGCAGTGAAATTTATTTTATATACATATCTTCATTATTCAAATCGGAAAGGATTTAATAAAAATCGTCTGCCGCATAAACACATTGGATTTAAATCCGTTGCTAAGCGACATGATATCATTTGCTTCAAATAAATTGGTAGAAAAAATATCGTCTAAATAGTTATATTTCTATGGAACATTTGGCGACAGTTTCGCCAAATTAGCGACATTTTAAAAAATCGCCAAATTTATCGCCAAGTGGGACTGTAGAACTGACAGTTCCACTTTGCGACAAATTGACGAAATATCATCACAATACTATCCCCTAACAAAAAACAATTAATATAATTTATGTAGCGCCATTTTATCAATTTCAAGATATTTTTATAGATTTGAAAACATTTTTATCAATGTGGTGACATTTTAAAAATTCGCTAAATGTATTACTAAGTAGGATGGTTGGTCTGACAGAGAAATGCTAACCAAACATCATTTCAGTACTCTCTTCTAACAAAACAAAAAAAAATTTCATTGATATGTAGAAGACCCAAGCCACACGACAAACCCGAAGGTTTATGGCAGCTGTTTGTGTGTCGTTTATATCAATTTGGCGACATTTCCGCCAATTTGGCAAAGTTTAAGAAAAGTTGTCAAATTAGCGATATCCCTCCAAATTCGTAGCTTTGAATTTGCAGATCTAAATGAAACATTCTTATCCCGTTTCAATATACTAAATGAAAACACTACAATTGTATTAGAAGATATACCCGCTCTACTCTTTTTCTGTTTCAACAATCGGCTATATGAATTTATTGGCTAAACACAATATATAAGTTTAGTAGCTAAATACGATATAAGCTTGAAAACTCTTTGCCAAAATAAATGAAATTGATCGCAGTCATCAATTAATATAATTAAAAGAAAAATCAAACCGTCCATTCATAAGATATACTTTTATATCCATTTATTTATTATTTAAATCGAAAAAAAATAATAAAAACATTAACAAACACATTTAATTTAATTGCGATGCCGAGCAACATGATATATCCTCCTAAAATGTTAAAATTTATTAACCACTAACAGCACACCCGTTATTCGTACGGAGTGTATAATTTAAAGAAACTTAAAGTTCGCAATCATGTGCAAATTCTGTTAAAATATTAAATTTATTGCTCCTAAAGAGAAGTTTAAGAATATATGTTCTCACTATGCAAAATTATCTTCACGATCAGATCTGAAGAATAAAACATCCTGGCCCCTTTTGTAAGCAAATTTACAGAAGAAAAAATAGGAATTGAATGAATATATGCAACCCCGTACTAATTATATTGTCGCAGATCAGAAAATATGCCAATGTGTTAGTAAAAGATTACCCGTATTACAATATGCGTCTCAAAAATATTTGCCAAAATAAAAGAGATGACGTAATAAATTGAAAACATCAATAATATCCGTATTCTTTATACCAGAAGGTCGTAATTGATTCCAATATATGCCAATATATATCAAAACATATGTCAATATACCTGTACTACTTATATTCTTGTAGACTAAAAGATATACACGTGTATTTGTAGAAGATTCGTACAACATACAATATATGAGTTTAAACAATTTTTGTCATAATAAAATAATTGCATAATAACTTGAAAATATCAATAATCCTTGAATCAATAATCCCCGAAAATATAAATAATAATAATTTTTAAACCTGAAGACCGTAATTGATATTATCCAGTCAAAAATGCTATAAGAAAAATCAAATCGTTCTTTTCTAAAATATATTTTTATATCCATTTATTTATTATTCAAATCGAAAAAATAATTATTAAAATTAACAGACAGATTTAATTTAATTGCGTTTCTGAGTAACATGATATAAGATAGAATCTTATAACATGTTAAATATGTCATGTCTTATAACATAAACTGCGAAATTAAATAATGATTTTGATTTCTCTATACTTCTCATTGTTCCGTAAAAGCGTATTTTAAATAAACCATGAACCATGGAGATAGATTTCCCCTTTAAATCATGTTTCAAACAATTCATGTTTTCAGAAAGTGACTAATTAACGCAAAAAATCTCCCATCAAACTCAGAGATTAAATTTTAATTCACTTTCAAACGATTTTCAAGTTTTTCGTTTGGATAAACCACGGAGTTAGGGAGTAGAACTCCTAGGAAAAAGTTCCGTTTTTCATTAATATCTCGACAACCCCAGGTCTTAGAAACTCGAAACTTGGACAAAATTTATGGGGGGATATTTCAAGGCTATTCACCAAATTTCATTAAATTCGGTTCAGCCGTTTTTCCGTGATGATGAGACAAACGAAAATTTCGTTTTTTACTAATATCTCGAGAACCACTGGCCGTAGAAACTCAAAACACGGATATAATTTTAAGTGGGACTATTTCTGGGCTACCCACAAAATTTCATCAAATTCGGTTCAGCCGTTCTCCCGTGATGGTGTGACAAACAGACAGACAGACAGACAGACAGACAGACAGACAGACAGACAGACAGATTTTCATTTTTATTTATATAGATTAAATGTTAGAAATGTGCCTTTTTGCTTCCAATTCGACCGCTCTGAAAGGGGGATTTGGCTTTTCGACTTTTTTATTTAAATCACCTAAAAATTTTAGTTTTTATTGCTCAGACAATTTTGCAGACGAAGTTATTATTTTCCGCGCTATTAAACTATGATTTGGGAAACTCAAAGTGTTCTGAAATTTCGACATCTGTGATTTTAAATTCACAGCGGCATACCATACCGCCTTTATGCACGTATTCGACATTTTCTCTAGTCACAAAAATGCGTAATACTAAATAGTACTCCTATATATTTAATAAAATATCTGAATATCGGAAACCGTTTTAAATTAATGAATAAAAACGGCGCAGATTTTAACGTTTAATTAAAATTGTAACTGCTGTATGTAAAACAATCTTCAATTTCCGATCGCTGCATATTGTGTTATTTTCAAAGTTTTCAGGTGTTTTAATCATTAATGAAAACTATTTTCAATTGTTTGATCAGAAGAATAACCAGCAAACGAATCCCGTATTTAAAAAGTAACTCTTACTATGGTTACAAATGGAATACAAAAAATTGCTTAAAAATTTAATTATTAGATATAAAAATATCCCGTCTTCTTAAATTATAACTAAAATATCTCAAGAAGAGTAGGATATATGCAAACGGAATTCATTATAATAATTCAGCCTATTTTTTCAGCCCATGATGGTATGAAAACGAATTTTATGTGTATAGTCGTTCTCGATTTATAGCTGGAATTGGGTTAAACATTTACAGATTTATAAATTTTTCGAACAAAATTTCAAGATTTCATATTTTTATCATTCATTGTAGGTCAAGTTCAGCTTAAAACTGAAGTGTCAAGTTGCTACCTTCATAAATTTTAGTGTTAATCAGTTAATCTCATTCAGCTTTATGATGTAAACTACACATTTGTAGGAAAAATAAAATTCTGTAATCTTCGGGTAGATTCAGATAGACAGACAGATAGACAGAATGAACAAAGTCATATACACGTTTCAACTGTGATGGGAAGAGTTAAAACAGTTGAAATCATAACAATTAATTTACAAGGCGGTCCCATTGGAGATAAGAAATTTATAGAGAACCTTTGCGTCACTCTACTCGAATATTTCCATATGATCCTAGTCCATAGTATTTAGTTAAATTTGCATAACAGTCATTTCTGAATTGAAGAAAGAGATATCTGATGTTTGCAGCAGGTGACTTTACCCATACACTGCAATGACTTTACATCTTTCACAGCAAAGTAATAGCGTACAGCAGTGATTCTCAAACTTTTCGTAATTGCTTCCTCCCCCCTTTGCATATCGAATTCAGCTGCACCCCTTTTCGAAAACTCTGCTAAAATAGCTACAAAAAGCAATGCAATAATCCTTCATCAGTGTCAATGCCATTGATGAAGGACTTTTGACATCTAAAAGTGTTCTGGTCCATTTGTATCACTTTTAACGTCTTAAATGGTGTCAAATTAAAAGATATCTTACTCTTAAAAGGGTTGTCTTTAATGTTTAATGTACAAATTTTAGATGTGTCTCCACACTTATTTTTATAAGTAAAGTAATTTAAATTTTCATTATCTTCATATTTTATATATTACTGTTTTTCTTACAAGAATTATTATTATTATTTTGCATAGAAAAATAAAATTATGTGCATCTTAAAATTAAAAAAATTCAAGTTCTTACCATGGAAATACTGGAAAGTTTACTTCGTTCTTTGTTATTACATACCGCATGTATACCTAAAATGTTTTAACAATAGTTTCAATTTTACTTAAGTTCTCATGCCCACACCCCACAGATATATCCCAAAACACACTCATTTAGACAGAGCGATATATAGAGACCTAGCAAGCGAGCGAGAGAGAGGGAGTAAAATCAACTTGTTTTAAAAACCTCAATTTATCCTTAAAAATCTCATATTTGAACATTTTTGGTTAAGATTTATTTTATTATGCAATGGTATGAGAAGGTAAAATTATAAAACTAATTTACAAATCATCTTCCAACATCAAATGCTAATTTCGCATTTGAAAGCATTCCTTACTTTACTATGCTACATCCAAATTTTCCAAAATTTGTTCCAGATGATTTTCATACAGAACTTTAAAAACTAAACTCATTAATTATTCATCTGCCGTTTTATGCACTGCTCCGAAATTTTCTCGAAACTCTTGGAAAATACTTGTAAAGAGAGTTGTTTAGAGCATAAATGTTTTATGTAAAAAGTGAAAGCTTCGGCGCAAAGAACAATCATACCTCGTCACTTTATTGGAAGAAATCCAAGACAATTTAGAATAATTTATGTCTGACCTTTGTGAAGTTGTTTATATCATGACACACTTAAACTTTATAGTTTAAAAAACGGATTCAGTAGTAGTCTTGGCTCTGAACTTCAAGTTTTGACAGGACAAAAAGAAACAATATTTTATTATTAAGTTATATATATAGGATATTATGCTTGAAAATTTTGAGTCTATTCGTGTTTTAAAGTTTTTCTGTGAGGCATGCAGAGTGTTCCAAGGAAAGTCTTGAAACATCTAACTAACTTTATAAAGAAGGCTTTATCAATATACACTTTAGATATATTTATAGTAAAGTGATGATATCCGATCAAACATAAGATATTTCCCACGCTACTAGAGGACCCTCGTAGCATTTAATATTGGTTCAATATTGAACAAATATTGAATATCTTGACATTACATTGGAAATATTTCCAATGTAATCCGAATATTGTCCAAATATTGGGGGTTACATTGGTCTCTAATATTGTATAATATTTTCATTACAATATTAGGCCAATATTAGTCCAACATTGGAAATAGTGGCGTAATATTGTCCCAATATTTTAAACCAATATTTGGCCGATTCCGTCACTTTTACATCCTCCTTTTCATTTTGGCCCAACATTGGATGCAAATTTTGAGCCAATATCGGTTTGCTACTAGGGTAGTATTTAAAAAGTTAGGCTAACTGCATTGGCAACAATGAGATATAGACGATAAAAGCAAACTTCAAAGTTGCAGAGACTAAAGGAACCGACAAAGGGACGAAAGAAACGCTTGTGTGGATGCAGGTAAATACCTTTCAAACTTCACTTATAAAGTATTGTGGCAATTAATTCAGAAATGTCATTTTTTTCGTTTTATCACACGTAAGCTTAGGAAGAAGCACTCCAAATTAGCTCAGAGTTCAAATTGCAGTTATTATCAAAGTAACAGGTGTTCGTATGCACCTGGTAAGTAGCAGGTGTTCACATTCCTCCGAAAGGTGGCAGGTGTTCCGCAGTGGTAGTTTCTCAGTTGTTGCGGGGCTCATTAGCGTCATGGATATCAGCGCGGAAACACGTGCTAAAGTGATTGCGCTTAGAGAACACACTTCTAAGACTTTCGAGGAAATAGGTAAAATATGTGGAGTGAGTACAGCAAGTGTCGGGAAGATCTGGAAGCGGTTTCAGGAAACAGGAAATGCTGGAACCAACCGCTCTGGAAGATGCGGCCGAAAAAGATCAACTTCGACACGTGACGACAAAACTTTACATCGAATGAGTGCTAAAAATCCTCGATTAACCAATTTTGACCTGTCTAAGTCCATTGTGGCAGCTGGTGTTGATATTGCACCTTCAACAGTGCGATACAGGCTGTTAGAACGCGGACGGAGAGCACGTCGACCGTACAAGAAGCAGCTTCTGACGCTTCGCAAGAAGAAAAAAAGGTTGGAATGGGCACGGAAATACAAAGCATGGACTGAGAAGGACTGGGAGAAAGTTCTCTTTTCTGACGAAACACATTTTGTGGTTCAGGGATTTAGATCTATGTTCGTGAGACGGAGCCAAGGAGAACCTCTCAATCAGCACCACATCAATCAAGCACCCAAGCATCCGCCCAAAAAGATATTTTGGGGTTGTTTCAGCGTTTTGGGGACATAATCTCTTGTTCCCGTAGAGGGAATGAAGAACAGTGCCAGTTACGAAGTCATATTGACCCTAAAAGTGCTTCCAACCATGGCTAAACTGTGGCCGAACGGAGATTGCGTTTTCCAACAAGACAGCGCGCCATGTCACACTTCGAAGCGAATCAAAAATTTCTGCTCAAAAAAAATATTACCGTACTGGCTTGGCCCGGGAATTCACCAGACTTGAATCCCATAGAAAATTTGTGGGCTATTGTCAAAAAACGGCTTCACAAATGTGACTGTACGACGATGGACAAGCTAATTTCGGCCATTATTGACATATGGTTCAGAGACGTTGAAATTAAAACTACATGTGCTAGTCTAGTACATTCCATGCCGAAACGTGCCTGTGATGTTACAAAGTCTCGGGGAGGTCATATCACTTATTAGTTTTAAATGTATCCATTGAAAACTTGAATAAAACTGAATTTTATAAAAAAACTGCATTTCTCAATTGATTGCCACACTACTGTAGCACTCTATTAGAAGTCGCGACTAGTGCGTACATTTTCATACCGGTTCTACACTCGCTATTTTCTATTTCACAAATGGGTATTACTACCAGTAGCGTCACAAGAAACAAATTTGGGGGTGCGGGATTGGTAACACGACATGTTGTTTCCCATACCTCCAATTATAATTTCGACTAACTTCAGTGGGCTCTGGAGGGGGGGGGGCAGGACTCGGAATCTCCCCTTCCCCTCCTTCTTCGACCCAGACTGTCGGATTTATCTGAAGGCGTAAGGTATCTTTTTGGATGGCCAGGAAGTACCACACAATTTAAACCGGAACCCAGTGGGGGATGAAGTTACAGGGACCACACCCACTTCTCTCAACTCCAACCTCTCGAAAGGACTTGTGAACCCAAATATTTAACTTAACCGTACGCCGTGTGAATAGTACGACAGTTTGGGAAAAACTGGGAATCGAACTCGGCCGCCCAATCGAGTGTAATACCCCCGCGCTAACCACTGGGATGTCGCACCGCTCCCCCTCGGTGAAGTTATTGGGTACTACGTGACTGGCATTTTAAAAATATGTTAGTGATTCAGCTTGAACAGTTTCACAGTATTGTGGAGTGGCATCTAGTAACATATTAGTCATGACTAATATTTATTGGTTTCCGTATATTAGCTTCGTTCGTTCCTGGTGTTGATTTCTATAAATTAGACAAGGAACTACAACTTTCTAATTAGCCTTTTTCAGCTATTTCGATTTCTTGCTAATTTTCATATTGTGATATTTTTAATTTTTTGCTAAAAGCACTGCAATTCTTTTTATTTAATCTAGAATGCTGACCTTACTATAGATTGATCTAACGTATATGCTCATGCATTTTTCCTTATTACTTATAAAATGGTTAAGGTGCTTAAATACCTTCCTAGGAATCTAGTATTATCAACGGAATCACAATCCTATATATTTATACTTAAAACTCACGACTTTCAAAGTTATATGCGAAAAGTTTTTATATTTCCTGCTACTAAAGTATATGCTGTACTCTATAACAAAAAATCGACGCACCAAGAAAGAGTTGTCCGATTGTAATGAAATTCCGTATGCAAAGACATTTTGAGCGAATATGCAAATGAATAAAGGAACTGCGCATTCAGCAGGTGTATATAAAGAACGATTCTGAATCTGTGGTCAAAATTTCTGTTGCATTTCGACTGCGGATAGCTTACGTCGACTGTAACAATGCCTCGCCGAAAGATTCGTGCTCATTACGAGCACATGCCAGAGTTTGAAAGAGGTTGTGCTATCGGATTGAAGGAGGCTGGTTGGACGAATCGAAGTCGATGGACGAATCGACAACGATGCTGGCAAGAGTGGGTCAACGACGGCATATGTCAGCTTCAGGACGGCAGAGGTCGACCTAGGGACACAACAGAACGGGAAGACACAGTGACTGTCACAGCACGGGAATTGTCGTTGTCAACTATCAAACGTATGACCCGCACTCATGTGTCCAACATGACCCTTTGCAGACGACTGAGAGAGCGGAATTTACGCTCTCGCCGACCATTACGCAGCTTGCCTCTCAAGCCTGTACACAGCCAAGTCCGATTACAGTTATGTTGGGCTCGATCAACTTGGAACTGAGCTCACTGGGGACATTTTCTATGTATATTCTTCACATTCACCAATTTTTATCATAATCGAACAACTCCTTCTTGGTGTTGAAGACCCAGACCGTCCGACTCGTCCAGAGGACTAAGACTCCTTCTTGGTGTGTCGATTTTTTTGTTATAAGGTGTATAAAAAAATCTTTATCGAAAATTTGAAAGTTATATTTTGACGGAAAATCACATTTTCAGATATCCTGATCACATTTAAAATATAATCGGAACGATGTCTGCTTATGTTGGCATGTCTATGACGTGTAAAGACGTTATTGAGAAATTAATTAATTATCTAACTTGTTCGTGCCATTTCAGATCCTATGGACACCAACAATTAGTGACCCGACAAACTGAACCTTTGCACACTTAATATTGACCTGGTATTGCACCCAGTAGCTCAACCAAACTATTGAACCTAACTGAGCCGGAATTTCAATATTTCCTCAACCCAGCGAGCGGAGAAAAGAGGTTCTTGAAAAGCATTTCCAAATCTAAATATTTGCACATTTGTAGTATACACCAGTGTTTCTCAAACGAGGGACCGAACCCCCTAAGAGACCTGAAATGATGTCAAGAAATACTAATTCAGTTGTTAAAAAAAAAGAAAAATAAATTTACTAATATTTAAATTTTTTTTTATAAATTTCCTATCAAAAAGTAGAACAGTAACCATATGCTGATAGTTGTGCATTTTGAAATTGGCGAATGAAGACTTAGATGCCGACCCCATATTAATTAGTATTTCAAATACTATTCCGAATATTTATTTGTTCTGCAAAAATATGCTATCAGATCCCTCTCATTACATTATTTTTTTATAGATGGCAGGTGCAGTAAATTTGAAGTTAATTTTAGTTATTTCATTTTTTTAATAATATTTTTAATGGACATGTTAATAATTGATGTATGTTATTATTGGATAACTCATGTACTGTTGGTCACTACTAACTAAACATTTTGTAAGCATTTGTTTTAGATTTCGGAAGTCATAATGTGGAATGCCCAGACCGCTCCACTCACCCAAGGGCATGAGCAGTTGATTGAGCGGCCGGGGGAACCATAATGTGATGCAGTTTGAGAGACATTGTTATAGGCCACAGGACAGAATCTAATGCAACTGCATTTTTGATTCCTCCCTTAGAATGCAACAAGAAAGATCAATCCTGCTTAAGTATTGATTATGAAACACTTTCCAACTTCAATGCAATTTTATTTACACATATCTAAAATGCCATACATTCCTCGGTAATATTTTAAAACTTATCATAATACTACATTAATTTATTATATTTGAAAACTTAAACTTTCATCGAAAAAAATGAACTTCATTCAAATGACGTCATTGAAAAATAAATTGCCTGGTTTAAACATCTCTAAAATGTGATACATTCCTCGGTAATAATTTTAGAATTATCATAAAACTACAATAATTTATTATATTTGAAAACTTCATCGTAAACAACTAAAAATCATTTAAATGACGTCATAGAAAAAATAACACGCCTGGCTCTCTCTATAAAAGCAGCATTTTATTCATAAATAATTTCCCATTCATGTAATTCATCACAATACTATAATAATTTATTTTATTTAAAAATTAAGACCATGGAGCCACAAGTAATTAAACTCTATGCTAAAAACTTAATCGAAGAAATCGTCCTTCTCTTAATAAAATCAATTAATATTTCACTCATATCAGCCATGCAGACTCCATGGATTAAATGATTTTGTGTTAAAAAAATACAGCAACTCTAATACAACTCATTCTATATATTTTGCTGTTTACATTTTACATAAGTGAAAAATAAGCTTAGTTGTAGAAATAATCAAATTTGGATAATCATTTAAATTGAAATATATTGTATTTGTGTTGTTTCGGTATGTAAATGCACAGAATTTAAGCAAATATAAAGTAGTTTTAGGACGGATACAACACTCAATATGAATTGAAAAGAACTTTAAAAATCACGATTTTGAGACAAGATGAATGCCATATATCATTTTGAAGTGGGTCACGTAATCTTTTCATATCATGGTCACGCGAGCGCTGCATATAAGAGGTGTTACTATTATTTTAATTTTTATTTAAAAAACTACTGAATATATTCCGCTGAATTTTTTTTATATATTTTATGGAACATTTTGAATATTACCTAAAATTTTCGAAGCAATTTGTGAATTTCAAATCCGCTTAAAAAATGTTTGAAAAATTAGGTCCCATAGGGCTCAGTGTATTTCATTTTTTCAACCCGGGTTCAATCCAAAACTAATTGGGTGATATTATTCATTTATATTCCCATAGGTCCTACAGACCGTCTGAACAACATACTAAAATTTCATTTTGATTAAGTCATTTTTACGGCAGTTATCGTGCTAACGGCAGACAGACAGGCAGACAGAATGAACAAAGTCATAAACATTTTTCAACTTTGTTGTAAAGTGTTAAAAACATGGGAAGTTTTGAAGCGTCCCTCCAGGCCCTTATGAAGATCCACTCGTAATATAGATGGATGAATTTTTTCACACTTATAGTGCTCCGGCCGTCCAAATAGTTGCTCAAGTCCTCAGGATGAGTCGGACGGTCTGGGTCTTCTACACTTATAGTGCTGATCACCGGACAGAAGCTAAGACAATTTTGATTAAAGCGACCATTTTAAACGCTAAGCGCCATGCATTGTTATACGATTAAAAAAATCTTCAATTTATATTTTTAAGAATATTAGTTTCCATGTCAGGTACCGGGATTGACCAGAGGTTATGGACCCACGTTTGATCCTCACCGCCCTCCGACCAAAACTACTCCCTTCCTCATGTGGAGTATAAATGTGTAGCTTCGAGAGCCATTTCGAAAAGGGTAATGAGTTAATAGAAGGATGTTACGGTCTCTGTGATTGTCACGCCCATTGGGTTCCTGTCTAAATCGGATGGCTAAAGAGTGTAATGTGTTCTGTCCCCTGTGGTGCGCCGGTGCAACGTTATATGACGTCCAAGTGGCTAACTCCTCGGCTGTTTTATAGACGAATGAATTAATTATGCAGTACTTGCCCTTCGAAAAATGTTTCTTCGTTTATGACAAGGCTGGAATACTAGTGTAGATACATTATTTTAGTAACAAGAAATATAACAGTATCAGACCACAGACATAAGCACAGGCAGACGTATACAAAAACACATGCACACACATGCATACGCTATGCTATAAATATATTTTCCGTATTTTAGAGTGTCTGAGACTTGGATATCCGTCGAAAACTCGAGTTCTTGTTTTGGACGAGATTTCAATACTTTCTCTGTACATTCCCGTGCATTGAAGGGAAAGTAAAGAAAAATATATTCGCTGGATGTAATTTTGTATTCTATATTTCCCATACCATCATGTAATGTGCAACACAGATTTTACATACTACTCAATTTAACACATCAAATGAATAATGCACATTGTCTAGTCTTAACAAAGATATGTATATTGTAATCTTAATAAATTTAGATATAGTATATGGTGATAAAGAGATAAAGACTTCACACTTTGCGCTGACATGATTGTGAAGCTAATATGCAGAATTTCTAACGAGTCCTTTCAAACAGATTTAGAACAATAATATGTCAGGATTATAGCATAATCTCATCAATTATTTACAATATGAAACGTTAATTGTTGGGAAATAAATGGGTTCTCGTACACTGTCATGTTATTAATAATTGCTCTAAAATATTTAATGAAGGAGACTTACAGTTTGAAGAATAGAATATGCGTTGAATACTAATGATACGTTTAAAGATATTTCAAACCTAAATTATAATTTCCAATCGGAAGCTCATATGTGTTATTTTATACGGTATTTTATACAGAGCCCACTCGATAGATAGTTCAAAAAATTTTTGATTTACCCTGTCAATGCTAAAAACTGCATTCATGAGTAGGTTTCGCGCTAGTTTGATCTCGTCAGGATTGATTAATCAAAATATGCAATAGTAGCAATAAAACTGGCTGTTATTGCTCGCCAACATAGAATATCGTATATATACCTTTTGTGGCAGCAAAAAGAAACTTAATGGCATTGATATGTCTCTGGCAGCAAGTTTTTCGCTTCTATAGCATTCATAGACCGGTTTTATGCAGTTTGCTTTTATTGCTCTCTTTGGCAATAAGCAATTGCTCGTCAACAATCTTGGGCAGTCGGCAATTGCTAGTCAACTTATCTGCAATAACGAACCGCTATTTGGCCCTCGTCAGCATTGAATAGCTGATATTTGCAGTGGCAGCAATGAAACTTGATGTCATTGCTCTTCAGTACTGAATAATCAATATATGCTATGACAGCAAAAAAACTTATTCCCATAGCATCCATAGACCGATTTCATGCTATTGTGCGATCGTTAGTACTATGAATATTTGATATCTGTAATGGTATCAACCTTGCTGTCATTGAATGTATTGCCATAAAAAATATCTCCTTCTGTCATTATAGATATCTACTATTACAGGCTGAGGATTGCATAATAAGTTCAAATCCAGTCTGTGGATATTGCTGTCTGTAACAGTGGTGTATTATGCCTTTTTAGAGTATGTTGTCAAAATTATATGCATAGAATGGAAAGTATTCTTGTTTGGTCGAACAGTTGAACGGACGGTTGCAGTTGAATAATTTCACCGACATGGTATGTAGTTTACATGGAATGCAGTCGGAATGCAGTTGAACAATTTCACACCACTTCGTAACACATTACTAAGAAATAAAAAATGCTATGTTTCCCCCAACACTGTAGAACTCGGTATTTTATCAAAGTCTCATCATAAAATGTAGTGTCATTTATTTATTACCCCAGCCAGCAGGCTAACCTAAAGGGTTACAAGGTACGGTGAAATACGGAAATAATTTAGACCATTTTTAGAAAGATATTATTCTGAGTGTATGCGTGTGTGTGTGTGTGTGTGTGTGTGTGAAAGAGACATAGAGAGATAGATGCAGGCGCAATGTGACTACATAATGTACAGAACTGGAAATAGCTAGATTTTTTCTTTATAATTTATATACGTAGATTACGAATTTTTCAAAATATAAAACGTTCACGGAATTATGGAATTATTACAAGTATTGGAATCGTGTTGAAAATCGATAAAGTTTTCAACGGATCTATACTTTTCGAGATCTCTAGAACACGAAACCTATTTTTAACATGGCGTCTGTGTTTGCGTAGTGTTTGCGTCTATTTTCCTATATGTGTGTCTGTATGTATGATTGTATGTCTATATGTGTATATGTGCAATGCTTGCATTTAGTCTATCTCAAAAACTATTCGATTAAATTTCACAAAATTTTGTAGTCAAATCTCTTGTTGTACTGATTAGATTTCAGTACGATTCGGAAAAATAGAACTGGTCTTTTATTTTGATTTTGGTGATTTTTATTATTTATAACTGGACTAAATATTGTCAAAATTGAAATAAAAAATTCATATGCTTGAATGTAATAATTAAGTGCTTTTTAATACGTAATTTTTGACAACAAAATTAATATGAGAACTCTATAGTGCTTTGTTCTCAAGGTATTTAAAATTGCTGTCTACATTTTAAGAGGCTGTCTATGTTTTAAAATGCGTTAAATTGCCAAATGAAAAGAAGGTGTATCAAAAATATGAATTGGCTATAATATCAAATAATTCTCCTTGTAATTCTGTCTGACAAGCCCAGACCACACGACTGACCCGAAAGCTTACAGTTGCTATTTGTGTGGCCGGAGTTGTAATTCTGTGTAACGAATCTTAAGTTTATGTATTATAAAAGAGCCAATTAATTTTTAATCTGTATGGAAAGACATGTTCTGTTTATTCTTTTTAGATATTTTCTATGGGATGCAAATGGTATTCAAAAAATGATATATTAGCGTAGATGAATGCGTTTAATTAAAAATAATTTATAATTATTTGTCTAATTTTGCTTTAGTAATTCGTTTGGTTTTATAATAATTAATAATTATTTGTTTAAAAGCAATTACAAAGCATTATGTTCATGACAGCTCATAAAAATATTTTGTTTCTATTCTCAGACTGACCATGATTGAATTAAATCTAAATACTATATATAATGAATGTATGAAAATGTGTACTGGGGAAATTACTGGATAATTCGAAATATTTTAAAATGTGCATTGATTGTGAATTTTTTTTTTTTCATTATCGTCATCAAATATGCAACCTAGATTACGTATACAACGTCAAATTAATGCCATGATGAATGATTTAAATTATGCAACGTCAACGAGAATATGTCTCGTAAACTTAAATTTAGATATATTGAATATGATGATACAGTCATAGAGACATCACACTTTGCGTTGACAAGATCGTAAAGCCAATATGCAACTAAGGTAATGAGTAATTTCGAACAGATTTAGAACAATAATATGTCAAGATTACAGCTTAATCTCATCAAATATTTAAAATATCAGTCGCTAGTTATTGGAAGATAAATAGTTTCACTGTCGCGTTATTAGTAATCGCAGTAAACTATATATTGAAAGCATGTTTGTGTTTCCAAGTGCAGTAAATAAGTTCAATATATATATTTTTTTTGACAATATTTTATATTAGAATAGAATAGATGCATCTCAGTTGGTTCGTTTTATAAACATAGAAAATTCTTAGATGATATGCAAATAAAAGCATTTCAATCGTAAAAGCATAAAGAGCTGATTATATGTATGAAAGAATTTCAAAGCGATAAAAGGTATTTTTTCATCAAGAAAAATGAGACAGAGAATAGACACTAAAACAAATGTAGGGGTATCACTATCCATTGCTCCTTTTTGTCTTTGAAACTAGATCATATATTTTATCACGTGTTTATGCTGTTGCCAATGCAGTATTTTAATATGAAAATCAATTAAGACAGTAGTTTAAGCGAGTATTTTTTATAATATTAGATCGTGACACATCTATGCGTATTGGACAACTGCTAGGGAGGATAGGATGATAGTGATCCAAGCCTGCATTGCTCTCCAAGCTTCATTGTACACCGCCAAACAAGATGAAAAGTCCCGTATGCAGCATTTTGTATCGTCAAGCACCATTTTAAGATAAATATGTTGTTGTTGTTGTTGTTTCTAATGACCAATAGTACAGCCGATACAGGACAAGTGACGCAGGAAAGAACGAAGAAAAATACACAAGACAAGAGAACAACGTTTATTACAAGCAAGCATCACTGACGAAGGTCGGAGGGGTGCAGCTTCACATTTAGACGAGGACCCAAAAGGCTGAAGACTGACTTGCCTCAATAAACATCTATGCCTTATTTGGCATTCGAACCCGATCCCATCAGACAACAGACGAAGGCGCTATCCACTTCACCGCCTGGTCGGCTAAGATAAATATAAAATATAGGAATTCACAGTCGTCACTCTGTAAGTCGTCTGCTATTAATTAAACTACATCGGTGGTTTTATTTGGAGTTAAAAGCCTAATCAGATGTCATAAACAGCCTTCGCAGGGTATCCTATTGTTATTAGTAATGAATGCAGATTCTATTTTGTTCATATGCATTATGCACATGTTCATTTTATTCGTATATGGGGAAGGACATGGCATACCTCATGCTCGTTAGTAGTTGAGAATTAGTGAGGAAGATCATGTGCTAGTGAAGAAGATAGAGAAGAACCATTGTTTTGTCTTCACGTTAAGTCTCTAAGGGGTCAATTTCCAGCATGGTAATTCTCATCCACACACAGCTTGCCTTTTGGATTGCTTTCGGGGTGTTGAAAATCCTTTCTTGACCAGCCAAACTCCCAGGACTGTTCCCAAATTTTACAGATATGTGAGATACCAATGGAATGCTAAAGTGAGCGACATTGGGCACACCTGGGTCTTGCAGAGTCAGGAAAATCTTCTCATAGTGGAATATCTATTTCTGATTCTAGGAAATCTCTTGGTAAGCGATTTTATGACTCTGACAGCTTTATATTCCCAAAACGAAAGCAACAGACAGTTAATCCAAATGTTTATTTTTCAAGTTTTTTACGATGTATTTAAAGTTGATGGTGGGGAAAACGGGGAATTTATTCATTTTAAACTCCTAAATTTTTCTTATTCTTGTATTTTATATTATAGTAAATTTACAAAAGGCACTGCATACATTTCTTGGAAATACTGCATTGGTTGTATTTATGAAATAGTTTGTATTACTAGTACCTACATAATATAATACATATACATAATCTAGATATTGCATATAATCCATTTTAATCCAATAATGAAATGATTGGACGTATCTATCTTCAACAACGATAATCTTGCAAAATGTAATGAATTTAAATATTGAACCTGACAGTAGAGGCATCACCCTTTGCGTTGACAAGAACGTAAAACTTCTATACATCATGTTGTTGTTGTTGAGACCCAGACCGTCCGACCTACCAGAAAGGTGTAAGGTAACTGTTTGGACGGCCGGGAAGTGCCACCCAATTTAGACCGGAACCCAGTGGGGGAGGCATCCACAGGGACCGTACCCTCCTTCCCCTACCACCAACCTCTCGGAAGGACTTACGGACCCACATTCTATACATCATGTGTACTTTGTAATTTCAAACGGATTTCGAACAATATATCAGGATGATAGCCTAATCTCATCATTTATATACAAAAGATAATGTTAAGAACTTGGAAATAAATAGTTTTTGGTACACTAGTAAGTTGTTAATAATCACTGTGAAATATTTAAAGAAATAAACTTGCAGTGAATACGTTGAATATGAAGACTTTTTATTTATAACTTTATTTCGAATGGTAAAGTTGAATCCGAGACAGTTTAAATTATATACATAACATAACTTTGATTTTAAGTAAGCAGGACAATAACAGTTTATTAAATTTAAAATTCGATTTATTTTAAGAATACTTGCATTTATGAGTTGATTGTATTCTGTATATGTGTAATGACTAAACGCTAACCTGGTGTGGTACCTTAATAAACCAGTACTGGTGCCTAGAGTTTGAAGGTCTTATTTATTGACATAAAGCACTAAATATACATTCTTCTCAACCGTGTTTTATCTTTTTTTTTCCCGGCCCAGATCTGAGGATTCGAAAGTGAAGCTGAACATCTAGAAATCTCGGGCTTTTCAACCGTTTGGAATCCAGGGTATTTTTCCAAAAGATATAACTTCATGACCACAGAACCTTACAACTGGTCTTAAAAAACATAAACGCCGTATTTTCCATCCCAAACTGTGTACAATATTTACTACCATGCCCAAGTCTATTCTCACCTCCCCAGTCTTTAATCACCATCATAAACATACCTTAAAAGATGTCGTAAGATTATATGCACCATTAGACAGACTTAGCAAAATATAAGTATTGTAAATTTTCTAATATTCATTTGTTAGATAATTTTAAATATTATCCTAGAAAACACATTTAAACATTAACATTGCATATACTTTAGCAACATAATAAATAATTGTATATATAAAAAATGTGATAATGTTTTATATTTAATGGATAATCTTTAAATAGCGCATATTAGTTCAAAATTAAAGTAAAAAAGTAGCAGAATCTGAAAATGATTGTCATAAAACAACATAGGTGTCAAAAATAATTTTGAAAAATATTTTTTAGGCTTGTTAAAGAGTAATTTTATCTCTAAAAAATTATTAATTTACTATTTATATTAATTTGTTACACTAGATACTGGGTGTGGTAAGCCATGATACTTGAAATGATACCAGTTTTTTTTTTACTTACAATCCTATATCTAATAACATACAAATAATGAGGCAATTATGCTATACGATGTCATCCATAATGGTTTAATTTACTTCAGTAATAAGATAAAATTGCAAAAAAAAAAATGTGATAAGTATGTCCACAAAATAATTCATATTACATTATTAAGCAATTATCTGTCCCTGAGTTACATGAAATAATATCTTTCAAAATATTTTATTTTTCTCATTTCTATTGAAATATTTTCTTTCATTTTATTTATTTAAAAGTAATATATAGAGACATGGCAATTACCATTTTCTTTTGAGGTCTCTCTTTATGTTTCCACTAAACAGTTTTTCTCAGATTTATGTTTACAATTTTTTGATAAATCTTAAATTAAACATTACAACAATTTTTTCCCAAAAAATTTGTGAACTGTACAGTTAGCTTAAAATGTGTGCTGTTTTGATAAATAACTATAGTTCAATATGTATAATATTCGCTAACAAACTTGTGAATGCTCTTTTTAAATGCTCGTTTCGAAAGCATGTGATGATTTTTTCATCTGGGCAGGTTAAGAAGTATCTGTCCAAGGCTGAACTGCATCTCACCTCGTGAAAGGAACAAATAAGCACTCACGAATTACTCGGCTTCGGCTTTGAACGAGCCCTAAATAGGCGTCCATTAATAAATAATCCGAGCATTGTAACCCATTTTGATTTCACTTGAAAACACGAAGAAATAAGCAACGTCCATGATACAAAATCACATCTAAATATGTATATATATAGTTTAATCCTCTGTAAGAATTGCATAAGAATGAATAAAGACATGCTTTAGGAGTATGCGCGGTTGCGTCTTAAAGAGGTTCGGACCTCCGGACTTCAATTAGCTTGAAGCGTATCGGAGAGATTTTAATTGCACAAAAAGCCTCTCGTGCTGGGGAATTGGTTTCAATGAGTAAAACAGCTACGGAAAAATAGTATGATTCCCCCGTCGCATAGGGAGTAGCTTCAATTGGCAGAAAAGTGCTGGCAATGAGGTGATAAACATGCTTTGGTAAAATATAAAAAAATTATCAGCGAATGGGTTTAAGCTTATTTTTTTTCTGGAGTAAAATGTGATATTTGAGGCAAGTGCTGAAAAATATGAACGATGCATGACAAGTTAAATTACCGGGTGGTCAGAATTAAAACACCCCTACTCTGAGCTCTCTATATATCGAACTACTCGGTGTAAGAGCTCCAAAATTGTTGAACCTACTATTCAAGACAAGGGGAAAGGGATTACGTGAAAAAAAATTAGTTCTTGAAACACCGATAGGTGGCGCTGTACAACAGAAAATAAGCTGAAAAAACACAAAATACACATTTGTAACACATTTTATTCGAACGTACCAAACATTCATATCACAAGGACCTTATCGGTGCAGGGAATGCTGCTCAATATGGTTCCCTTCTTCAAGATGTAAAATCTGCAGTCTGTGGGCAGCTTGTTCAACTGCGGATCGTATTTGGTCGATTGAGATGCTTCTCACATGCAGAGTGATACTGTCTTTCAAATCCGCTAAGGTTACCAGACGTCCTCGATAAACAAGACGTTTTAAGTATCCCCACAGCCAAAAATCACAGGGATTAAGATCTGGAGAACGAGATCACCAGGTTGTCGGAAACGCACGACTAATTACTCTACCATTAGTAAAATGTTGCCGAAGAAACTGCTGTACACAGAGTCCAATGTGTGGAGACGCTCCATCTTGCATAAAAGTAATTGAATCAAGACATTGGTGCTGTTGCAGTTGGGGTACAACAAAATTTTCGAGCATGTTTTTGTACCTCCTGGCCGTCACGGTGCATGTCACAGGGTCATTGGGAGTAGCCTCTTCGAAAAAGAAAGGTCACAAGCAAAGCGCGTTTTGGTAGTGTTACAGCCATCGCTGATAAGAATGAAAATTTCCCAGTTTTATTCCCTTTTAAGCCCAGAATATAGTAGCTGCAAATCAAGGGTTTATGCAAATTTTTGTGCTCACATTTCGAAAATGCAGTTGCAATGACAGTTTAAGTTTCTTCACTTTTTTATCTTCTTTTTTTTCATATGAGAAAAAGAAATCAAAAAGGAAAAATTCCATATCGCATGTGTTTGTTTTTTTTGTGATTATTTTGAGTCTTTCCAGCATATTTTCTGTTATACAGCGCCACCTATCGGTGTTTCTGGAACTAATTTATTTTTCGCGTAATCCCTTTCGCCATGTCTTGAATAGTAGGTTCAACAATTTTGGAGCCTTTACACTGAGTAGTTCGATGTATTGGGTGCTCAGAGTAGGGGTGTTTTAATTCTGACCACCCGGTATGTTTATGGTAATAAAGACATCGTGAAATAATCGTGTAATAAAGACATTTGAAACGTACGAAAAGTACACATTTTTTAAAAAAATCACTTTAAATCGTCTAATAATCATATGAATTCATTCGTAGTTTGTTTGAAAGATAATTTGGGGAATCAATTTGTACGAATATCGTAAAATACATAAAAGTAACACGTTACATAAAACGTTACATAAAATAACTATAACACTAATTTGACATTAAAAAAATAACGTCGAGGTGCACCTGTGTGCTTGAAAAGTACACCAAATTTCATGATCGTACGACATTTAGAATTCGAGCTAGAAAAACTGCATGCACGGACATATTCCTTTATTAAGTAAGAAGAAACACGGAGGCCCAAAATGAGCTAGGGTATTTGCGATGCCTTGAATAAAGCAATGCAGTCCTCTAAAACATGTAAACGTCTCTATTAATATTTTACAAACTTATGGGCATTAAGTTATTTATGACTAATGGAATTGGAACAAACACTAGCTACATACAGTGTCTATTGTGCGAAATAGAAGAACGATAATTTTTTTCGTTGATGGTAATGCTGTATTTCTTTATCGACGGTAACAAAGTATGGCTAGAATGCGATGATTCATGAGATGGTGATACTGATAAGAACTCTGAAATTCCAGAAATTTTAACCATTTGTTGATACTAAAACTAAACTAATTTTGTGTGACATAAAAATATTATCATCTGAAAAAATATAAGAAATTATGAAAACTCTTGCAGACATTGCAGATGGAAAATTATGAAAGTGTATAATTTCCACTAGATTGTCTAAAATTTTCGGAATGGCGTCATTTCTATGCATACACGTATTGGAAAATAAAATATAACGAAGTCATACAAGGCATATAAGTAAATGGTATGATGACGCTTCCTCCTGTTCATTTTACGAATTAACTTTATTCTCTAACAATTTAAGAATTTTTTCACACTTAATTTATAGAAAGTAACACGAAGCGATTACACAAGCTGATATTATATACAGTGTAAAATCAATATGACATAGTTTAGAAAAAGAAATGTTACTAGATGAAGAAAATTTCAGCAAGGAATAAATGCTAAGAATCGTTTATAAAAATTTTGATTTCATAAAATTTACCATTAATGAAACGATAAAAAATATGATACAAAATACGTGATAAAAAATATGATACAAAATATGATACAAAAAATGATAACGCCTTATTTCGTAAAGATATACAAAAGCGATATTTAAAACAGTCATACACAGAAACAGCTGTTAAAGGTGCACAATTGATTCTAATATGTCGGCCACTATACTTTATCCCAAATAGATACGCTGACTTGTCCGATAAGCCACCTGCAATTTATTAACACTATCGCATATAATGTTCGTTTCTTCTGAATAAGTGTTGTTAATTATAAGATATTGGTTCATGGGTTAGACATGGTGTCTATTTTTTCCCTTTAATTTTTTATTCGAATACTTTTTGTTAGCCTAGATTGTTACATATAATATTTTATACAAGAGGTTTCGAAAATTTTTGGATTTTTCGGAAATTTTTGAAACGGAAAAATTGTCCGGAAAATTTTGAAAATGTTCTCTATATCATATTTCAGCTAGAATAATATGTTTACTGAGTATTTATTGTTACATTACAGCTACAGTAAAATATATGTTACATAACAATGCTAAGAAATGGTTTAAATCTAAATATATATAAGAAAAATTATATGCTTGAAAATTCCTTGTATCTGAATACTACAGTTAGCCGCTGAAATTTATTATTTTCCTTGCATATGTTTGCTTTTGAAAACTTATAAAAAATTCTATTACATCTGTAGGAATGTTTTTGTCTTCAAAATTCTATTTTTTTAAGCATTGTACAAAAGGAGAGAAAAGGCGTGCAAAAGGCATGAGAAGTAACTTACAATCGTTAAACCTTATCAGAATCATAAATAATTTAGTTTATTATAAGTATAAAATTAGATTATAAATTGTAATATTCTAAAAAAATTAAAAACTGTTTATAATTGAAAAATGCATTAAATATTATATTGCATTTCTTTCAATACTTGATGATAATTCAATGGGAAACATTCTATCATCATCTTAAAAAATTAATAAAAATGTACTTGTTTGCTCTATGTTAGGAGTTTGCTATGTGTATTATTAAATGTATAAACATATTATACGACAAATATTTATTAAAAACGTGCTTGAAACTCAGCATTTTTAAAAATAAATTATTTTATATAATATTAAGAACTGCTTTAAAAATACCTGCTTATAATTGAACTAGTGAGTATTAAGTGAAAGAATAGACAATTTTCAAGAGGAATTAAGCATATATTCAGTGCTATTAAAGCATTTTCCCTCAGGAGAAATTCCAGAAACATTCTATTTTTTTAAATATTTTTATAAATTTTGGAGAACTCAATACTGAAATAATAGTATTTTAAGAACTGTATTCCAAAAACATTCCATTTTTAAAAATATTTTTTATAAATTTTGGATAACTTAATACTAAAATAATAGGCTTTTTACAAGCTTATTTGCTTTCTTTGAGAATGAGTAAAATGTAACTTGTACCCTATTGGTTGTCATCTATTCTTTTTCTATAAAATAAAATGAATATATACTTATTTGCCCTCCACTCACTTTCATTTTCCGTCTTAAAATTAGAAAAATCAATGATCAAGAACTTCTTGTAAAGCTACTTGCTTTTCAGAAAAACAGTCTGGAAAGATAATTACATTTTACTTTCGAATAATTAAAAAGCAAAAAAAAGGTGGGAAATTTTCCGGTAAACATAGTAGAAAATTTTTTCATTTCTAGAAAATTTTCAGCCGAAAATTTTCCGATCTATATCTCATTTCATATACAAAGTTTCAAGTTTTGTGTAGAAAGTCACAATTTTTGCAAGTGAAGTTAAAAGTTTTGAAATAATTATCGTGTTTGCTACCATTTTTATCATATTCGCATAAAGAATTCTATAACTGGTTCAATAATCTGGATGCGATACCTCGATTTTGAAAATCCTCATTATAGGTGAAAGTAAAACAAGAAGAATGTTTTATAGAGGTTTTTGAATGATAACAATTTAGACATCCGAGAAATTTTAACTTTTTAGGTGGATGGCAACTGTAAACTGCATAATTTGTCGGTGGTATCAAAGAAAGGCTAAAATATATTTAGAATGATATTTTTAGCTGATGAGAACTTAGACATTCGAGATATTTTAACTTTTTTATAGATGGCAACACTAAATTATTATTTCAGTGGCAACGAAGTAGTTCTACAATAGGATGATTCATGATTTGAATATTCAAAAATAGAACGAACGATAGATTCGTACAGTGTCCATTTTGTAAAGTAGGAGAGATTTTAAGAAATAGAAAAAAAATGACTTTGGAGGTTCTTGACTGATAAAAACTCAAATATTTTAGGTAATTACAAAGAATGTTCCTAGCGCTAAGAGTTAATTCCATGGACAGCGCAAATGCTGATTGTTACAAATGTGCACTGGTTCACATGACATTAAAAGCCATCAGCGTACTATTTCGATTAAAAGACGCGAGATACTGAAGGATAGTAGACTTACATGTTAAAAAAATAATTTAATGAATACATATGTGAATCTTTGAAAAATCCAAGTTCTACAAATTTTAAACAATAAAAACAAGTCTTAGATAGTGATAAGGACTTGAACATTTCCAGAAGTATTAACATTTTTGTTGACGACAACACTAAACTTTTTGACGGTGGCAATGAAGTATGTCTAGTATATGCTGATTCATGATAACGATATTCAGAAATTGAATGAATGTTAGCAACACAAGGATTTCAATTTTTGAGAAATGAGAAACGGGAAAATTTTGTGTTGATAAAAACACGGATCCTTTTGATAATAAAAGAAGTAGGCGAATACGATTATTCGTGAAGTATAACTGATAAGAACTGTCTTACATGTTTTTGGCGGTGACGATAAACTATTTGTCGATGGCAACTAAATATGCCTAAAGTATGATGATTCATGATGTAGATAAAAATTTAGAAATTCGAGAAAGTATATTCAAATATACTATTTCAAACAATAGATGCGCTTTTCTCAAGCTGCTCGATAGTTAAAAAAATATTCTATCTATCAACGAACTCCATAGCATTCAATCGCATTTAGCGATAGTTTGCATAATTAATGACATATTAAATATAGTTTTAATTTATGATCTATCAAGTAATAAACGCATCTTAAAGTGAACGTAAATATACAAGTTTTCGACATGCAGTAGGAAATTGCAGGGTTAAAACAAAATGAAATGTTTAAAAGTATTAATGAATTTCGGTAATGTAATTACTAAACGACACTTAACTTAAAATAATGGTACTTTTGCACTAGAACTTCAGGACACATAAAAATAAATGGATCCATATAATGATGTAAATAAAATTAAAATAACTGTTTAGAATATTACTGCATATTACCCCTGTGTTTATAAAAAAAACCTCTTTTGCACAAAAAAAAAATAAAAAAAAATAAAAAGAAGCAGCACCATGAAGAGAGTGCTTGTTTTTATTGAAATTAAATATGCATACAGCTTACACACAGCTGGTGAAATGATTACAAAATCAAGGCCGCAGGATCCATCAATGGTTAGCAATTGCACATTGAATTTTCAAATCAGTAATTGGTGAATACCTCCTTGGCGGCGATGCATGCTTGTACACGTCTAGGTAAGGAGTGATAAACTTGCCTAATGTCATCCTGCGATACATTCTGCCAGATATTTGTTGCTCTAGATCTGCTACATTTCGGGGTGCCCGAAACTGGCGGCCTAGCGTGTCCCATATATGCTCGATTGGCGATAGGTTTGGTGACCTTGCTGTCTAAGGAACAGTATTAACAGCACGGAGACAGTCCACAGGTATTCGAGACGTATGGAGTGGCATTATCTTGTTGGAAAATGGCCCCAGAATAACTGCCATGACGGGTAACGCAAACGGCCGCAGGATTTCATCAACATATCGTTGAGTTGTTAAAGTTGTACGCAAGACGACTAGGGGCGCCCTACTGTCGTAAGAGATAACACTTCACACCAGTGATGGTGTGGGGCGTTATCTCTTACGACATCTTTTTGTTTTACACAGGTTGTGTACCTGTGTAAAACAAAAGCTGATTGAGACCTTTGGCCCTATGTCTCCACACACGTACCCGATGGTTATCTGCTGAAAGACTACAGTGTCATTCATCGCTGAACACTATGCGATGCCAGTCTCCAAACGACTCTGTTGAAGTTGTTGAATTTTGGGAAGACGTCCAAAAGACCGACGTGAGCGTAACTTCACCTCAGCCAAGCACCGTGAAATTGTTAAAGGTACCACGTGTGTAATGTAGGAGGCTGCAGCACGGTTAATGGCGGACAAAGATGCCGTTGGGTCAGTCCAGGCCTGTCGCACAAGCATCCGATCTTGCCTCGCATTCATGCACTTTGGCCTTCCAGAGTCTTCATTCCACCGATGAGTTTTTTACAGCAACAATTGCTGCCAGCACCTTTGCACAGCAGTGTCCGTTCGGTGCAGGTGGCGGCCTATTGCTCGGTATAAGCAGCCAGCTTCACGCATCCCGATTATACTACCAGGTTCGGCCTCGTCTAATTGCTTAGAAGGTCTTCGGCAACGTCGTAACTGCATTATTGGTTGTGTTTCACGGAACTACAAAGCGATAATGAGCAAAGATAAACCTTCCACATTTTTAACATGTTTTATTGGATGCTAGTTGCGCAGTAGAAACGCGCGCCATGACCGAAGTTAACACTCAATGGCCTTGATAATTTAATCATTTGCATACTTGATATAAATGCATTTGCATGCGAAATTTTGAGATGATTAGATTATTTTTAGGGGTGCTACAATTTTTTTTTCCAAAAGAGTGTATATACTTGCTACAATATAAAGAAAATTAAATAAATAAAGCTGTGATGAATGAAGTCATAAAAAGAATGCTGTATGATTAATATTTAAATGTGTGACAAATAAGAACTAAACGTAAAACAGAAGTTATACTGCGGAATATAACTATTAAAATATCTTTTTGGATTTTACAGCTATAAAGTGCTTAAAGAGCATATATTAGCCCACAAAATGTTAACTTACTTTTATATATTATGAATGTATCTTAAAAATAGTTAAACGTAGATTTACATTTGCTAAAAATTGCTAAAATATGTGCCTATTTTAAACATCTGCAAAATTGAAAGGAAATATGGATCCTTGAGCTATAAGTGTTTTCTTTTGCTTATGAACGAAAAACATTGTTACATCTAAAATTCATTCCAAAAAACTATTACGAACTGATTGAATCTGAAATAATGAATCTTGTTAATTAAGATCAAATGCTTTGAGGATGAACTTCTCAACTTTGGGGCGTATTTATTTAAGACGGGATTAATGGAGGAGCTATACGGGGCAGAGCAATAGTTAAACATTCCATTGGAAGCAAAATTTTTAGGCGATGTTTTGCAAATTAATCAAGGTAAGGAAAACAATATCTGGAGGTTGTGCTTTAGATTGAAATACATATTTTTCTATAAATAATTTTCATGTTGGCAGCAGAAGATTTTCCTTACATGATATATATATATATATATATATATATATATATATATATATACAAATAATTCTCATGTGGACATCAGACGATTTTTCCTACATAATGCAATATCATTCATTCAGAGCGATATAATGGTGTACCAGTTTCAGAGGTATTTGTTTTTGATATTGGATTAATAACTCGTAAATATAAATTGGTTGTTTTTGATAACTTATTTGTCGAAACAAAATAGCTTATTTACACTCGTAGCTTTCCCGGCCACACATCTTGCTACCGTAAACCCTTGGGTTGGTCGTGTGGTCTGGGTCTTTAACACTCATGTGTAGTTGGTAGGTCGGACGGTCTGGGTCTCAACAACACTCATGTGTAGGTTACCTTACACCTTTCTGGTAGGTCGGACGGTCTGGGTCTCAACAAAAACAGCACTCATGTGTAAGTGGGGCGAGTTTGCGTGGTGGTTAACGCGCGGGAATTGCACTCGGAAGGCCCGGGTTCGATTTCCGCTGCTGCCAAAATTACCGCCGTGTTCACTCGGAGTACTATCACGTTAAACATGTGGGTCCGTCTTCCGAGAGTTTGATGGTAGAGGAAGAAGTGTACGGTCCCTGTGGATGCATCCCCCACTGGGTTCCTGTCTAAATTGTGCAGCTCTTTCCAGTCCTCCAAACAGTTACCTTACATCTTTCTGGTAGGTCGGACGGTCTGGATCTCAACAATAACATTTATGTGTAAAATCTTCATCAAAATGCAACTGACACATAATTAATATACCGTGGAATAAATAGCAAACTCTTGGTGTCAAAATAGAAAAATATTACCAAAAAGGTATTGCTCTTTGAAATGAAACAAACCAGATCTACGAAAATGATGTTAACAGTTTTGTTGCAAAATATTGCACGTGATTGGATAAGACTTCATACTTTTTAATTTTGGGTAATTTTTTTTATAAATGTTTTTGTAAAACGTGCAATCTCCCAATAACAATCCCCATTAGCTATCTAAAACTAGTGCAATTCGTTCTTTAATGAAAAATTACGTGTACAGTGGTTATTCACTTAACATTATAGAATTCTCTGATTTTTTTTAAATCCTTTAAAGAAAATTGGATGTCTTTAGATCATACGATTGTATTTCAAATTAATAGAATTATAGTATCCATTGCCTGTAATAATCGTACAAAATTTATTTGGAAACACTCCCTTCGTTCGTGAGATATAGCTTTCACAGACACATACACACACACTAACAAATATCCTTATACACGCACATATACCCCCTATCAAAAATTTTCGATTCGCATTCAGGGAAGTTTATAATGTGCTCTTCCGTCCAAAACGCGAATTCATATTTTTGAAAATACTTTCCTTGTAGTTTATGCTATGCAGGTAGTCAAAGTGATAACCTAACCGATTATCATGGAAGTTGCCTCCGTTTTTTGTGTTGAAACATTTTCTGTATTTTAATATATCGAGAAAGGCTTGTGATAAATGTAAATCTATGTGATCCTTTTATTTTTTGCTTAACACTACATACGAGTACAATGCTATTACTCATCTGAGATTTGATATTTCTGATAAATGATGCTATTTCTTTTTATATGAATTTGCATACAGGGTGTCCCAAAAAGATTGAAATGAGCTTTAATTCTTTAACTTTTGGAGATAAGTGGACAATGTAAATTGCAAAAATGTTCAAAGTAAAGTTGGAAATAAAACTACGTTAATGAAATAATCCTCCCATTAATTTTCAAAAAGTTACACTTTTTAAATTTTTTATACGACACTCTTAGACAAATCTGGCTAATCAGAAAATGTTTATTTATAATGCAACAAGATCATTAAAAAGAAACGCATATCTATATCTTTAAAATGGAGTAAGTTATATTTAATTGAAAATTGAACACTATGAATATGGGCCATGTATAAAATAAGAAATGTAAATTTGTGACACATCACAAAAAAGATAAAACTGGATGAAAATGCATAGGATACACAACTGCCTAGTGAGTACCACATCTTTATAAGATCTCTGTCTGTGTAATGCTTTATTTAGATGCATTTGTGATAAAAAATGTTAACACACATTAACGTATTTTTAATCTAAAATATTTACATCGTCAATTTGTTTATGATAACTGTTTTCACTGATGAAACAGCCTTTCACATGGTACGGGAAAGTAGCCTAAGTCAGATTTTTTCCTTTATCATAATTCAGTTGATTTTATAGATACAGATAAACGGATCTTTTAATGGTCTTGTTGCATTAAAAATAAAAATTTTCTAATTGACCAAATTTGTGTAATGGGCTCGTATAGAAATTTAAAAAATGTAACTTTTTTTAAAATTAATGGGAGGACTATTTCATTAACGTAGTCTTATTTCCTACCTTAGTTTCAACATTCTGGCAATTTACATTGCCGACATATCTCCAACAGGTAAATAATTAAAGCGCGTTTTAATCTTTTTGGGACACCCTGTATAGGTCATTTTCATATTTATTCGATCAGTTTTCAATCTTAGATCATATATATGCAACATCTCTAGAAGGACATTTGGTAGCGTTCTGTAAAGGATGTTATTCAATTTTAAATGAAAACATTACATATAAATGATAGTTGGTTTTAAAAATATTTAACTTTATTGTGACACAGACAGAAGCTCATGTGGGTGGATTTTAATTTGGGGAAGACACAATAACTGTTTTATTTTCTTGAGATATATTTAGCTTTCAGAAAAAAATTAGTTTCAACAGGAAAGTTCTGTTGAAATTGTTTTCAGGAAAATATTATCTCAGCAACTGAAAAAATATGAATAAAAATTGCCCCTTTATTCAGATGACCAGTGTAACCAGTGGTGTTATAATGACTGTAATTGCAATGATGAAGCTCTTACTGTATATAGCAGAATTTATGGATCGGTTTCGCACTTGTTTGCTCCCTTGAGCATGGAATAGTCGATGAGAAAACTTAATATGTGCTACAAGAAAACTTAATATCTGAAATAATTTTGCAAACCTCTGTGGATATCTGTAAATCCACTCATACCCTGCAGCCGGTATCAAATTTCTTATTGATTGAACTCAGGCTGCATGAATGTGCAATAGCCAGGTTTGCAGCCTCATTCATAAACCAATTCATTCGCCCTTTTATATTGCATTAATGTCACTAGTTACATCATATAATTTCCGTCAAGATCTATATGAGAGAAAATATAGGTTACGAACATAAAGTAACATCAATAAAATAAAATAATAAATGCTAGAATCTAGTAATTTCATGATCAGAAAATGTGTTATTCATATAATTACTGTCTATACCATGGCAGAATATGAAAATGTAGTTTGCTTAATTTGATAGAACATGACTGTTTATTTCTTACATTTATTCAACATCCAAAAAACATTTTATATATGCCTATAAAACTTCATAAAAAAGAGTTATATAAGATAGAGTTGAGTGGATTTAACGATATCCTCTAATTGGCTCCCAGGGATCCAATTGTGAAAGCCCCGGTATGTGATTTCATAAACGGGTGTTTCCTACAATACGCGGTAGATGGCACTGTTAGTTCACTTCGATGAGCGAGGCAGTACCATCTTGTAGTTCCACGCTCGACCACTGGCCTTGTAGGATCGCTGCTTTACGTCACAACTTCATCATGACAGCCCACTTTTTCAACTCTTAGCTGATCCAATGCCCGATTGCAAAGATAATACTTCAAAGTTATTTTATTTAGTTTAACTCTAAATTATGCCTTAAGCATAACTTACTTTTTCTTGTTGCTTATTTATCACATCAACCCACACCAGCTTCCGCCAATTCAGGACGAGATATGCACTACCAACTATATATCTGACCATCTCAAAGCGCCCATGGGAAGGAGCGCTAAAGTTGCCATCCCGTATTGCTTACCTATTGCTATTTTCTGAGGTGGAGATAAGTGACGAATTGTCAAAGGAGCTCCGCAATGAAGTGTCTTGGTTTGGATGTTTTCTGATAATTAGTTTGATCCCTGCAAACTAGTTCAAAAAATCCAAGAAAGTAACTTAAACATTAAATAAACAAAAAAGAAATCAAATGTTTAAAAACTGTCTAATGAATTTCTTTGATGGATCGGACTTATTCATATAATAATTGTCTAACCCGTGTTTCTACTTCAAGACACCTCTGAAATCCCTTGGGAACTTAGAAAACTGAATCTTTGCGAACTTTTAATATCAAACACGTAACAGGATCGAAAGCAGTCAGATTACATAGCAGGCTTAATATTTGCACACAGTATAGACAAAAAAAAAAAATAAACGGAACGACATCTATTAATCCCCCCCCCCTTCGTCTCTCCAGACCTTTCAGAAGGGTCTCAAATGACCTCGAAGGCTGAATCTTTGTACAGTTATAGTACCATCTCTGGATGTAGTTACGGTATCTACCATGTAGCAGAAACTACAGCGCCAGAATTTGGATTCCTCTTCTGAGATGAAAGATAAAATACAATTACTTTTCCTAAGGTATTTGCTTCCAAAATTTCTCCTGTGACCTAGAAGGCTACATAATTGCACACCGACAGTACCGGCCATGAAACATAATCTAACGAATCTACATTTTCTGCTAAGGTACTTTTTTCGGCTCTAAGCGCCGTACATAATAAAATATAATATTATCCTATTAAAATATGCAGTGTAGAGAGTTAGTTTTCATGTCTTTAACAATCTTAAATACTCGTTTTTACAGCCTTAAATAGTCCTTTTTTATAGCCTTAAATATTCGCTTGTGTACTTAATTTAGTGGCTAGCTGTGGATTGTTTGAAATTTTTGTTAAACATTTTTGTTTGAAATATTTGATTAACCCCGAGTGCAGGGAAGAAATGCTCTTTATGAGAGCATGCACAGAACATAAAAACAGAATTAACTTTAAAATGGCAACTAGTAAAAGATATAAATTTAAGTTTAGGCACTGCAGTTAGGCGTTTTACTGAAGAAACGTGCAGTGCAAAAAGAGGGAGGGCTTTCAATCTCGTAGCTCAGCTCGATTGCCTTGGGCACCGAGCATATATACGAGTTTGAAAGTTTTGTGCATGGGATCAAAATCAGACTTCAGATTCTGCAGGGCGTCTTTTAGGAAGACGGCGATATTATTAATTATAAGTATTCCTCAAGCTCTCTGAGGAACTTGAGAAACTCAAGGAATCCACAGGGGAGGGTTTGAGGGCTACCAGCAGCAGCAGCAGCTTATTTGACCTCAGGAGCGACTGCGTGCCTTTCGGGACTACTGTTTCCCGTCTCGGCAACATTTTTGGTTGTCTCTACGGCTGTGGGAGTCTTCGAGCAACTCGGGAGGGGGGGGGAGTAATTCTCCTCATCCACTTGCGGCAAAGGGTTTTGCCTGGGAGCGTATCTCTTTTCAGTATTTTTAACTTCTCTTTCTTTGGCTTTCTGCCAAGGGTTTTTTGGGCACTTTCTGAAATTTGCAGGGTGGTTCCCTCCGCAATTACAGCAATTAGCTGGCAGATCTCTAGTGTTTTGGCACTCTCTAATCGGATGGCCTTCTCCGCACTTGAGGCATTTAGGGGGGAACCCGCACAGCTCTCTTGAGTGGTTCCACAATTGGCAGTTGTATTAGGCACAATTGGCAGTGACATTGTTTTATTCTTTCTGCTTGAACGCCTGGACCTTGATTTGCATGCTAAGTATCGTTCTGGTTTCGTAAATCTCTGACCATCTCTCCGTCGGCTCAAGGCAGACGAGGAAAATGAGCAGGGGTTCACGATTCCGCCGGTTCCTTAGCTGCGAAATCGGATCGGACCTTGCGATCGGATTGGACCTTCCTGTAGTCGTCATAATTTAAAAGGGTGATCTTGATGAGATTACCTACCAATTTGCCTTCTAATTGATTAGAAACGATTTTGTTGAGCTCGCAAATGACCACAAGCCAGTTTATCTGATCTAAGTAGAAAGGGCTGGCCTTAAACTTGGGAGGATGGGCCTCTTCGTTCGCCACGCCTTCGTCCATCTCAGCAGTTTCCTGCTGAAGCGGGGCGAAGGAGTTTTGAACCGGGGACTCAGTTTGAGGTACTTTTTTAGTCTCCTTACTAGAAATCCCCTGTCTTTTCGTAGGTTTTTGGAACTCCTTATCCTTAGGGGCCCTAGTTGTGGGATGTTTCCAAGAAGAAATCCTCAAGAGGCTGCTTACAAGGTTCGCCACTGCTGCGGGAAGAAAGAATATTCAAGATGTTACCCTGGTATTTTAGGGATTCTATGCTAGCACTGGGGTACTGAATAACATAAAGACCGTCAGAATGCATACCTTTGTTGAGAGTCTTGTACTTGGACATCCATTCGACGTCGCAGGTCTCCAGCTTCTTTGAGAAATATTGCATCAGCATATCCACAGTCCGTAGGTTGTTTTCTGTGATCGGGTTTCTAGTCAAGCCGTCTCTCTTGATCGTCTGTTCATAGGCATACACGCAAGAATCCTCCGTACATCCGTCAGTCTGTTCGTTTTGGAAAAGGTTCACCATTCTCACTGCCCAGATGGCCTTTTCCTTCAGCGCAGTCTCCTGCACTTCCTCATCAGCCTTGTCCTTGAGAAGCTTAGCAAGCCGACTGTGACGATTTCTAAAGCCAGTGAAAATTTCAGCTTCAGTCTGAATTGGTGTCTTCTCTAACTGCTTCTGTGTTACTTGGAAGTGAGAAATCCTAGTTTTTCTGCATCTCATCCATTCTCTCTCCTCCACCGGCGTAAGTTCAATACTGCAGACAAACATTGTCTTGAGTTTAGCTTAGCCCGATATATTCTACCGAAACTTGGTACAATTATACCCAGGCTAACACTAACGATCAGTACGTGCTAACGTAGAGCATCTCAGAAGGTCTGCACTGCTCCACTACCAAGCTCCGACTGATTTGTTAAACCGTGCATCCTACTACACGCAGGTGGAACTTACTATACTAATAAATAGTTTCTATGAGCGAATTTGTTCTTATATATATTAATGCGAATGAGTACACATTAATGAGACCACACAATTTAGACCGGAACCCAGCAGGGATGGAATCCACAGCGACTGGACCATTCTTTCCCCATCACAAACCTCCCCGAGAGACTTACACGGACCCACATATTTTACGTGCCCGTACTTCGCCTGAACACAGGTACAGTTTGTGAAGAGACGGGAATCGAACCCGTGTCGCGCTAACAACAGGGCTGTTCCAGCCCCGATAGTTCATACTATAAGTGTGCAAAAAAATCAACCTAAGTCATCAGGTGGTCCTGGAGGTTGTGGAACGTTTCGAATAAATCGTATTTAACAGCCTCATGGGGTACATCGAAAATCCAACTACATTAAGTTATGGCCTAAGATAATTACTATAAGTGTGCAAAGATTGAGTCTTCTACTTCAGCAAGGGCTCTTCAGACTACTCTAATAAGTCTCTTCGAGCCCTTTTCGAAACCCCATTTCTCTCCGCCCCTAGAAGGGCGTAACTAGCAATCTGAACCGTAATCGGTACTATAGATGTGCAAAGCTTCGACCTTCTAAGTAACATGGGGGTGTATGGAGGTTCTAAAAAGTATTCGAAAAAATCATATTTAACCATACTCATGGGGTAAATTGGATATACGACTGCATTAAGTTCTGGCCAATGATCATTACTACGAATTTGAAAAATAATTCAACCTTCTAGGTTACCAGGAGTGCTTCAGAAGAGTATAACAAGACTTTTTGAGCCCGGTTTGAAACCCCCATTTTTCCGCCGCCCTGGAGGGTAACTGGAAATCTGAATCGTAATCGATACTATATGTGTACAAGTATTCAACCTTCTAGGTCAGCTGGTGGATTCTGGAGGGACTGGGAAGATAAACATACGTTAAACGCGTTAGGATAATATAAGTTATATTTGATAGAACCAATAGAAATGTTTCTTTATCTATAATAGATTTTTAACTTTATTACATCCCCACAGAGAAAGCTATAACCTGTGACATTTTCCAAAACACAGTATTTGATAGCCTGAAGCAAATGCTTTTATTTATTACTTAAGTTTGTTTGATATATACTAACTCCAGACGGAAATAAATATTTAAATTAAAATTAAAATACTAGTCTGTTTTAATAAAGCAATTGTTTTTAAATAATCCTATATCCCCCAAGCGTAACACTGTTGCATTGAAGATTTATTTACTGATTATATTTAACTTAATTAACTAATAACAATGCAAAGGAACGGGTTTCAATTGAGATTCATTGTAAAATTAATAGAACGCATTATAAAAATTAATTATTTCTTATGTAGATTTATATTATTTTGGAGGAGATCTTCAATTACGCTTAATGAGAAATGCAGAGGAAAATGCATTTAAAATGTGCTATGTTGAATGTTGAAACCCAGACCGTCCGACCTACCAGAAAGGTGTAAGGTAACCGTTTGGACGGTCGGGAAGTGCCACCCAATTTAGACCGGAACCCAGTGGGGGAGGCATCCACAGGGACCGTACCCTCCTTCCCCTACCACCAACCTCTCGGAAGGACTTTCGGACCCACATGTTTAACGTGATCGTACTCCGCATGAACACGGCGGCAGTTTTGGCAGTGGCTGGAATCGAACCCGGGCCTACCGAGTGCAACTCCAGCGCGCTAACCGATGGGCTACCGCGCCCCAAAAAATGTGCTATGTGTAAATTTTTTACAGATAAACAAGTAGTATAGCTAACCTGTTATAATGTATTTTTTATTTGTGTTTCTAGATCATGTATGAATTAGTTTCATGCATTGAACAATATTAGCAAATATTTGGAATTACTTTTGAAGTAAAAAAAATTGATTTTAATTCAGAACATCTAAGAAGTTATTTTTAAAATAATTGTATGCATGTTAATTACATACTTATGAATGAAATTATAAATTTTAGAAGTAAGAAAAATATATTCATTTTAAGTAAATTCAATACATTAAAAATATATTATATATATGTATAGAAAAACACTCAAAGAACTGCAAACTTAACAATGTACCCCTTCGGGAGAGGAGGATACACTGTCAAACTATACTGCTGGCCATCCAAAATGCAACACCATGAAGGAAGCATCCAATGAACATGAAATTTGCACCATACGTAGACCTCGATAGTAAATACAAATGATTAGAATTTTATAGCTCATATGCAAATCATGTGCGCCTGTAGCGCCATAACTCTTGCATTATGAATCGCCATACCGTTCCTTCACCTGGCGATATGGTTTGGGGTGGCATTGAATTTTACTCCCGCACCCCCCTAATACGCATTGCCGGTACACTCAACAGCCACCATTTCGGAAGATTTGGAGCCTGTTGTCTTACCTTACCTTCAAGGCTTGCCTCCGGCCAAGTTTCAACAGGACAATGCGGGACCACACGTGGCACATATCGTTCAGCATTTCTTCAGTGCCCACCAAGTTCCACTGCTCCCTTGGCCAGCCCGTTCTCCAGATCTGTCGCCCATTGAACACGTCTGGTCGATGATTGACAAACGACTGGCCCAGCAAACACCACCAGCTGCTACGACAGATGAAGTTTAGCAACGTATGGAAACAGTATGGACTGACATACCCCAAGAACACATTCAAAGTCTCTTTCTTTCAATGCCGAGGCATGTACCAGCAGTTATTGTCAGCCACGGCGGCAGCACAAAATACTAATTTCTTCGTGTTCCTCAAGTCGAGCGGGGCTGTATTTGAATCAATTCATCCTTTTACTTTATGTTCTTTGTCCCATAAATTTGGTTTTGATATCTCTTGTCTTTCATGGTGTTGCATTTTGGATGGCCAGCAGTGTATTACTCCCCGACGGAGGACTCATGACGTTACGAATTCAAATCTTGTACGCAGCTGTTTTTCACTACAATTATGAAAACTGTTAAATTTTGTGATCATTGAACAACAAATTTCCCTATTTGTGTATAATTATGTCAAATTTTGTCTTATGCCGCCATGTTAAAAAATATAAATTTATAAATGAATGTCGAAGTTTTCGCTCAAATTTCAGAACATTTTATATAGTTCTACATATTTTGTTAACATAACCGAATATAAAGTTTCGTGAAATTCATTAATGTTTGTAGCAGCTAGTGTGTACGCAAGAAATCAAACACAGACAAACAGACATCACTCTAAATGTAGTCAAAACGTGTTCAAGAGGTCCTAAAATAAACTCATGTTTGTAAAAGTTGCAACACTGCAAAGGAATTCTGTAATTGAGCTGGAAATTGCAGCAAATAATGCAGTATAAATGCATTATTGCTGTATATAACAATAATTGCAGTATAAATGTAGCGCGACGTTGTAGACGCGTTGTAGACGAGCTATAGTATGGTCTATGTGTATAAAATTGTCTATGATTGTCTGTCAGCGGTAAATGTTTTTGGTGAAATTGCTATGCCTATACGGCGACTGAAAGCGCCATATGACCAAATTACGGAGTTTGAACGGAGACGAATGATCGGCCTCAGTGAAGGTTTTTTTTTTCTTATAGTGCAATAGTAGCTCGTATGAGGAACAATTGCCATGGCAGTGATGCGAGTGTGGAAACAAAGGACTGATGAGACCCGGACGAGTCGCAAATCCGGCAGTGGATGATGTGTTACGTCATCACGGGATGATAGACACCTTATCCACATGACAGTGATGGAATGTACAGCTTCATCTCGCCAGTTGGCAAAACTTTGGAACTCTGCTACAGGTGTGTCATTATCTGCTCCAATAATTCTTCGGTGTCTGCTGCACCGTGGACTTCGTGCAAGAAGTCCTTTGTACAGGAATCCCCTGACTCAAAACCATCAAAGCCTGTGGCTACAATGGGCTTATCAACATAGACACTCGCGTGCCGATTGGCAACAAATCATCTTTTCCGATAAATCCCGCTTTAATTTGACGTACAATGATGGCCGCACGCACGTTAGATTCAATAGAGGTAAACGCCACCTTTCGAAGTTATCCAACGCCATACTGAACGAACGCTAAGCGTAGTGGTCTGGGGGGCACCATTGGGTATCTTGGACGATCTCAGCTAAGAATTATGGGTAATCTCAACAGCAACTGGTGCATCACAGACTTTCTGGAGTCCAAAGTCGTACCCTTTCTTCAACGCATTCCTGCAGCTGTATTTCAACAAGACCATGCTTGTCCACGTGTTGATAGGAATGTTCAAGACTTCTTTTCAGCACAACAGAAATAGCTTCTTTCTTGACCCGCCTTTCACAGGATATATCGCCTATTGTACATGTCTTGGATTTTGTCTGTCGGCATCTCGCTCGTGACGCTCGTCTCGTAGCGAATGCAGCTGAACTTTGGAATCAGATAGAAGCAATATGAAATGATCTTCCTCGGGTACAAATTCAAAATCTGTTTGATTCGATGCCACATCGTATAGAAACACTTTTTGCATCGGGTGGTGGCTTATCCAAATAGTGATTTTCGATTTGTAATATTGGTATTTTGCTTTGTAAATTTAATCGTTTATTTGTATGAATACAGATCGTTTGTTGTAGAAATGTCATTCAATTCTGATAATTCCTTCATGGTGTTGCAATTTTTACAAACAGGATATATTGGCTTTCAAATCTCGAAATTGAAAAATTTCATGAAAACAATATTCTCTCTATAATACACTTTCGTGACAGAGAAAATGGGACACCAAGAAGGAGTGGGGAAAATATGCAAATTGCAGGGTAGACGCAGCTCACCGACTTATGTAAATAATGCGACATGCATAGTTGTCCAGCGCACGTAGAGTGAGATATAAGGGTAGGAACCTGCAGAATCGGCAATTGTCACCGCTCTGTCTGTCAGGTAAAGCATTTCGTATTTTTTTTATCTCAGCGGAAACGTGTAGTAGCAGAGAATGGGCAGGTTGTTCCATACGTCAAATCTCTGACGGCAGTCATCTACACGCATCCACGATACATCGTCTGTAGTGAAGATGGTTGGAACAAGGGAATATGTCACGTTTGAGGGGTGCCGGTACGGCCAGAGCGACTTCAACAGGTGTGAACCGACGCATCCGCCGGCAAGCGTTGGCGTCCCCGCTGCCACTTCCGTCACCCCTTTGCAGCAAATGCAACTTGATGCTCCCATATCAACCAGATCTATTATCCGCAGATTGGTCTCCGGCGACCTGCACTCATGACTCCCGTTAAGAAGACTGCCATTGACCCAACAGTACAGACTCCTCCGTTTGCAATGGTGTAAGGGATAGAGCCACGTGGATGGTGGAATGGCACAGGGCCGTGTTTTCAGACGAGTCTTGCTTCTGTTTTAACAATGACAGTCGCCGTGTACGAGTTTGGCGCCGAAGTGGTGACAGGTTCAATCCGGTCGCATCTGTGGAACGCGCAATGCGCGATAACGCGGCATCATGGTATAGAACGTCATCGCCTACGATAGCAGGTCACCTCTGATCCGTATTGAGGGCACTATAACGGCCCAATGACATGTGGAAGACGTGCTGCGGCCGGTGAAACTACTCTTTCTTCAAGGGGTCCCCAATGCCATTTACCAGCAGGATAACGTCCGACCACACGTGGCACGCAACAGCCAATATGCCCTGCAAGGTGCCCAGGTACTTCACTGGCCACCAGTCTGCCTGATCTCTCTCTAATCGAACACGCCTGGGACGTCATTGGACGTCACTTGCGTGCGCTGCCAACGCCGCGTTTAGAAGACTAACTCTGGCAAATGGTTGAATGGGCAGCCATCCCTCAGGACGCCACCAGCATGTTAACTGAGTCTGTACCTAGACGTGTTGCTGCCTGTATCGCCGCATGCGGTGGTTCTACAATCTACTGATCAGACGGTGTTATCGCTCAGTGTATAGGTGTACCATGTTGTAATAAACATCACTAAATGTTCGTTTCCGTCCGTCTCTGTTTGCCGATGTTCATTACTTTCAGCCCACTGCTTCTTGGTGCCTCATTTTATCTGTCAGGTAGTGTATATTCAAATAGTATGAGAAAGTCTGGTGTGTTCAGCACATGACTTTCCCTACGGACCCAAACTAATTTTCTCTTTATTTTATTAATGATTCATAGAATCGTGTTTAATTGCACAAAATAACAAGCATAATAATTTGATATCACACTGAATTAGCACTTTTGATCAAATTTTCGTGTTCATCTTGTAACTGGAAGTATTCTCATCGGAGGCATAATAATAATGCGAAAATACTGAAATATCTGCTAGTCCTATAAAACTAACTGCTAGTCCTAAAGTAAGGAGTTTGTTTTTATTTTTTTCATCATAAAAAATTACGTATGAAACAATCATTTAAATCATACGTTTGAGCATACGTAGTCTTTTATTTCAGATTTTGACGATATTTGAGGGCGATTTTGCAAAAAAAGTCAGGTATTTTTTTTATCCTGAATCGTACCAAAATCTAATCAGTCCCAAGGTATAACCAACCTACAAGTAACTTATTTCCATGTGAACATTGACTGTGAAAGAACGATAAATGCTATAAAATCATTTTTCAGTCAGCGGTTTGAAGTTAATAATGGTATCGATAAAACATGGATTTAAATCGAAGGGATTTTCGAGCTATGATATATTGTGAAGTTTGACAGTGGTTGACACAGAAACAGTGTGTTGATCCAATGAATACGACTTTTAGTGACGAAGCGCCATCAAAATTAAAAATTTACAACTGGTTTAATGAAATCCATCTTAAACGTAAAAGTCTCTTTGATTTATTTTGTGATGGTCGACCAAGAATTGTTGTGACATATGATGAAATTCAGGCATCTTTGAGCATTTCAAGGGTCCCAGTGCATTCAATTTTATACGATAATTTAAATATCAAAAGGTGTATGCATGTTGAATTTCACAGAATTTGACTCAAGTTTAAAATAATGCTCGTGTCACATGCGGCACGAAAAATCTCGAAAAATTCAGTTCTGGTGCTTTTGGTTTTATAACTGTGGTTCACATATAAAAAAATACTTTTAAAGTTACCACTTCAGATATTTGATAACTGCGTTGATTACTCAATTACACCTCATATTTGAACATAAAACATTGATGTTTATTTATTCTTAGGTCCGTTGATTATTTACTAATACCGCTTTAACCATCATATGAGAATTATGCAAAGCATAATATTAAATTGAATTATCTAAACATGGCCGAAATATCGTAAATTATTGATCGTTACAATATTTAACATTAAACACACTGCGTTGTTTGCCGCTATTAAAAAGCAAACCATAAATAAAGAACATAAAACTCTCTCACCTAACTTTGGTGTGAAATATATTCCTGTTTCACAGTAACAAGTGACGAAACGTGGATTTATACCTATGAACCCGAAACAAAACAACAGTTTACCGTTAGGGCGTTTCAAAATAGACCAAGTCCTACAAAAGTTGTTCGTGCACGAAGTGTATAAAAGAAATTAATTGCATCATTTTTCGGTAAATCAGCTCATGTTGCAATTGTTGCTTTATGACAATGTGTTTTCCAGAAATAGTTGCTCAAATCGGAAAAAATATAGCGGAACTTCGCTATATTTTTTCATCATGGCAATGCAAGCTCACACACTGCATTTCAAACTATCAATTACTTGAAGCATGAAAACATTTATTTGATGAGTCATTGTCCATATTCGCCTGATTTATCATTTAATGATATTTCCTGTTCCAACTGTCAAAAATAAAATACGTGGTTACAGATTTTACAGCCCAGAAGAAGCAGTTGAAGCTCATAAATCAGATGTCTCTGCTATACCAACTTTTGAATGGAAAACCTGTTTAGAAAATTGGTTTATTCGAATGAAAAAAATGTATTGCTTCTACAGGATAATAGTTGGAGAAGCAATAACAAGATTTATTTCCATATGCAATTATTTTGTATATTATTTTCTAAAAACTTAAATTCTACCTTACTTATTTCTTAAATACTTACCTACGTTTTTGCGATTTAAATATGTTACTTTAAATTTATTGTTTACCTGTATTCTAATGTGTTTAATTTTATATTCAAATTCCAATAACGTATATGATATTTTGTATGAGGATTCTCAACTCTTGAAATGATATTTTTTTATACTTCTAATTTCTTAATTATTTGTTAAATCAAGTTTTGATCTGAAATCTTTCACAGTTTGCATACTTTACATGCTTGAGTCCTTTCAAAACCCAGTTTTTTGCTAGTTGAATACAAATTAATTCTTCTTGCAAAACTGACACAAGTAATTATTTCGCTGAAGAGGTCAATAGTGGGTTACTGCGGGCACGCCCACTTTAAATAACTCAATGTACGAAATAAATGGTAAGATTAAATACAAGCATCCAGCATGTATCATCATAAATATCTACTACTTTTGGATTAAGTATTACGAAATGTAAGGTGTGTTTCAATGCAACTAGATAAAAAAGGTATTTTTCTCAGGAAATTAATTAAATTAATGCTGATTATATCTTAACGCACCAGATTATGGGTGTGGTATGTCATGATGCCTGTAATGATACCATACTTTTTTTTTCATTTACTTCGCTCCAATTTCTAATAATATATAATGAGACAATTATCTTGTACGTTGTCATCGAAGACGGCCTTATTAAATTGTGAGTACTGCAAAATAGAAGAGAAATATAAAAAAGCAACAAATATGATTTTTATTATAAAATTTATTGGCTATGCGTTATAATAAGTTTATAAAAATAAAATAGCTTTAAAATTACTTCAATTATTTATAAAATTAATATATTTAAGCGATTTTCAAACAAATGTAATAATACATAGAAATATGAACTAAGAAAAAAATATTATTTAAAATGACGTTTTAATGTGCATTTAATTTTCATAAAGATATTCAATTAAGAGAAAATAATTTTAACAAATGCATGAAACATGTGTAATAATTATTGGATTTTCAGTATTTAAAATATTAGGATCTCATTTTTGAATAAACACATTTTTCTTTAGCATTTTTCATATATTTTTAAATATTTTAAGTTATTTAAATTAATCAAATAGTTTTAAATTATGCATCGTAATATAAGCTTTCAACTTTTATTATCAGTCCAATTTTATAACTTGCTGGGCCTTGATAGAGTAATATTAACCAAAAATGTGGTACACATATTTTTTAAATTCTTTCCTAATTAGCAGTTCATTATTAAAGGGTTAAATAGATTTTATTATCGCAAAATCATAAAAATTAATCAATTAAGCAAGAAATTAATTTGAGAATGCAAATATTAAATAATATTACTAATTTTACCAAATGCTTAGTTTTATTAAAATTATGAAAAAAAAATGCCCGTCATCATACATAATTCTAAAGAATATACAAAATAATAAAAAGAAATTATATACATGATACAGAAATTTTAAGCTTTCCCATTAACGCACCCTTTTCTTTCATAAGTCTTATTCCAAATTTCTATATCATGTCATGTGCTTATTGCAACCACATTAAATAATGTCACACAATATTAATATTAGTAAAGACTATCTATACTTACCATATATGGCTACTAAGCTTAACCTCTACAATATCTTACTAATCTTAACCTCTGCAATATCTTACTAATCTTAACTTCTCCAATATCTTACTAATCTTAGCCTCTACAATATCTTACTATTCTTAACCTCTACAATACCATATACGGTTACTAACCTTAACCACTGCGTAAACTTTCTCATTTGAAACTTCATCTCTATCATATTTATAAAGCATAGAAAACTCGAGATCAGAATGTTTCCCATGATATTATGATTTTCCCTCTCCGCCATATATGTAAATGTAATTTATACTTGTGTGAAACTAACGCAGACTGAACTGGAATCTACGAAGAGATGGTCGCCGACGAGGAGCTCGGTCAATGCAATAAGTTGCATTCTAAGAGTGTCATCGTCATTAATTAGATTTTTGTAAGTAAAGTGTCTCTTCCCTGGACAATTGTTAAACTATCATATAGACATTTATAATTTAAAATGTATTAGTGCTATAAGCATATTAAATACAGTAGCGCAAATGCTGACTTCCAGAATTGCAAATGTATACCTCATTTCCTTGCTCCTTATCACATGATTAGTTGTCTGTAATCTATTTTAACCATTGGTCGTCAGGAAAATATAATTAAGAAAAGAAAGATCGATAATGGATATCGCATTGATTATGAAGCACTTTCCAACTGCAATTAAATTTTATTTAAACATCTCTAAAATGCGATACATTCAGGGATGATCTTTTTAAAATTATCATAATACTAGAATAATTTATTATATTTGAAAACTTCATCGGAAACAAATGAACTTTACTCAAATAACATCATCGAAATATAAATCCCCTGGCTTTCTATATAAAAACAGTGAATATTTCATTCATCAACTTTTTTTCATTCCTTTCATTCATTAAAATTATCACAATACTATAATAATTTATTTTACTTAGAAACTTAAAACCATGGAGGAAAAAGTATTTTCTAACTCAATGTTTAAAACTTCATCGAAAAACGCAATATTATAGAATAGTCTGCGTTTATAAGCAAAAGCAATGAATGTTTCATTCATATCAGCTATAATGCAGACTTTAGAGCTAAATCATTTTGCGTTAAAGAAATGCAACAATTCTTATACAACTCATCTTATAGCTTTAGATGTTTACATTCTCCATACTTGAGAATTATGCTTCGTCGTAGAAAAAATCAAAGTTTGATGATCATTTAAACTCCAAAGTATTATTGCAAATATAATTGCACTGCCGCAGTATATAGATGCACAGAAAAAGAAATGAAGCGGTTTAAGGACGAATACAACACTTAATATAAATTAAAAAGTACTTTAAAAATCACTATTTTGACACAAGATGGATATCACAGTTACATGTTTTGTAGTTTTTAAAATAAAAATTAAAATAATAATTGAACCCATATTATATGAAGAGATCACATGGCCCACTAAAAAATAAAATATGACATCCATCTTGTTGTTGTTGTTGTTGAGACCCAGACCGTCCGACCTACCAGAAAGGTGTGGCATCCATCTTGTGTCAAAAAATCACGATATTGACACAAGATGGATGCTACAGTTTTCTGCATAAACATGAAAACTTAAATTAATAAATTATTTTTCTCTACACTTCTTATGAACTTCATTTTTTGTCTCTTCGTTTAACATCTTTGACGAGCTAGTTTTTTGCTCCCAGAAAACACTAAGTACTCAATCTCGGCTTACAGCTTCATCTTGCGAAGCAGTTTTATGTATGAAATTTTCACTTCAGGGCGTTACGTTGCTCTGCCATTTACATATGGCATCTTTTACTTGCTCGTGTACTAGGTTCATACAGTGTAGTGAACTGAACTCGGAACACAGATTCATCTTGTGGAACATTTTAATGTATAATGTGTTTTCTATTATTACGCTACGTAGTTGAGTGGCTTATTATGTCCCGTTTTATGATCCCATTCTTGGCTCCCAGATCAAGCAGAAAGCTTAAAATCTGCGGCTAGTTTCATTTCGCTGAACATTTTCATTCATCTAATTTCCATGTTACTGCGTTACGTTGTTACGTTATTTACGTACGTAATGACTATGTGTGTTCCTTCTTTATGCATTTATCCTTGCTAAAAACGGTTTAATCTTTTTGGATGATACAATGAACCGTTATTAGCAAAGATAAATGATGGTTCAGTGATGAGAACGTTTTTCGTTTCTAATGCATCAAACCATGCATAATACATAGGTTTGAGCTCAAATTACGTAAAAAATTAAAAACCCAAAAATATAAAATGTTATGTTGAAAAACAAGTTTTTTAACGTTTTTCCCTACATAACAACGTCACTCGCCAAAGTAGAAAATAAATTTTAACCACACATGAAAGTGAACTAAATTGAGGATGTAGGCAGAGACAATTCAAAACAATATGCAGGATGAATTGCATCTAATCTGCCAAACGAAAGGGGGTGATAGATGAGCCCATGTACAGTATAAACAGCATAGCAACCCTGTCATATCCCCAACCGTTTCCGAGTTATGGTGGATAGAAGAAAAGTGCGTCAGGTCTGGAAAAAATTCAAATTTGTGAGGTTTTTGAAAGGTTTACACGCAAAATAAGCACATAATTGGAAAGAACAGAAAAATTCCTGTAAAATGTCATCATTTTCTTCAGGATATCCGGATTTAACGGCGAGCTACAAGCGCTGACACATTGGCAAAGTGCAAAATCGAAATATTGCAAAAATATGTAACCGGCGAGATCGCAAAATCCCTTCCAGCTACAATCGCTCAAATTTACCCAAAACTTTTCATTTTCTTCCTGCTTTCGAATGAGCCTACAATAAACCATATCGGTGTTTCAGGTCATGAGACAAAAATCACAATCCGTAAAACACTGGAAGCCTATTGTTTTTATACGCAATCAAATATTCAGAACCCCTCTAAATTTTCGAGTGAAATTTTGAAAAAGTCGTCAAAAAATCAAAACCGCTAATAAGTTACGCAAATAGACATTTCTTATATAATTTTTCATTAGAAAACGATTGACTCAATTTTAGAACGCTAACATGAACCGTTCTCGAGATATTGCACATTTAAAAAAAAATATCAAAAAGTTACATAAAATAAAAAAAAATATTTCCTATTGAGAAACATGTTCACTTTTCATATGTCATACCATGCGATAAATTTGGTGACATCATTCTCGTGGATCTAGCTCGTTCGATTCATGAAAATAGGTACTTTGAGTAACACTTTTGTATTTGAACGCCAATAGTCATTTATCTGCTGTAAGAATAACTTATTTTTCCGTCCATAACGTTTGGCGAAATTTTGGAGACGAATTTGGTGGAATGTCGCCAACTTGGCGACTTTTTTAAATGTTTCTTAATTAACGAAAAACTCACCCAAACTGATAAAAATGACGCTAAATCAATGAAATGACGACTCACTGACAAAAATCCAATATCTTGGAATGTATATAAGTATCTACTATAAGAATAACCTATTTTCTTTTATTGTAAAAATAGTAAATTCATTGCATTACATAAGGAAAGTCATGTGCTGCCCACATCAGATTTTTTTTTATTTTATTCAGAAGAGATTTTAAATAGTTCAGAATTTGCAAAGCTTGAAATAACATAAAAATTGGCGTTTTTTATTATTTTAATGAGTAACATTTCAAAACCTGTATGTGATACGAATTGAAAATTCCAAGTAAAATTTCAAATTATGGGGGGATCACATTTAGTCATAATTTATATATAAATTTCCAAATGCGAAATGGCTGTTAACGCCCCTAATTAATTTATCTTAATACAAACTTCAGACACCAAAACTAAATACAAAGAAATGTTGAGAACAAAAAATGGATTAAAGATTTATAGATTTATCGGAAAAATAATTTAATTTTACTTTTTTCTCCATAAAAATTGCTTAACAATTCGCATATTTAAACCTCCGCAAAGTCATCGCAAACACTGAGGCTTAAAAAGTTCAAGCAAGAAAACAAATTGTTACAAAAAAAACTTTTAGAAAAATGCATTCCACGAACTTAAAAGACTTTGATCCAAAAAAGAATGTATCGAGTGAATTTAGATTAAACCTCGCTCTGGGTATATTTTTGAACTTATAATGTGTTTATTTAAGAAATAGTTAATGGGGGAGATATGAAGAATCACGAAAGTTAAAAACCCCAAAAGTTTTTAAGCTCTGTTTAGCAAAGAAATCAAAACTAGAAGAACAATATCCGGAGGGAATTTGAGTGGAAAATATTCTTCCAGTAGGAATAATTCATTTTGTTCTAAATTTTTTTCACATAATCAGGGAAGATGATTACGATGGATATCAAATATTTAGTTTCTTTAGTTAAGAAACGAAGTTATGTGCAATATTTTACATTAGCCATTTCCGCCTGCGTTTCGCGCGAATTAAACGCTATTGGTCAATAAATGGGATACCTACACACCTATTAAAAGTTATGATTATTAAATACTTTTTCAATCAAAGCATACATACTATAAGGCGCACATTTCATTGTTCTATTAAAATGAATATTGCGGCTTGTGAAAAAATCTAATGTGGGCCCTTTTCGCTAGCGCTTACTAATCGCAGAAGCTCGCCTTGTGAGCATGGAATACCTGCTGTCGAATAGACATAATGTGCCCGTTACGAAATAGGAGTCTTGCTAAGAAAAAGACGTACTGCAACGGAAAAGGCGTAATACTCCCGTTGAGGCTTTGTCTATGTTCGCTAACGCTCATCAACCTCTGAACACTTCGCCTACCCCTGTCCCATGTTCGCTGACGCTCGCCAACCAATGGAGGTCGAGACTCCGCCTCCTGGACGCGCTCTAACTGCAGCTCTACTATGGAAGCGTATATTTTATTAAACATTGCATAATAAATGTGATACGAAAGTTGATGTTTATATTCTATATAACAAAGCATAGAACAATTACTGTACGATTTAATTTACATTGTTAAAGTAAATATGATTAGGCAGTAAACTATGATTAGTCAACCTGTTTCGAAGGCAAAAATAGCGCTTTTCTTCAGAACAAGCAAGACGCATGACCCCACTCACCCCAAAAAGTTCTGAATTTGCGAAAGAATATCCCACGTGACTGGCGGTAGGAAAAAAATTACTTACGCTGCAAAAAGTGGATTGGGGTAAAACCAAGTAGATAGAAAACAAGTTGCAGGTTTCTACGACTGAACTATATAAACCACACAGTAAAGAAATGATATCAGAAAACAAAGAATTTACGAAAATAAACCAAAGAGCAATGTCAACGGCTCTGGGTTTTTTCCTTCCATTACTTGTTTTCTACTATAGCTCACGGGCTCGTGACGTCAGATCGAGAGTTTTGCTCTTACGTTTCAAAAACAAAATACTGGTATGCTTATCATAAAAATTTTCATTATTTCTGCATTAAAAACGACAACTTTAGAAATTCACATTCGTTTAACCTTTGATTTGAATAGTATATGTCCAAATTTACCTTCTTTGATGGATATTTTTTATTTGCTGGAAAATAAAATGTCCATGTTTAATAAAATATGAACACGAGTTTTTTAAAGAAAATTCGTTATGTACGTTTCTATTCTTACTCGCGTATACACTGCAGAACTTTATAGTAAATTATCCATCTTCAGAACGCTAGCTAATGACTAACGTTGAAAATGAGTAACTGTGTGAATTCACTTAAAATCACTGAAAGTGCACTTTAGAGAATAAAATCTTTAAATATATATTGTTACTCAAGTATTCAAAATAACTTATTTTCAACAGAAAGATAAATTTCAATGTTTAATCATTTCAATTTCAATGTTTAATTTCAATTATTATTTGCCATCATCGTTAGTTTAATATTACCGCTATGGTAAAGATAATGCCATTTTCCCTTACATTTCTGCGCATTCTACTACGCATGTTATTTATTTACTCTGGTGCTCATTGTCTACTATATTTTTTCATATGCGGTTTCTGTCATGCATCCACAGTATTCTGCCACTTATTTCCTATCTCCTTGGTCTGGACTCTCTTCATTTATTTCTCCTAGCGGTGTTAGAAGTATTTCTTTTTCCTTTAGGCATGCGTTCTATTCTATATCCGATGGAGTTGTAAGGATGAGTTGCTTGGACTGCAGATAGAGCAAGTTGCGCGTCTTGCTTGAGCTGTAGAGGAAGGCTATTTCTTTCCTTCGAAACCAAACACCCCTTATTTTGTACCGTATGCTATAATTGCTATTGAATTATTTTCGAAAAGTATATATTAAAAATATCTAAATTTATTATAAACATTTGTTTTTCTTTCACTACCGAAAAATTTCTTAATACTCCACATATTTAAACCATCCGCAACAGTGATCGGAAATATGAACTTTTACTTTTAAGTGTTCACGCAGCAAAAACATTGTTAAAAACGCTTTTGTTAAAATACATTCCGGAAACTTAACGACTTTTATCCGAAAAGAATGTATCGAGTAAATTTAGATTAAACCCCCCTCTGGGTAAACTTTTTAACTTGTAAAGTATTTGTTTAGGAAATAGTTAATGGAGGAGATATGGAGTGGAAAGAAAGTTAAAAACCCCATTCAGAAGCAAAACTTTTTAAGCTCTGTTTAGCAAAGTAATCAAGACTAAAGAAACAATATCTGGAGGGAATTTGAATGGAAAATTATCTTCCAGAAAAAAATAATAATTTTTATCTAAAAAAGCGTTTTACATTAACTGTGGATGATTTTTAAAAGCGGTATCAAATATTATAATGCTTCTTAAGATCTGAAACTTATTGATATGTAATATTATATGTTTGGAAATTGTCTTCTTGTGTCAAGTAAGGATGCAACTTTATTACTTTTTCTAGCATGCACCTTATACAATAAAATAATATATTTAAGTATGTGTGTCAGTCGTCTGTAGCGGCTTCGGACAGCAGCGAAATTTCGCACAGAGGTTGCAGCGTCCACTTCGTCAATATAAGCTTGCCATTCAGTCCCAGTAGCTTAACGGTAGGGCGTCGGCTGGACAGTTCAAAGATCCTTGATTCGATTTCTGATTGGGGCAGTAAGTTCTCAACAATGGCGCACGAACGAATTAACCCTGTAGGTTAAGGCAGATTTCGAAGGTCTGAAAATGACACTAGTACTAGTAGAACGGATTCAGTGGATTCTAGTGCATGGAGCACCGATTTCAAATCGGGAGGTCAACGTCCAAGCAGGATACTAACCTGAGTAAGAATAGTAATAGTAGGAGGCTAACCTGAGGCAAAAATAGCAGCAGGTTTTCAACAATGGCGAACGAACCAATTAACCCTGTAGGTCAATGCAGATTTCGAAGGTCTGAAAATGACCCTATTACTAGTAGAACGAATTCAGTGGATTCTAGTGCATGCAGCACCGATTTCAAATCGGGAAGTGAACGACCACGCAGAGTACTAACCTGAGTAAAAATAGTAATAGTAGAAGGCTAACCTGAGGTAGAAATAACAGCAGGTTCTCAACAATGGCGAACGAACAAAGTAATCCTGTAGGTCAATGAAGATTTTGAAGGTCTGAAAATGACCCTAGAACTAATAGAACGGATTCAGTGGATTCTGGTGCATAGAGCACCGATTTCAAATCGGAAGGTCAACGACCACGCAGGATACTAACCTGAGTAAAAATAGTAATAGTAGGCAGCTTACCTGAGGTAAAAACAGCAGCAGGTTCTCAACAATTGCGAACGAACGAATTAACCCTGTAAGTCAATGCAGATTTCGAAGATCTGAAAATGACCCTAGTACTAATAGAACGAATTCAGTGGATTCTGGTGCATGAAGCACCGAGTTCAAATCGGGAGGTCAACGACCACGCAGGATACTAACCTGGGTAAAAATCGTAATAGTAGGAGGCTAACCTGAGGTAGAAATAGCAGCAGGTTCTCAACAATGGCGAACGAACAAAGTAATCCTGTAGGTCAATGCATATTTCGAAGGTCTCAAAATGACCCTAGAACTAATAGAACGGATTCAGTGGATTCTGGTACATGGAGCACCGATTTCAAATCGGGAGGTCAACGACCACGCAGGATACTAATCTGAGTAAAAATAGTAATAGTAGGAGGCTAACCTGAGGTAAAAATAACAGGATGGGCTCAGTGAGATTGTCAGTTGCACGCCCATCTGGCATTAGAATGTGAAGAATGCGGAGTCCACTTCGATAATAAGAGCTTGAAATTTCGTCCCAGTAGCTTAATAATAGAGCATCGGCTGGCCAGGTCGAAGATTCAGAGTTCGATTCACGATTGGGGCAGCGATGTTCCCTACAAGGTACTTTAAGTTCAGAGACATTGCGACTCGAAACGATTTAAATTCGAATTCTCTTTTCAGTTATTTTATGTTGAAACACAATTTTGACTAAAAACAACCACACACAATTCAGTTCCGTAGTGTATTACCACAGTGTCTACCTATCACAGTATTATCACAGTGTCTACCTTACAAAAACATTGCGGCCCCAACCAGGAGTCAAATCCTGGATCTTCGAACTGACCTGCCGGCGCTCTATCGTTGAGCTACTGATACGCAATTGCAAGCTCTTATAGTCGAAGTGGTCTTTGCATTCTCCACCCTCTAATGTCAAATTGGCTGGCAACTGACAATCTGACTGACCACCTCCTGCTATTTTTACCCAGGTTAGTATCCTGCATGGTTGTTATCTTCTCAATTTGAAATCTTCGTTCAATCTTCCAGAGTTCATTGAATCCGTACTAGTCGTACTAGGGTCACACTCAAACCTTCGACATCTGTGCACTAACCTACAGGGTTGGCTTGTTCATACGCCATTGTAAAGAACCTTGCGGCTCAAACCTAGAGTCGAACAATGAATCTTCAGAACTGGCCAGCCTACTCTTTACCTTTGAGCTACTGGGACGAATTGCAAGCTCTTATCTTCGAAGTGGATTCTTCAACCTTGACTCCATCTATAAACTGATCGAATGTAGTCAGTCATTACTACACCAGCTCATCAAATCTTATTATCTTTACAGGAATAAAATATAATTAGAGTGGAAGATTTGATTTGCAAAATTCAATAGAGTTCGAGTGTTCCTGAACTGTAATAATCGTAATAAATTTCCTATGAAACGTTGCATTTGTTCGAGAGATATCGCATTCACAGATTCACCGACACGCACACTAACATACGTAGACACACTAACATATTTACACACTAGCAAACACACACACTGACATATACACATACACACGGACACTAACATACGCACATACACTAACATACATGCATACATCTAGCGATCACTTCAAAACGGCCGAATTGAGTTCAGGGATGCTTAAAACGTGTTCTTCAATCGAAATCTCGAACTCGAAATTTTAACCTCGTCATAATACTTTTTCTATACATTGTACAATGTATCTATGGAAAAGCAAAAAACCAGAAGTGAAAAAAATCAGAAGTGAAAATTTTTAGTGAACAGCCAACAGCACGTCATGTTGAATTCATATCAGTCATCATCCTTTCTCTCTCTATAGCTGATACGAAGGAGTAACAGCTGTTGGAGGATAAATATAAATGTTTTGATTGATAGTGTCATCCATAGATTTACCAGTGAAAATCCTTTGTAAGTCTCCTTCTCCCTAAATCCATGCCGATCATCTTCTAAGCTCTACCCATATCCAATCCTAAGAAATATTTGCAAAAAAAAAAAAAAATTGAATCAGAAGTGAAAAAAGACAGAAATAAAAATCTTACTTCAATATTTTACCTCCTCATGGATGAAATATTGAATCTATATCACTTATAATCTAAGGTCTCTATAACCAATCTCTAGAAATAGATGTTTCAAGAAAAATATAAATATTTAAACCTTAAATGTAAAAAGAACCGGTAGAGGAAGTTATTAGTGAACTTCACTACCTCCTCTTGAATTCGATGCCAAATCCACATCATTCATAATTTAAGTTCTATAACACATCCTGATAAATATATATTTATAAAAGATTTTCGTTAAAACAATAATAGTATGGCAAAATGTTCCTAAAATCAAAATTTTCGACAATCGCTAAATTGGGAAAATTGTCGCTGAAGTTACGAAAATGACGCCAGATTGATGAATTAATAATTCACATATTTTAATACATAATGAAATATATTGTATAGAAGATGTCAGCAATATTTCAAATTGGCAATTATATTTGTGCAAAATATAAGTTAATTTGGTACTTCAAAATAAATTTACATTTTGTGGCAACCGAAATAAAATTTAGGTTAAGTTAAAAGTTTAAAATTTTAAACTATATTAATATTATTTGTTTATCTTTAATTTTAGTGAATTATAAATATAACCACATCATTCATAATCATCTATTTAAAACTTAAACAATATCATTTATTAATTTACATAACTACTTATTAACTTCCAATACATTATATTACTCTTAAAATAGACTGGAATGGAGACATGTGAGACTATTTGAACCAATATCTAAATATTCATTAACTGTTGGATTGTTGATGACACATACCCTGAGTTTTGGGCCTTGTTGGGAACCGTGGTCAAATTCGTCTGTAGTTGTTCTCTCCATGTCATGATGATACTCTCACTTCTTGAAATCTGCTACTCTTACGATGATACTTGTCGTCATCTTACTTGTTTATGTTGCTAGGTCAGAATACTGACGCCTCTAAGTCATTATTTCTCTAATACTCAATTATTTCTATAACTGCTTCTAAGTCATCTTACTTGTTCATGTTCCACTACTATCTATTACAAAATACTCATACTCATACTGCCGATAATACTAATACTATACAATTTGCTATACTTCTTAATACTGCCGATTCTCGGATCCAAACTTGAGGTCCACTAGGTGTGTGTGTGTGGGGGGGGGGGGGGAACTCCGCCTTACTTCTTCCATGGCACTGATTGGCCACCCCTCACCGGATGGCACGACTGTACTTTCAGTCCGGCCCAACTCTTATATGGCCTACTAATACTATACAATTTGCTATACTTCTTAATACTGCCGATTCTCGGATCCAAACTTGAGGTCCACTAGGTGTAGGGGGGGGGAACTCCGCCTTACTTCTTCCATGGCACTGATTGGCCACCCCTCACCCGATGGCACGACTGTACTTTCAGTCCGGCCCAACTCTTATATGGCCTCCTAAATTTACTGTCCTTGACCAAAAAGTTCAAGTTCTCATAAAATTCGGTGCCAGCTAGACTAATGCTTTGTTTGACTTTAAGGACACCATAAATCTACACATACACTTGTCTCACTACATGTCAGAACATATTCTGGTCTCACACATTTTATCACCAGAAAAGCGTCGATTATAAGTGAACTTCTCAACGTTAAAAAGATTGTGTCTTGGATATTGTACACTCTTATTTCGCAACAAAATACGTAACACACTTCCAATATGTGGGAACATCGTGTGCTGTTGGCACATTTCGGGTGCGGTAGCCCGGTGGTTTGCGCGCTGGATTTGCACGCTGCCACAACTGCCGCCGTGTTCATGCGGAGGACGATCACGTTAAAAATGTGGTTCCGTAAGTCCTTCCGAGAGGTTGGTGGTAGGGGAAGGAGGGTACGGTCCCTGTGGATGCTTCCCCCACTGGGTTCCGGTCTAAATTGGGTGGCGCTTCCCTGCCGTCCAAACAGTAATCTTACACCTTTCTGGTAGGTCGGACGGTCTGGGTCTCAACAGCAACAACACTTCCAATATGTAGTGAAAGTCATATACTGACTACATAATGTAGTTTATAGTCGTTTCATGTCTGTAACAAATAATGACTCTAATTTTCATAAATAATTACATATATAAAAAAGAAAATCATACTTTTGAGATTTATTCACCCTCACTTGTCCACTCATCGTCAAAAATATATTTTTTTTATTGGAGCGCTCATAATACAATGTTTTTGAAAGGCTCGTTTGTCTCAAATCTTTGAGGGTCGATATTTTTAAAGTGAACGCAGAATGTAAAATAGTTATTATATGTAAAGAACGATGCATGTTTTTTTTTGTAAAAGCTTGCCAGTATTTTTTGCCTTCCAAGCTTAAACATGACTTATGATGCTAAGAAGTATCATATTCTCGATGGATTTTTTCAAACAATTTATAAAAAGGATTGGCAACAAGGAATTTTTGAAGGAGCCTTCATGTGGTGGAATGAGGTATACACACTTTATTATCGACAGGCCAACGGCCGTACCGTGCTGAAAACACCGGTTCTCGTTAGATCACCGAAGTCAAGCAGCATCGGGCGCGGTTAGTACTTGGTGGGTGACCACCTCGGAACGCCGCGTGCTGTTGGCCATCTCGGGTGCGGTATCCCCGTGGTTTGCGCGCTAGATTTGCACGCTGCCACAAATTCCGCCGTGTTCATGCGGAGTACGATCACGTTAAACATGTGGGTCCGTAAGTCCTTCCGAGAGGTTGGTGGTAGGGGAAGGAGGGTACGGTCCCTGTGGATGCCTCCCCCACTGGGTTCCGGTCTAAATTGGGTGGCACTTCCCGGCCGTCCATACAGTTACCTTACACCTTTCTGGTAGGTCGGACGGTCTGGGTCTCAACAACAACACTTTATTATCGACGGAATTATTAAGAACTTTTACTTAATAGTTTGTACACTATCAAGTGTACAAACTTTACACGTACAAGGATTTATTTGTACTCTTACACGAATCAAACATGTCATCTCCAGAGCCGAAGTCTTTAGTTGATTAAAGTTGTAGACTTATACTGAAGAAGAATTTGAAAAGGTATTTCCTTTCAGGAGCTGAGGCACTATTGTATCAGATTTCATGGTTATTCATCGCTTAGACATTGCGTTACAGATGACATCAGCAGACATATATTATTTTATTATTATACATAAATAAATAAAATTGGTACAATAAGAATTCGTTTAAAATGCTGTACTAACCTCTGACATTATCTAAAGCATACCGCAAGGTATTCAGTTTTTAATCCTCTTATATATCATTACATCTTTGCTCTATTAAAAATTCTAACTAAAGATAGAGATTAATTATTTAAATAGAAATGAAAATAATCTTCATTTTAAAGAAAAGTATTTATTTATATTTCTTTTTCAAACATTCCTATAACCTACAGCAAAACCTTCGAGTATTAAAGTTTATTTACTGATTAGTTTTTACATTATTTCGAGGAATGTACGACATCCATTTCAATTAAATGTATATTGCATAATTGCTACTGCTCTGAATAAAGAAGACCATTATTTACTTGAGTAGAGTTATTTTAAGTCGAATGGGGATCATCAATTACGTTTAATGAAAATTGCAAAGAGCAGTGCAGCCTCTAAAATATATATCACTCTGATTTCAGATAATAATCATTTATTTAGTTTTTATTTTGATAATGGATTAAAGAATAAATTAGATAAATTCACGGTTTTCCAATTAAATGTTTAAAACTAAATACTAAACTTCGAAAAGCATATATATATATATATATATATATATATATATATATATATATATATATACACACACACACACACACATATATATATATATATATATATATATATATATATATATATATATATACACACACACATATATATATATATATATATATATATACAATGGGTGAGTTTCCTAGTCATCTACAAAAGTAATTAATAATAAAATAGCAAACCAGAATTTTACAAACACAAAGAACTTTTGAAATTTAGAGCGAATAAAAACAACAGACATTTCCTTTGCAATATGCATGTACTTAAATACTAAAATCGCTTCGGTTCCATCAGAACGTAAGCAATTTTACCATGCAACATCAGTCAATTCCTCTGTAAAACACAAAAAACATTTATTATTTTGAAAAAATTCACAAAAAATCGTATATTACTAGCTGAATATCAGTTGAAAATCAACGGTGTCGCAACAAGCAACCCTTGAATAACGTAAATTTTTGATTAGTTCGCGTTTCGCCTTTATTCCGAAAATCGAACCTTTTGGTTTACAGAAACCTATAAAGAAGAAAATATTGGAAAACTTGAATTGCGCACTTCTTCCTTGCGAAATATATACCCGTATACCAAAATAAAGTTTCTCTCATTCCGAAGCATGTAATTATATCCTTTCCCTTTTCGAACGCTTTTCTGTGGAGCACACCCATAAATGAACATTTTTGAAAAACTATATTCTTTGGCTTTTAAACTGATGATTGGTTTTAATCATACGCCGAATATCAAGCCTGTATCACGTTTAAAAGGAAGCGTGTCTCATTTAATCGGAAAATCGAAAGTTTTGGTGTGCGGCACCACCTGAAGTAGCAAATATTGGAAATCTGAAATTACACACTTTCTTCCATTCAAACTATCTACCTGTACACATATCGCGAAGCATGTTTTTCTATCATTTTACCTTTCGAGCGTTTTTCTGCGTAGCACCCACTTAAATGCACATTTTTTAAAACCGTATTCATTTTGGGTTTTTTTATCAAATGATGAGACCATATACTACATTTCAAGCCTCTATCACAATGTAAAGGAGGCGTTTTTCATTTGTCTGGCAAAGCGAATATTTTAGTGAGCAGCATCCCCTACAATAGCAAACGTTAAAAAACTGAAATTTCACACTTTCTTACTTTCCAACTATTTACCCGTACACTAAATTTGAAGTCTCTATCTTATCGCGAAGTGTGTTTTTTCTATCATTTCACCTTTCGAATGTTTTTGTGTTGAGTGCCCTTTAAATATATATTTTTGAACCACCCCTGAACCACTCTCAAATATATATTTTGTGCCACCCCTTTAAATATATATTTTTGAAAATCTCTATTCTTCTTATGTTTTCTATCAGATGATTCGCCCATATACCGAATTTCAAGCCTCTATCACGTCTTAATACGGGCATTTCTCTTTTATTCCGAAAATCTAACATTTTGGTGAACGGTACCCCGTAAAGTAGAAAATATTAGAAATCTGAAATTGTACACTTTCTTCCTTCCAAACTATCTCCCTGTACACCAAATTTGAAATCTCTATCTCATACCGAAGCATGTTTTTTTCTTTTTCAATTCACCTTTCGAACGTTTTTCTATGGTGCACCCCTTAAACGAACATTTTTGAAAAATTGTGCTCGTTTTGGGTGTTTTCGTGACATGATTAGCCTATATACCAAATTTCAAGCTTTTACCAAATTTTAAAGAAGCCATTTTTCTTGTATTCGACACATCGGACACGTTGGTGTGAGGCATCCCCTTAAGTAGAAAATATTGATAATCTGAAATTGCACATTTTTTCTTTTGAACGGTTTATCCGTTCACCAAATTTGAAGTTTCTATCTCATCGCAAAGCATGCTTTTCTATCATTTCACTTTTCGAACGTTTTTGTGTAGAGCACTCTCTTTTCAGAGCATTTTCGGAAAATACGATTTTTCCAGAGGATTTTCTCGAACGATCGACTCGTGTACCAAATTTCAAGACTCTATCTGTTCGGGAAGTGCCTAAAAAGAGTGACAGACAAACGGATAGACAGGCAAACAGACAGACAGACGGACGGTCACTTGGCAATTAGCATATATAGATTCGTATAGCGTGATTCAGAAAGTGTGATTAAGAATTTTTTGATCTTTTCGATGGTGTTGAGATTGAAAGTATATGATTATATTTTCGGTCTTTACAATTTTACAGTGTATTGTTGAAAATATCGAATATCGAAAATCATTCACCTTTCAATTAAACGAAGGGGAATTGTTTCCGGAGGAAAGTACTCAATTATTCACAGATTAAAATTTCTATGAAAAAGGCTCCCCTCTGTTTTCTCCTACAATGTATATTTTTCAGATGCACTAATGTTCTACTGTTGCAATCTGGTAGTTATTAAAATTCTAAACTCAAAATATTCTCTTAAGCTTCTCCCAATGGCATTAACTTATATAAATTAAAATTATATTAATGAACCGTTAGTTCTGCGTGATCGAATGTGTAGAATTGAATGTAAAAATAAATTAATAAATGACGTAGTTTTACCTTTATAATTGAGGAACCATATCTACTGCACGGCACTGTCACCTTGTAATAGATAGGCCAAAATATGCCGTCAGCTGGAGGTTTTTCGATGTAAAAGAAAAAAAATATTTAAAATATAAGATAATTCTCTCCGATACGTATCATTCTAGGTCTTGAAGTACTTGTGTACCAAATTTCATGGCCGTTACAGACGAACTGACAGACATCTTCCTATATATATCGGGTATCCCATAAATTCGTAAATAATTTTAAAAATCATAAAAATTGAATGAACTGATATATTTGAACGTGGCTTGCGACAAACATATTCTCATGAAGGGGGGCTGTTTTTGGTAGAAAAAAATAGTTCATAATTTCGTCGATAAGGGGCGCTACACGCATTCCAATCACAAAATTCTGTGAAAGATTACGTTTATTCGCATTCAGGCAAAAGTTTACAAGCATATCACAGCAGTAATTGCTCTATGTGTCCGTCAGCACAAGAAATTACACTTTAGAAACGAGTGAGAACACCGTTAACTGAAGCATGTAGCATGTAGCATTCGTGGCGAATGGCACCCTTTAACTCCGCTAAAGAAGACGGGCTACTGTGATACATTCGGGAATTAACGTAACCCCAGAGCTAAAAATCAACTGGTTTGTTAAGCGAACGCAGGATTTTTTTTTTTACTGTATTGTAGAGAATAATAAAGGAAATAAGATATTATTTAGAAAAGTTCGAAATATGAATATATATATATATATATATATATATTTCAATTCATTTTAAAGGTACCATAACGCAATTAGCGTCTTTGTGCCTGATTTTCATAGTGTAGCATCTGAATTGTAATTGACTATAATAACCTCAAACGAAAATTTAAGAAAAACTATTGATAAGTTCCGGGTAAAAGCTCTGAAATTACTTTCATCTTTCAGCACATATGCCTTTTAGTATACCGACAAGTAATACTTATAATTCTAGTATCACTATTTCAAAAAAATATGCATAATTAATTTAAATTATATTGAATTTGCACTTTTAATTCAATTTTCGTTTTCATTTGGTAACTCGACATATTTTCAGAAGTAGCGAAAATACGAAATATCTAAAATATCTCGAGAACGGCTGGTCCCGTAGAAATGAAATTGGCCTTATTATTTTCGTAGTTGGAAATTACGTATAAAACAAGCATTTAAGTGATATATTTGAGCATGTGTAATCTTTTATTTTAGATTTTGATGCGATTTTTGTGGGCCATTACGCAAAAAAAGAAAAGCCAGATTTCGTTTTCTCGAATCATTCCAAAATCTACTCACCACCAGGTTAACCCATAAGGTATTTACTTATCCACCAAAGTTTGTGAAATTTGACCAATTAGTGTTTCAAATAAACGGGATAGAGACCTTTGAAAGACATTTAGCCAAAAAATGCACGTTCTTTTATCTCCAATCGTACCAAAATCGAATCAGCACCAGGGTATCCCACAAGTGCCATACCTATAAAACTTTATGAAATTTAGTCAGCTAATTTTTGAGTTTGAGTGGATACACTCACTGCACAGCCACGCACTCACAGACGTCACCCTAAAAACAGTTTTTCGCATTCTAGAGGTCCTAAAACGTGTACACAGTCATGTATTGCAGGGAAAGTGAAAGTTATTCGCCATTACTGCACTTTGGGGAAGCTCCGTATAGCTATTTTTTCCAATTTCAGTTGCATTGCAATTTTGAAGAACTGCGGCCATCCAGAAATTCAGATAAAATATATACCCCGTACAGTCTATAAATATATGCAGATATTTCAGCTAATCCAAATTTTATTCATGCGTGGGGCACATATTCATATAATCAGAAATTCGTGCATGTCGCGGGTCCCCCTCAATCGAGACCCTCTCTGAGGGGGAGGGTCTTTCAAAAGGGATGCAGATGATAACCTTGATCTATCTGCAGAATGAACGGGGTGAACGGTTCTGACACTGAGTTATTGGTGGTGCGGGTCCAAAGGGTGGCAGACAAAAGCTGTGCATGGTGCAATGAAAAGAAGTATTTTGAGCGTTAATTTGGGAACTTTACGCAAAATGCGGGATTATCAGATATGGAAAAAAAGTGCCGCATGTTTTCGAGATCCGTTGAAGATAATTTCGTTTATTGAATTTTTAAATCCGTGTAAAAATGGTATATACAAGGTGTGACTAAATTTTGTTTCATTAAAAGTCACATATAAATATCTAAACTCTGCAAGAGCATCATTAATTTTTCGGGGGGTAAGAAATGATTACAATAATGAAAAATCTGATGTGGACAGCACATCACTTTCCTTATATAATGCAATGAATTTACTACTTTTACAGTTTCAATAAATGTTATTCTTATAGTAGATACTTATATTATGTCACAGATATCGAATTTTCTTCAATTAGTCGTCATTTTCATTGATTTAACGACATTTTTATCCATTTGGAGAGATTTTCGTTAATATGGCAACATGTTAAAAATCGTCAAGTTGGCGACATTTCGCTTAAATTGTAGTCAAAATCGTCGCCAAGCGTTATGACGGAAAAATAAGTTCTTCTTACAGCAGATAAATGAGTATTGGTTTTCAAATACAAAAGTATTACTCAAAGTATCTTTCTAGTGAATGAAATGAGTTAGATCCACGAGACTGATGATACCAAATGTATCGCATGATATTACATATGAACGAGAAAGATCAATCATGCATAAGCATTGATTATGAAACACTTTCCAACTTAAATGTAATTTCATTTAAAAATTTCTAAAATGTGATACATTCAGTGGTGATATCTTTTACATCATCACAGTATTACAGTAATTTATTATACTTAAATATTTAAAACTGGATCGAAATATAAATCATATGATTCTTTATGTAAAATCAATGAATATATCATTCATATAACTTGTATTCCAGACTTCAGAGCTAAATAATTTTGTGTGAAAAAAACTCAGCAATTCTTATGTAATTCATCTTACAATCACTTGAGATATTTGCATTCTGCATAAGTTAAAATGATGCTTCGTTGAAGAAATAATAAAAGTTTAGGGTCATTTAAAATCACAACTATTGTAATTGCATAGGCATGGAATATAGATACACAGATAATACACAGATGCACAGATAATATATGTGTGTATGTGTATGTACTCAAAGTATTGGAATCGTGCCGAAGATCGGAACTCGAATTTTCAAAGGATCTACACGTTTTGGGACTTCTAGAACACGAAAAAACTATTTTTAGGAAGACGTCTGTGTGTGTAAGGGTGTATCTGAGTATGTTTTTGTGTGTCTGTGAGGATATTTCATCCACTCTAATTGAAAAACTAATAGACCGAATTTCATAAAATTTGGTAGGTATGTTTTTTGTGGGAAATCTTGATGTTAATTAGATTATAGTACGATTCGTAATAAAAGAATCTGCCTTCTTTGCGAAATGGCCGCAGAAATTGCCTTTATCCACTCTAGCTAAAAACTAATTTAACAAAATTTGGTGTATGATATTTCAATAATCTACAAGTGATTTATATACCAAATTTAACAAAATTTTGTATATAAATCATTTGTAGGTTATTCTAGCACGATTCGGGAAAAAGGAACGGGCTATTTTTGCGAAATGGCCCACAAAAATCGGTATATGTATAAAAATAAAAGACTACGTGTGCTCAATTATATCAATTAAAATCCTATTTTATGCGTGATTTTTGATAACAAAAAGAATAAGACAAACCCCATTACTCTAGGACTAGCCGTTTTTGAGATAATCTAGTCTCTTTGCGTTTTTGCTACGCCACCTTTGACGATAAGTCCAGCTATCAAATGAAAACCAAATTTAAGTTTAACGTGTAAATTCAATGACATTTAAAATACTTATGGTTGTTATTTTGTGCAGATAAACTCAAATTATTATTGAAGAAATAAAGAGAACAAATATGAGTCTGCAGGGAAAGACATGTGCTGTCCACATCAGAATTTTTAACAATATTACAACAATGATTTATAGAAGTGAACGGGGATTATTTTCAGGCCATTTCGAAAAAAATGTATGATCTATATTTAAAATCCATCAATTTTTGTCGAATAAAATGTTCAACAAATTTAAGTTGTGTACCAAATTTTAACTCTCTAGGACGTAGGAAAGTGCATTAAAAATACCATCAAATAAATATATCATGAGGAGTTATAAAAAATTAAAGCAAGAAAGATCAATCGTGCTTAAAGCATTGATTATGAAACACTTTCTAACTTCAATGCAATTTTACTTAAAAAAGCCGAAAATGCAATACATTCCTCTGTAATATTTTAAAACTTATCACAATACTACATTGATTTATAATACCTTCATTGAAAAAAATGAACTTCATTCAAATGACGGCATTGAAATATAAATTGCCTGGTTTAAATATCTCTAAAATGCAATACATTCCAAGGTAATATTTTTAAAACTAACATAATACTACGATAATTTATTATATTTGAAAACTTCATCAAAAACAACTGAAATAAATTCAAATGACGTCATAGAAAAAATAACACGCCTGGATCTCTCTATAAAAGCAGGATTTCATTCATTTCATTCATCACAATACTATAATAATTTATTTTATTTAAAAATTAAGACCATGGAGCTACAATTCATAAACTCTATGCTTAAAACTTCATCGAAAAAAATCGTCCTTCTGTTTATAAAATCAATTAATATTTCATTCATATCAGCCACGCAAACTCCATGGACTGAATTATTTTGTGTTAAAGAAATACAGTATTTCTAATATATACAACTCATTCTACATATTTTGCTGTTAACATTTTACATAGGTGAAAAATAGGCTTAGTTGTAGAAATAATCAAATTTGAATGTGAATTTAAACTCAAATATATTGTCATTGTGTTGTTTTAGTATGTAGATGCACAGAATTTAAGCAAAAATAAAGTAGTTTTAGGACGGATACAACACTTAATATGAATTAAAAAGAACTTTAAAAAATCACGATTTTGAAACAAGATGGATGCCATATATCATTTTAAAGGGGGTCATGTGATCGTTTCATATCATGGTCACGTGATCGTTTCATATAAGAGGTGTAATTATTATTTTAATTTTTATTTAAAAAACTACTGAATATATTTCGCTGAATTTTTTTTATATATTTTATGGAACAATTTGAATATTACCTAAAATTTTCGAAGCAATTTGTGAATTTTAAATCCGCTTAAAAAATGTTTGAAAAATTAGGTCCCATAGGGCTCAATGTATTTCATTTCTTCAACCCGGGTTCAATCCAAAACAAATTGGGTGATATTATTCATTTATATTCCCATAGGTCCTACAGACCGTCTGAACAACATACTAAAATTTCATTTTGATTAAGTCATTTTTACGGCAGTTATCGTTTTAACGGACATACAGACAGACAGAAGGAACAAAGTCATAAACACTTTTCAACTTCGTTGTAAAGTGTTAACAAAGTCATAAACACTTTTCAACTTTGTTGTGAAGTGTTAAAAAATGAAATATTGTTATCTACCAAATTTATTTTAAAATGTGAAGCCTTTCTCATACGCTAAATGATTAAACTCTTGGAAAGATATTTATTATATAATATATCTCACTTTTCTTTCTGGACGATATCCCAAAGTCAGAATTTAATTGGATTTGTTTTTTTTCCTATATTAAATAATTTTTAATTAAAAAAATACTTAACATATTTTACTGAATTTTTTTTATTTATTCTATGGGATAATGTGAATATTTCCTAAAAAATTCGAAGCAATTCGTGAATTTCAAGTTTACTTAAAAAATGTTTGAAGAATTAAGTCCCATAGGGTTCAATGTATTTCATTTTTTCAACCCGGGCTCAATAAAAAACTAATTGGGTGATATTATTTATTTATATTCCCATAGGTCCCACAGACCGTCTGAAAAACATACTAAAATTTCATTTTGATAAAGACATTTTTACGGCAGTTATCGTGCTAACGGACAGACAGACAGACAGACAGAATGAACAAAGTCATAAACACTTTTCAACTTTGTTGTAAAGTGTTAAAAATGAACATAATTCTTCAAAGTTAATATTTTTTTTTTAATTTATGGGATTTTTTGGTAAATTCATTTGAAAAATATGCAATATCGCGAGAGCGGTTCATGCTAGCGTTCTAAAGTTTATGTCAATCGGTTTTTAATGAAAAATTACATAAGAAATGTCTATTTGCGTAACTATATTATAGGTTTTAATTTTTGATGATTTTTTGATGATTTTATGTTTTTATTTTTTATTTAATTTATATAAATTAAGAATGACTTTTAAAATTACCATTTTGACACAATATGGATGCCATATTTCATTTTAAAGTGAGTCATGTGATTTCTTCGTATTATATGGATGACATTATTTTAATTTTTATTTAAAATATGAATAACGGAACATATCTTGCTGATTTTTTTAACATTTTACAACAAAGTTGAAAAGTGTTTATGACTTTGTTCATTCTGTCAGACTGTCTGTCTGTCTGCCCGTTAGCACGATAACTGCCGTAAAAATGACTTTATCAAAATAAAACTTTAGTATGTTGTTTAGACGGTCTGTAGGACCTATGGGAATATAAATAAATACTATCACCCAATTCGTTTTTTATTGAACCCGGGTTGAAAAAATGAAATACATTGAACCCTATGGTACCTAATTTTTCAAACATTTTTTAAGTAAATTTAAAATTCACGGATTGCTTCGAAATTTTTAGCAAATAGCCACATTATCCCATAGAATATATAAAAAAAATTCAGTAAAATATGTTAAGTAGTTTTTAATTAAAAAATATTTAATATAGTTAAAAAAACAAATTCAATTAGATTCTGACTTTGGGATATCCTCCAGAAAGAAAAGAGGGATATATTCTATAATAAATATCTTTCCATTTGTTGAACATTCTGCGTATAGGAGAGGCTTCACATTTTAAAATAAATTTGGTAGATAACAGTTTTTCATTTTTTTTAAATTTTATATAACTCTTCATGATATACTTATTTGATGGCATTTTTAATGCACTTTCCTACGTCCTAGAGAGTTAAAATTTGGTACACAGCTTAAATTTGTTGAACATTTTATTCGACAAAAATTTGATGGATCTTTAAATATAGATCATACATTTTTTTCGAAATGGCCTGAAAATAATCCTCGTTCACTTCTATAAATCAGCACATGTCTTTCCCTGCAGACTCATATTCGTTCTCTTTATTTATTCAATAATAATTTGAGTTTATCTGCACAAAATAGCAACCATAAGTACTTTAAATGACATTGAATTTACACGTTAAACTTAAATTTAGTTCTCATTTGATAGCTGGACTTATTGTCAAAGGTGGCGTAGCGAAAGCGCGAAAAAACTAGAATATCTCAAGAATGGCTAGTCCTAGAGTAATGGGGTTAGTCTTATTCTTTTTGTTGTCAATAATCACGTATAAAATAGGAATTTAATTGAGCACACGTAGTCTTTTAATTTTATATATAACGATTTTTGCGGGCCATTTCGCCAAAATAGCCTGTTCCTTTTTCCCAAATCGTACTAGAATAACCTACAAATGATTTATATACAAAATTTTGTTAAATTTGGTATATATATCACTTGTAGGTCATTCAAATATTATACTCCAAATTTTGATAAATTTGTTCCATTAGTTTTTAGGTAGAGTGGATAAAGGCAATTTCTGCGGCCATTTCGCAAAGAAGGCAGATTATTTTATTTCGAATCGTACTATAATCTAATGAACATCAGGATTTCCCCCAAAAAACATACCTAACAGATTGTATGAAATTCGGTCCATTAGTTTTTCAATTAGAGTGGACTTAATATCCACACAGACACACAGAAACATACACAAATACACCCTTACACACATAGACGTCTTCCTAAAAATAGTTTTTCGTGTTCTAGAAGTCCCAAAACGTGTAGATCCTTTGAAAATTCGAGTTCCGATCTTCGGTACGATTCCAATACTTTGAGTACATACACATACACACACATATTATCTGTGTATCTGTGTATTATCTGTGTATCTAAATTCCATGCCTATGCAATTGCAATAGTTGTGATTTTAAATGATCCCTAAACTTTTATTATTTCTTCAACGAAGCCTAATTTTAACATATGCAGAATACAAATATCTCAAGCGATTGTAAGTTGAATTACATAAGAAGTGCTGAATTTTTTTCACACAAAATTATTTAGCTCTGGAGTCTGGATTACAAGTTATATGAATGTAATATTCATTGATTTTGCATAAAGAATCATATGATTTATATTTCGATACAGTTTTAAATATTTAATTATAATAAAATACTGTAGTACTGTGATAATGTAAAAGATATCACCACTGAATATATCACATTTTAGAAATTTTTAAATGAAATTACATTTCAGTTGGAAAGTGTTTCATAATTAATGCTTATGCATGATTGATCTTTCTTGTTAACACTTTACAACAAAGTTGAAAAGTGTTTATGACTTTTTTCATTCTGTCTGTCTGTCCGTTAGCACGATAAATGCCGGAAAAATGACTTAATCAAAATGAAATTTTAGTAGGTTGTTCAGACTGTCTGTAGAAGCTATGGGAATATAAATTAATATTATCACCCAGTTAGTTTTAGACTGAACCCGGGTTGAAAAAATGAAATGCATTGAGCCCTATGGGACCTAATTTTTCAATCATTTTTAAGCGGATTTAAAATTCACAAATTGCTTCTAAAATTTTAGGTAATATTCAAATTCTTCCATAAAATGTGTAAAAAAGTATTCATCGAAATATACTCATTAGTTTTTTAAATAAAAATTAAAATAATAATAACATCTCTTATAGGAAGCAATTACGTGACCATGATATGAAAAGATCACGTGACCCACTTCAAAATGATATATGGCACCCATCTTGTCTCAAAATCGTGATTTTTAAAGTTCTTTTTAATTCATATTGAGTGTTGTATCCGTCCTAAAACCACTTTATTTTTGCTTAAATTCTGAGCATCTACATACTGAAACAACGCAATTGCAATATACACGAATTTAAATGCTCATCCAAATTTGATTATTTATACTACGAAGCCTATTTTTCACCTATGTAAAATGTAAACAGCAAAATATGTAGATTGAGTTGTATTAGAATTGCTGTATTTCTTTATCACAAAATCATTTAGTTCATGGAGTCTTCATAGCTGATATGAATGAAATATTCATTGGTGTTACAAAGAGAAGGACATTTTTTTTCGATGAAGTTTTACTCAAAGAGGTTAATTACTTGTAGCTCCATGGTCTTAATTTTTAAATAAAATAAATTATTATAGTATTGTGATGAATGACATGAATGGGAAATTATTTATGAATGAAATGCTGCTTTTACAGAGAGAGCTAGGCGTGTTATTTTTTCTATGACGTCAATTGAATGAATTTCAGTTGTTTTCGATGAAGTTTTCAAATATAATAAATTATCGTAGTATAATGATAATTCTAAAATTAGTACCGAGGAATGTATCACATTTTAGAGATGTTTAAACCGGGCAATTTATATTTCAATGCCATCGTTTCAATGAAGGTCATTTTTTTATGGTTTAAGTTTTCAAATATAATAATTTAATGTAGTATTGTGATATGTTTTAAAATATTACTGAGGAATGTATTGCATTTTAAACTTGTTTAAATAAAATTGCATTGAAGTTGGAAAGTGTTTCATAATCAATGCTTTAAGGATGATTGATCTTTCTTGTTATATACTGTATGGGGTAATTTGAATATTTCCTAAAATTTTCGAAGTAATTTGTGAATTACAATTTCGCTTAAAAATGTTTGAAAAATTAGGTCTCATAGGGTTCAATGTATATCATTTTTCAACCCGGGTTCAATCCAAAACTATTTGGGTGATATTATTGTTTTACATTCCAAATATGTCCCACAGACCAACTCAACAACATACTAACGTTTCATTTGAATAAAAATCATTTTTATGGCAATTATTTTGTGAACGGACAGAACGACAGACAGAATGAAGAAAGTAATAAACACTTTTCAATTATTTTGTGTGTTATAAGTGTTAAACATTGTATATGCCAGAGGTGGCCATATGTCATGAAATTAAAAACCACATATCAATATCTGAACTCTGCAAGAACAGCATTATTTTTTCAAGATAAACAATAATTACAAAATAAAATAAGAAGAAATATCAATTATGCATAAAGCATTGATTATGAATCACTTTCCAACTGAAATGCAATTTTATTTTAAAAACTCTAAAATGCGATACATTCAGATGTGATATTTTTAAAATTATCACAATAATACAATAATTTATTATATTTGAAAATTTCATCGAAAAAAATGAACTTTATTCATATGACGTCATCGAAATATAAATTGCCTGGCGCTCTATATAAAAGCAGTAAATATTTCATTTATAAATTTTTTCCATTCCTTTCATTCAGGGGAGATATTTTTTAAAATTATCACAGTACTATAACAATTTATAATACTTAAAATTTCAAAACCATGGAGGTAAATGTACTTTCAAACTCCATGCTTAAAACTTCATCGAATAACTTCGAAAATACTATAGAATCGTCTGCTTCTCTATGTAAAATCAATGAATGCTTCATTCATACAGCTGTATTTCAGACTCCAGAGGTAAATATGTCTTTCTTAAAGGGATTCAGCAATTCTTATACAACTCATCTTACAGCTTGATGTGTTTACATCCGCCATACGTGAAAATTAAGCTTCGTTGTAGAAATAATCAAAGTTTGATGATCATTTAAACTCAAAAATAATGTAATTGCGTTGGAGCAATGTATAGATGTACAGAAAAAATATTTAAAAATAAAGCGGCTTTAGGCCAGATGCAACACAAAATATTAATTAAAAGTAACTCTAAAATTCACGATTTTGACACAAGATGAATGCCATATTTTATTTTGCAGTGGCTCACGTGATCTATTCATATAATATGCGTGGGCTTATTATTTTAATTTTTATTTAAAAACTACCTAACATATTTTGCTGATTTTTTAAAATATTTTATGGCATAACTTGAATATTTCCTAACATTTTTGAAGCAATTTGTGAATTGTGAATTCGCTTAATTAAACTATGATTACAATATTAAGTACATATATAATTGCTAGTACTTAAGCCCGTCAAAGACAGGTATTCCAATAGTTTTTAAAAATTTGAAGTTAACATTTTAATAATAGAGGGAGATGTTTGTCTATCTGGTTGTTCGTCGCGAAGAGTAAAATGTAAGCTACCCACGGCCATGAAATTATTCGTCGATATATTTATTAATTAGAGTTATTTCTTGTTGTTAAATATGAAAGTGCCGTTTTGAGCGATTTTCGCCTAAATGAGTTAGATGACAATAAAAATTATTATTGCAAAGTTTTTATATTAACGCCATCAAATTGACCAAAGGATTATCTTTCAAACAAAATCTGAACGGAATTCTTACTATTAATAGACAAATATTCGTGCATTTTAAAAAATATTTCAAAATATAAATATATGTAATAAATAATATTGTAAGCACGTAAATTGTCTTAACTAGCATCTTCGAGTCCCCAGAGGAGAACACTTTTACATGCAGTCATTCCTATTACGTGAATGTAGGGTTTCCATAATATGACTTTTCGTAGCAGGGTTACCAGATTTTGAGAAACATTTTGTGTCGGCTTACTAAAACTTAATTGTGCAGCATTTTACGTTGTGCTATTATTTACTATTATATGTATTCAAAAATTAATTAAATTATTTATTATGTGATGTTACCGGCTGTATTAATTGTAAGTGCCAGGTTTCTCGAATTTCATTGACGAGTGCTAAAAATTGTATGAATAGATTTTTCCGACTATTGACCTCAGTGGGTAAGCAGATTTTTAATTTCCTTATAATGTATAAGGAAAGTATTGTGACGGGGTCGAAAATTCGAATTCGAGTTTTCGACGGGAGAGCACGTTTCAAGCATCCCTGATCACGAATCGAACATTTTTGGAGTGATGTATGTGTGTGTGTGTGTGTGACTGAGACTTTGGAGACGATATCTCACGAACAAATGGAGCGATTCAAACGAAATTTGGTACAAAAATTTCAATCTGTAAACGCTGGAAGTCTATTGTTTTTATATGCAATCGGACGTTCAGAACCCACCTAAATTTTAGAGTGAAAATTTGAAGAAATGGTCAAAAAATCGAAACCCCTAATAAAGTTATGTAAATGGTCATTTCTTATGTAATTTTTCATTAGAAAACGATTCACATAAAGTTTAGAACGCTAACATGAACCGTTCTCGAGATATTGCACATTTCTCAAAAAAATTATCAAGAAGTCATATAAAATAAAAAAAAACATATTTCCTATTGAGAAACATGTTCACTTTCATATGTAATACCATGCGATAAATTGGGTGGCATCATTCTCGTGAATCTAGCAAGTTCCATTCATGAAAAAATATACTTTGAGTAACACTTTTGTATTTGAATGCCAATAGTCATTTATCTGCTGTAAGAATAACTTATTTCTCTGTCCATAACGCTTGGCGATATTTTGGCGACGAATTCGGCGGAATGCCGCCAACATGGCGACTTTTAAATGTTGTGAAATTAACGAAAAATTCGCCAAATGGATAAAAATGACGCTAAATCCATGAAAATAACGACTCATTGACGAAAATCCAATACCTTGTAAAGAATGTAAATATCTACTATAAAGTAATCTATTTTTTTTACCGTGAAAGTAGTAAATTCATTGCATTATATAAGGAAAGTCATGTGCTGCCCCCATCAGATTTTTTTAAGGAATAGATGTTTTGATTCTGGAAGTACAATTTGGTCTTTCTATCATTGCCTATCATATCAAATTTGAAAGGGATGCCGATGAAATTCAATGCGATCGCCAAGGTACTGTTCTTTACTATTTCATATACTATATATACAGGGTGCATAATGCTATAGGTGCCCAATGGCTATTTCCTCAACCGTTAGTCACACAGATATACTTCCAATTGCAAAAATGTTTTAAATTTTAAAATCTATTATCTTAGAGACAGTTTAAATCAATAAATGCATTTCTGAAAGAAATACGAAATACACATTTTTATTCGGTTCCCCGGTCCTACCAATTATATGTAGGAAAATCATCCGCATACAATTTCATGCAAAGTAAAAAAAATCTTCCTTTTACGACCAAAATTCACCGAGTTATGAAGCATTAAATTTTATGACTTAAGTCGCTTTTCCACGCATAAAAATGTCCCCTTTTAGGCAACCAACCACTCAGGGACCGCATTGACCATTTCTCCAGGCAACCAACCAATCAGGGACCGTATTGACCATTTCTCCAGGCAACCAACCAATCAGGGACCGCATTGACCATTTCTCCAGGCAACCAAACAATCAGGGACCGTATCGACCACTTCTCAGCACAAAAGTGTTTCACATTTAATCAGCTACATGTTCCACATACCAGCTACATGTTTCTCAGCACAAAAATGTTCCACATTTAATCAGTCGGTCAATTTTGGTCGTAAAAGGGTAATTTTTTTTTTTTATTTTGCTTAAAATTGTATGAGGATGATTTTCTTAAATATAATTGGTAGGACCGGGGGACTGCATAAACATTTATATTTCGTATTTCTTTCAGAAATGCAGTTATTGATTTCAACTGTTTCTAAGATAAAAGATTTCAAAATTTAAAACATTTTTGCAATTGGAAATGTATCTCTGTGACTAACGGTTGAAGAAATAGCCATTGGGCACCGATAGGACTGGACATCCTGTATATTTAAATTATTTATTATGTAATTTTATTAGCTGTACTAATTGTAAGCAGCAGGCTTGTTGAATTTTGTTAAATAATGCAAGGATTTATATAAATAAATTGTTCCGAATATTGGTCATCAGTAGGCAAGCAGATTTTCTTAAGGGATGGGTGTTTTGATTCTGGAAATACAATTTGGGAAAGTCTGGCATCGCTTATCATGTTAAATTTGCAGGGATTGCCAATGGAATCAATCGTCGTTTCAAAAATTTTCGTATCAAAACACTTAAGACCAATGCCAATTCTAACTCCCTTCAATTTTTATTATATTTTATTCAAGTGTTTTAAGTAAAATGAATTTCATTTTACACCTATATAAGCAGGCAATACCCATTTCTCGCTCAGATAAATAAGATGACTATAAACCCTAGTCATTTGACAAGCAAACACATTGTCATGTTTAGCTTTATCTATAGAAGATCCTGGTAAATAAACTAAAAAATATTTTTGTGTAAAAACAATATGGCAACATTTTGGCCACTGATGAAACTAATTTGCAAGTCACATTTCCCTGAAACTGGAAAAAAACGGATTTTTTCCATGAAAGTAATTAAATTATTACCGATTATATCTTGTGACACTAGGCACTGGGTGTGGTATGTCAAGACATTAATAATGACATCATAATTTTTTTTTCATTCACTTCGATCCAATATCTAATAATGTTTAATGACACAATTATTTTATACGTTGTCATCTATAATAGTTTAATTAAACTGAAGTAATGAGAAAAAATTACGTAGTGCAAAAATAGAAGTAGTAGGATATCAGCAAAAAAGCTTGCATTACAATATTGGAAATTTGTCTCCATGAAATTTATTTCAAATTTGGTTTTTAAAGTGCATTTTATAACGCATTTCTGATGCTGAATATGGAAGTTTTTGAGCATATTCTATCAAATGTGGTAGAATTATTAAGCTAATAAACTCGTCCATGATTTGAGTTTGAAAATATAACTGGTTGCGAAATTATTATTGAAAAATATCTGATGTGGCCAGCACCTGACTTTCACTACATACTGCAATGACTTTGCTTCTTTCATAGATTAACAAGAAAAACAACAAAATGCTGTTTTGTTCAATTGTGCATTTTCATTGGTGCTTTTCAACATTTATAATTACTTCTAATACTTTGTAACTACTTATAAGATATTTCCTAAAAAGAAAAATAATTGAGTTGGTTCTAAAGATTACAGAAAAAATGATAAATGAACATATTTTTTCACTTTCTATGAGTTACTTAGAGCTTCAAAGATTTAAAACATCTGCAAAATTCATCAGAAACATGACTCTTTAGGTCTTAAATGTTTTCCTCATTTATAAGGAAAAGTTTTGTTACATCTATACATTTGTAAAAATACATTCCATAAACTTTGACGACTTTCATCGAAAAGAATGTGTACTGTTAACAAAGATTAAACTCATGGCCGGTGGACTTTTGAACTTCATGAAGTATTTATTTAAGAAATGGTTAATGAAGGAATGATATGGCGCGGGAAGATAGTTAAAAATCTCATTTGGAAGCAAAGGATCTTAAGCGCGGTTTTGCAAAGTAATCAAGGAAGGAAAAACAATATTTGGAAGGAATTTAGATGGAAATACATTCTTTAAAAGAATATATTTACTCTAAAAAACTTTTCGCATAATATTCGAAAAATTTTAAGAGGAAGAGAAATAATAGAATGCATCTTTGCTTGTAAATCGAGATGTTATGTTAGATTTTCTTTCAATAAAGCTTTTTGTTTTAAGAAAAGTTAGAGTGTATTTAAATCTTTGAAATATATTGAATATTATTTAAAACGAGATTTAACTGTTGTATTTAAAACGGGAAGAATGATATTGTTTATGAATATTATTACTTACACCCTGGGCTCTTTGTTTTAAGCTTTTTGTTTTAAGTAAAGTTATGGTGTATTTAAATCTTTGAAATTTATTGAATTGTATTTAAGACGAGATTTAAATGTTGTATTTAAAACGGAAATAATGATATTGTTTATGACTATTATTACTTAAACCCGGGGCAACATACAACTGTTAAGCTAAATTTTGATTAGATTTACGTTTAAAATGTGTAATGAGCTAAGAGCTTGGCACTAAAGCAACCGGGGATCGAACAACGAATCTTCCTACTGGTTAGCCACAATTCCATCTTAGAGTTATTGGGACGGAATTGCAAGGTTTTATCGTTGAATGGAACTCTGCATTATCCTCCCGCTAATGTCAAATATGTAACGTCAGATGTGTAAATGATAATTTGACTGACCACGTCCTGGTAATTCAACCTCAGGTTAGCCTCCTGATACTACTATTGCTACATAGGTTAGTACCATGCATGGTCTTTGCCCTCTGGATTTTTAAATTGGCGCACAGTGTTCTAAAGACCACTGAATCCGTACTAAAGTCACTTTCAGACCCCCAATATTACTGCAGAAACCTACAGGGTTAATTCGTCCATTATAAACTCTCCATTGTAACGATATTTGTCCCAACAAGAAAGCAAACACCGGATCTCAGATAATTCGAGGATGGAATATACGTAAGATATAATCATACATAAAATATAAGATATATAATGGAATATACATACAATCATACATAAGATATAATAAGATATATAATAAGATATATAATGAAATATACATAAGATATAATAATAAAGATATTATCTCCCCCTTTTTTTCACCACATATTATAAGTCTAGTTTATATTGTTTCTGAATGATTCGGCTGCAACGAAATTTCTTTTAATAGGCAAGGTTCTTCGTAGGGATTCTTTCATTTGGCAAATATTATTGGTTAATTCTGATTTTTGAACTGGGATTATAGTGGGTGCAGCTTTGCCAGCTCATATACAAGCACGAATATTCAACGTTGCCCAGTTTTCAAGATGAACCATTTAAAGCAATATTCAACACAAAATAATTAGTTTAGCCCCAGTTCTAAGGCAAAAAAAATGTTTCTTTCTTTAGGACAAACAAGTAGCCCAATGATTACAGATCAAAGCAAGATCGGCAGCTAGCGTTAGAAGAGTAAACATGAGTGAAGCAGCAAAAACGGGTTACCAACAGCAAACCACTTATCTTTTGCATTTGTTTCTAAACTGTTATATTTACAGTTTAAATTAACGATTCGTGCCGAAGGTGGTTAGTTTTTTAAAATTAAAATGACACTTATATTCGCATTTTTAACTAGCTGAACAAGTGTCTTGAAACATTTTGTTATACTTTTACTTTCCGCCTTGTTCTTTTACCGTTCAATCACAGTGTCTTACTTATCGTGCTTCCTCATTGTTTATTTACCAATTTTTTCTCATCATGCCTTTGGTAACTCCCCTTTCGCTGATCCAGTCATGTCTGCTGTTCTAACATCAGCTTGCCCATCTTGCTTCGACGAGTTAAGGTCACGCTACTGATTTGTCCTGAGGAAGAAAGATGTTTCTTACCATCGAAACTTGTCGACACTGTTAATTTGGTGTTGGATATTGTTTTGAAAGAAGTTTCCATTTTAGTTAATTACTTTAGTAGCAGTTTTAGTTCTGCTCATTTAAAACCTCTGTTTAAATTGTACACTGGACCGTACAGAGGATTATCAAAAACTAAGCAATGTTTTAGTGATACAGCGGCAACACTTACTGTGATTGCTTATTACACCCTAAATAAGACCAGAAATACGCCATCGCTGTATTTCCGAACCTGGCCGGAACGATCGCTGCACAGAATTCCCTGCAGAACAAACAGATGAACAAACAAACAAGCAAACAGACACACACTTTTTTATTATATAGATAACGTTTTAGTTTCTCATACGCAGTATTGAGGAAGTATTGTTTTTTTTCCTGAAAATTTTCGATTTTAAAATTTTGATGAAAATATATGTTTTAAAACCTTCTGAACACGTTTTGACTATTTTTTAAGTGATTTCCATTGTCTATCGCTCAGTATGTCTTATTCTTCAACCCAGACCTCCGACCTACACGAAGGTGCAAGGTATACGTTTAGACGGCCTGGAAGTGCCACCCAATTTAGACCGGAACTCAGCAAAAGAGGCATCCACTGAGACCGTCACCGTACCCTCCATCTCCTACCATCAGCCTCTCGGAAGGACTTACGGACCCACACGTTTAATGTGATCGTACTACGCGTGAACAGGGCGCCAGTTTTGGACAGAGGCATAAATCGAACTCGGAGTATCCGAGTTCAATCCCCGCTCGCTAACCACTGGGCTGTCGCGCCGTTAGTCATTCTGTTTGTCTGTCTGTCTGACAGCAGAGATATAATTTTTGTTCATGGCGTCATCAGCTCGCCTTGGGGCAATTTTATCCCCCTTTCGGGAGGAGGAGAGAGTGCATTTTGTTATGAGAATGTTGAGTTGAGCCACATTCTAGTTAATTAAATCTTATATTAAAAACCAATGTGGTGCAAAACATAATAATATTTTTATGAAAAGATTTATAACTTAATCAATATTTGTATTTGTATTCTAGTTGAACTATATTTAAGACAAGTGTACTTATATTATTATTTTATGCATTAAAGCTATCATACTTATATTATGCTATAAAGTTATTCTATTTATTCTATGCAGCAAAGCTATTAGATATCGTTGATATTTTAAGTAATTATTAGGTATATCATAAACTTCAAAACAATTGGATAGTTAAATATTATTGAATTATCTTCAAAATAGCTTGTTTTAACTGTTTCTAAAAATTACTTAATACTGTGACCGTTTGAAACATCAGCAAAATTCATCAAAAACATGCCTCTTTAGGCCTTTGGTGTTTTATTCCTTTTTTTTTTCCAAGAAAAGCATTGTTACATCTAAACTTGTGAAAAAATGCCTTCCATAAACTTTTACGACTTTCCTACTAAAGAATGTGCGCTGTTAATGAAGATTAAACTCCTGGCTGGAGAACTTTTGAACTTCATGAAGTATTTATTCAAGAAACGGTTCATGAAGGAGTGATATGGTGCGGGGAAATAGCTAGAAATCCCATTTGGAAGAAAAAGTTTTTAAGCGGGGTTTTATAAAATTATCAAGGAAGGAAAAACAATATCTGGAAGGAATTTGGAAGGAAATGCGTTCTTAAATATTTATATTTATTCAACAAAAAAGTTTTTGCATAATAATCGGCATTTTTTAAAAGGAAGATAAAATATAAATTTCCTTTTGCTTATGTTTTGTTTATTAATTGAGATGTTATGTTATGCTTTCTTTCCAAATAGTTGTCTTTGTTTTATATGTACAAGGTGCAGGAATTGTATTAAAATGAGATGCATTTTTTATAGGTTATAAATGAGTAAAACACAAAAGAAAATATTGCAATTATTTTATTCTTGCCTGAATTTATTCACATATTTTCTCAGAAATGCATTTCTGAAGCACAGTCTTCTGAAATACAACATATCTCGATTTTGCTCTTCATGAAGCTAAGACCTTGTTTGAGCTAACTTTAATAAAAGTTTAACTGTTCTGAAAAAATTCTGTAGTGTACTGGGGTATTGATTTCATTTCTTGTAGTGACTATTTAAAGTGCAGTGATTCTATTAAAAATGAAGTAAAATTTTTGTAAATTATATATGAGTAAATTACAAGAGAAAATATTGATCATTTTAGCCTAGCCTGAAATTATACCATATAATATTTAGCCATAAATGCATATCTGAAGCACAGCCTTTTAAAACGCAGTATGTCTTGATTTTGTTCTTCATAAAGCTAAGACCTTGCGACCTTGCTTCTGCTAACTATAATGAGTTAAACTGTTTCTGAAATTTTCTGTAGTATACTGGTAGATTGATTTCAAATATTAGAATAATTGTTTTGATGACATTTAAAGCCAATGAAGAAAATTCATTCATTGTTACAATTTTGTATAAGTTGTTCAAACCTCTAAACTTTAGGTTCGTTGCAGACCACAAGCTCAGCCCTGTTTAAAACAAAAAATTACAGACAAAGCTGCTTTATGTTGATAGATCTGCCGTGTACCTTTTATATCGACAATAATGGTCAGTTTTCATCTCCCTACATCTGGACACTTATTGAAATTGTATCTTCCGTTTTTTAGTTGTAAAGCTATTCTACTTGAGGATAATTTCAAAGAAGTTTTGACAACAATCAATCAGGATGGCAAAGATCAGATAATTAGCGTGAAAGAATTATTACAATATATTACTAGCATGCACCATGCGTGAATAAACACAGTGCTTTCGAGATTTGTTAATAAAAATATGCAATGGAACATTGGTATCAGCATTCATTCCAAACAGAAATGACCAATGAGAAAATTTTATATAAAGAGATCATGAAGTTTTTAAAACTATTTTCATGAAACTTGCCCTTGAGTTCCAAAACTTACAAAACAGCAGTAATTTTCATTCAATTGATTTATTGAACTATTATTTAAAGTTAATTATTATCATTCCGCTTAAAAACAAGTATAACGCCCGCTCCTGTAGGTACACCTCCAGGGTCGAGGAGAAGATTATCATTCCCCCATTCTTTTCCTTTGGTCATCAAGAAAACGAACCCGTTTTTGCTGAACATGATCTGCCACTGCTGGAGGACACATTATTCTGTCAAAATGTTTTGAATCAGTGGCCTGAGGGGATCATGGGATGCAGCTGAATCAGCTTACAATCATGGACTTCAGCTGAATCAGCTCACAATCATGGACTTCAGCTGAATCAGCTCACAATCATGGAAAGCAGCTCTACACCATGAAGCTTAAAGTGAAGAAAGAGGTAACTTTCGAGGAGTAATCTAAGTTCTATGGAGTTGACAAGCCATAGTAAGCAATGGCCAACATTTTTTGGACCACACCGCAAGTGTGCTAATAATATCAACATCTGGTATAGATTTTGAAAACTGAAACGGTTTTAAATGAAATATATATTTGAGTTTGAAAAAAAAATCTATTTCACTAAAAATGAATTTCATTTGTATTGAAAGCAAAATTCTAAAAATGCAATCCGTGTTAATTTTTCTTTTCATTTCTAAGTGTTATAATATAATTATAGCACTTGTCCATTAATTTTCATAAATATACGAATAGATGTGCAAAAATTTCGTAATATGAACGTATTAAAATCTTTATAACATTATCTATGAATTGTCTTTCAATTTTATTTTTTTGGTTGATATTGTCCTGCTATAAAATTCTAATCTAAAACTTTTATATCACAAAAATAATGTGAATTTACTTATTGAAAAATTTACACATTTACGATGTATTCAGTGTATTTAAAAATGTCATAGGCGACCCTGATGCTTATACTTTTTTTTGTTAAATTATTTTTATCACTTTTGTCTCTTTCATTTGTTGAATATCGATTTTGTGTTTGCTACACGATTCAAATATTACTACTGAACATAGTATCCCCCCCCACAAAAAAACATCAATCTTTTAAAGAATACATACTTGTTTTGTATAAAATTTCAAGCTTTAAAATATTGAACAGTAAATATAAAGGGATTCAGTTAAAATGCTTACAGGGCTGCCCATAGGAAGTGGCGGACACCACTCGATTGAAGGGGGTTCATAAAAGGCCCAGATCTCCAAAAATGTAGAAGATAAGGGAATTTTACAAAATGATGAAAATAAAAAACGGAAGGGGGGGTAATAAAGATTTGTAGGTAGCCCACAACTTTTATGGGTGACTTTGATATTTAAATGTTTTGTTAAATTATTTTCATTGCATTTTGCATTTTTCATTTGTTAAAAACCAGTTTAGTTTTGGACAAATGATTCAACCATCACTGAACACTGTACTCCCGAAAAATGTCAGCATTTTAAAGTCAATTTAATTTCTATTGTACAAAACTTCAAGCTTTAAATGGTTTAAAATATTGAACAGTAAATAAAAGCGCACGCTATTAAAATGGTTACAGGACCAGAAATAGGAAAGGACGGTCACCACTCGATTGGATGTGGGATCTATAAAAAGCCCGGACTTCTAATAACTTTGTGTCTTTTATTTGCTACATACCAACTTTGTGCTAGCTAAATGATTCAAACATCACTGAAATCAGTACTTCCGCACCGTCCCCCTCCCCACAAAATATACTAATTTACCAGCATTATAAGTCAATATAATTTTCATTGTACAAAATTTCAAACTTCATTAAAATATTGAACAGTAAAAAAATATATTCAATTAAAATACTTACAGGGCCGTCCATATGGAGGGACGGACACCAGTCGAGTTAGAGCTTGGGATCTAGAAAAAACCAGTACTCTTGCCATCTGCGTCTGGGCCCCAATGCTTTTAGAAGGAGAAGATATGGATAATTATTCAGTTTTTAGTTTCAAAGTAAAATAAATTATTGTAGCACTGTGATAATTTAAAAAATATCACCGCTGAATGTATCGCATTTTAGAATTGTTTAAATTTTAGAGTTGTTGCATTTTAGAGTTGTTGCATTGCAGTTGGTCAGTATATCATAATCAATGATTTATGCATGATTGATCTATCTTGTTTTTATTTTGTAGTTCCGTGAAGGATCATTTGTCTTACTCATCAATGAAAAGGGGTGGCTTTAAACTTTCAAAACAGGTCAATCATAAGTATATAAATTATACTATATTAAAAATATAATATAATTTAAATACTTGATATATTGAAAATAATACTGGCTATATTAAAATACTGCTATATAAAAATATTACCTTTAACAACGGTATTAGTGGTACATGAGAATTTTTGTGTCTATGCCATGCAGTAAGTTTTCGTGTGTTTATTAAAAATGAGTCATACAGATATTGGAATAGTTAAAATATATTCTGCAAAAATTTGCGTTTTTTCCTCGCATATTTATGCCCTTAATACAATTTCTTGAAAATGTGTTACCCTTCTTTCACTCATTCAGATTTATACATCATATTTTATCCCAAAAAAGAAAGATTAAATGAGAAAGAAAATCTGATATGGGCAGGCAGCACATGACTTTCCTTATACAATGCAATAAATCTATTATTTTTACAGTAATAAAAAATAAGTTATTCTTACAGCATATATTTATATTATTTGCAAGATATTGAATTTTCGTGAATTTGTCGTCATTTTTATCCATTAGGTGAAATTTTCGTTAATTTGGCAACATTTAAAAAGTTGGCAAGTTGGCGGCATTCCGCCAAATTCGTCGTCAAAATCTCGCCAAGCGTTTTGAAAGGAGAAATAAGTAATTCTTATAGCAGATAAATGATTATTGGCGTATTGATTAAAACCATGGAGGTACAAGTAATTTAAATCTATTCTCAGAATTTCATCAAAAAAACGTTCTTCTCAGTAATATCAATGATTGTTTCATTCATATCAGCTATATTGCAGACTCCATGGGCTAAATAATTTTGAGTTACAGAAATGCAGCAATTCTTATAAAACTCGTTCTACATCTTTTGGTGTTTACATCCTCCATAAGTCAAAAGTAGGCTTCGTTGTAGAAATAATCAAAGTTGGATGATCATTTAAACTTAACTATATTGTAATTGCGTTGTTCCAGGATGTAGATGCACAGAATTTAAGCAAAGATAAAGCAGTTTTAGGGCGGATGCAGCACTAAATATGAATTAAAAAGAGCTTTAAAAATCACGATTTTGATACAATATGGATGCCATATTTTATTTTGAAGTGGATCACGTGATCTCTTCATATAATGATCACGTAAATTCTTCATATAAAGAATGTAATTATTACTTTAAATTTTTTTTAAAAAACAACTGAATATATTTTGCTGAATTTTTTTTTAATATTTTCTGGGATAATTTGAATAGTTCCTTAAACTTTCGAAGCAAATTGTGATTTTTAATTTCTCTTAAAAAATGCTTGAAAAATTAGGTTCCGTAGGGTTCAATGTGTTTCATTTTTTCAACCCGGGTTCAATCCAAAACTAATTGGGTGATATCATTCATTTTTATTCCCATAAGTCCCACAGACCGTCTGAACAACATACTAAAATTTCATTTTGATAAAGTCCTTTTTACGGCAGTTATTGTGCTAACGGAGAGACAGACATGAGCAAAGTCATGAACAGTTTTCAACTATGTTGTCAAATGTTAAAAATAGTTTCATTTATAATATTTTGCAATTATATATACAGCTATCTCAAAAACAGCAGTAATGAAATATTTATTTCTTTTTTCATTTTCGTACATTTGTTATTTTAAAAGAGATAAAATCATAAATTAGAATACCGAATTAAAAATAATACTTTTGCATTTTAAACAAGAAAGTTCAATCATGCAAAAGCATTGATTATGAAACACTTTCCAACTGAAATGCAATTTCATTTAAAAATTACAAAAATGTGATACATTCAGTGGTGATATCTTTGACATTATCACAGTGCTACAGTAATTTATTATACGTAAATATTTAAAACTGTATCGACATATAAATCATCTGATTCTCTATGCAAAATCAATGAATATTTCATTCATAAAACTTTTTTTCCAGACTCCAGAGCTAAATAATTTTGTGTGAAAAAAATTCAGCAATTCTTACGTAACTCACCTTACAATCGCTTGAGATATTTGCATTCTGCATAAGTTAAAATTAGGCTTCGTTGAAGTAATAAAAAAGTTTAGGGATCATTTAAAATCACAACTATTGTAATTGCATAGGCCCGGAATATAGATACACAGATAATACACAGATACACAGAAAATATATGTGTGTGTATATATGTATTCAAAGTATTGGAATCGTGCCGAAGATCGGAACTCGAATTTTCGAAGGATCTACACGTTTTGGGATCTCTAGAACACGAAAAAACTATTTTTAGGAAGACGTCTGTGTGTGTAAGGGTGTATCTGAGTATGTTTTTGTGTGTCTGTGAGGATATTACATCCACTCTATTGAAAAAGCAATAGACCGAATTTCATAAAATTTGGTAGGTATGTTTTTTGTGGGAAATCCTGATGTTCAGTAGATTATATTACGATTCGTAATAAAAGAATCTGCCTTCTTTGCGAAATGGCCGGCAGAAATTGCCTTTATCCACTCTAGCTAAAAACTAATGGAACAAATTTAACAAAATTTGGTGTATAATATTTCAATAACCTACAAGTGATTTATATACCAAATTTAACAAAATTTGGTGTATAATATTTCAATAACCTACAAGTGATTTATATACCAAATTTAACAAAATTTGGTATATAAATCATTTGTAGGTTATTCTAGTACGATTCGGGAAAAAGGAACGGGCTATTTTCGCGAAATGGTCCGCAAAAATCGTTAAATATAAAAATAAAAAACTACGTGTGCTCAATTATATCAATTATAATCCTATTTTATACGAGATTTTTGACAACAAAAAGAATAAGACTAACCTCATTACTCTAGGACTAGCCGTTCTTGAGATATTCTAATTTTTTCGCGTTTTCGCTACGCCACCTTTGACAATAAGTCCAGCTATCAAATGAGAACCAAATTTAAGTTTAACGTGCAAATTCAATGCCATTTAAAATACTTATGGCTGTTATTTGGTGCAGATAAACTCAAATTATTATTGAAGAAATAAAGAGAACGTGAATATGAGTCTGCAGGGAAAGACATGTGCATCAGAATTTTTAACAGTATTACAACAATGATTTATAGAATTGAACGGGGATTATTTGCAGGTCATTTCGAAAAAAATGAATGATATATATTTAAAGATTCACCAAATTTTTGTAAAATAAAATGTTCAACAAATTTAAGCTGTGTACCAAATTTCAACTCTCTAGGACGTAGGTAAGTGCCTTAAAAATGCCATCAAATAAGTATATCATGAAGAGTTATAAAAAATTAAAAAAAAATTGAAAAATTGTTATCTACCAAATTTATTTTAGAATGTGTAGCCTCTCACATATACAAAATGGTTAAACGGTTGGAAAGATATTTATTATATAATATATCTCTTTTTTCTTTCTGGAGAATATCCCAAAAGTCAGAATTTAATTGAATTTGTGTTTTTCCTTATATTAAATAATTTTTAATTAAAAAACTACTTAATATATTTCACTTAATTTTTTTTATATATTTTATGGGATAATGTGAATATTTCCTAAAAATTTCGAAGCAATTTGCGAATTTTAAATTTGCTTGAAAAATGTTTGAAAAATTAGGTCCCATAGGGTTCAATGTATTTCATTTTTTCAACCCGGGTTCAATAAAAAACTAATTGGGTGATATTATTTATTTATATTCCCATAGGTCCCACAGACCGTCTGAACAACATACTAAAATTTCATTTTGATAAAGTCATTTTTACGGCAGTTATCGTGCTAACGGACAGACAGACAGACAGACAGAATAAGCAAAGTCATAAACACTTTTCAACTTTGTTGTAAAGTGTTAAAAAGTAATTAATAAATATACAGTTTACCAAAAATGCATGTCAAGAATATTTAAGACACATCGAGAAGTTTAGGTAATGAACAATTTGCTAGGTATCATTAAACGAGCCCTAGCCCTTTAAACAGAAGCAATGGAGATTGCACATGTGAACGGGGGTCCAGATTGGAAGTCGGAAAATGCCTTCTTTTTCATCCCTAATGTTTCATGTTCGGAAAATAGCAGCTTGCATGTGAACGGGGATATAAGTTTTCCCTAGGCACGAACTTCTGGGACGTAGAAAATGATCTTGCGTGTCACTACCACGGAACTCTATTTTACTACCTGGTGTCACATGCATCAGCCGAACGTGGAAATATGAACATATTAGCAGTTATACTAGAAGTTAGTGATGCCAACCTAAACATTTCTAGATAGCTTCTTAGAGTTATTAGTTTCAGGGTCGTATATCCAGATGCTATCAAGCTCAATATTATCAATTTCCCTCAGTTTTTCTAATTAAGCGACGCGCAAGCTTTCAAATGTAGTTAGGAAAATTTGATGTAGGCAGCATATGACTTCTCCTACAAACTCAAACTCATTCATTTTCCCTTTATATCATTACTAATTCATCAAATTTGATATAATTGCACAAAATGACATGCATAATTACGTGAAATTATGCTGAATATACACTTTAAACTCAATTTTCGTTTTTATGTGGTTATTGGGCGTATTTTCATAGATGACGTAGCAAAAATGCATAATCCATATCTCAAGAACTGCTAGTCCCAGTGTAATTGATTTGAGCTTAATATTTGCATCGTCAATAGTTACGTATAAAACAAGCATTTAATTGAAGCATTTGATTATACGTAGTTTCTTATTTTAGATGTTGACGATTTTTGCTGGCCATTTAGCAAAACAAAAGCAGGTTCTTTTCTCAAGAATCGTACGAAAATTTAACCAGCACCGGCGCAACCCACAAGTGACTAACCGAAAAATTCTAGGAAATTTGGTCGATTAGTTTTTGAGTTAGAGTGGATATACAGGGTGTACCAAAAAGATTGAAATGCGCTTTAATTCTTTACCTGTTGGAGATAAGTGGTCAATGCAAATTGCAAAAATGTTGAAAGTAAAGTAGGAAATAAGATTATGTTATGAAATAGCCCTCCTATTAATTTTCAAATTGTTACACTTTTTAAATTTTTATACGATCCCCTTAAACACACTTGGTCAATCATTTTTTTTTTATTTTTAATGCAACAAGATCATTAAAAAAACCGCATATCTGTATCTTTAAAATCAATTGAATTATGATAAAGAAAAAAAATCTGACTTATGCCAATATTTTCATACCATGTGAAAGACTGTTTTATCAGTGAAAGTAGGGATCATAAACAAATTGACGTTGGAAATTGTTTAGATCAAAAATAAGTTAATATGTTTGGAATTTTTTTGTCACAAATGCATCTAAATACAGCATTACACAGACAGAGATCATATAAAGCAGTGGTACTCACTACGCGGTTGGGTATCCTATGTATTATCATCCAGTTTTATATTTATTGTGATATGTCACAAATTTACATTTTTAATTTGATATATGGTCGCCAATCACAATGTTCAATTTTCAATTAAATGTAACTCTCTCAATTTTAAAGATACAGATATGAGGGTTTTTTAATGATCTTGTTGCATTAAAAATAAAAAAATTCTGGGTAACCAAATTTGTCTAAGGGGGTCGTATACAAATTTAAAAAGTGTAACTTATTGAAAATTAATGGGAGGACTATTTCCTTAACGTAGTCTTATTTCCTACCTTACTTTCAACATTTTTGCAATCTACATTACCCACTTATCTCCTATAGGTAAAGGATTAAAGCACGTTTCAAATTTTTTGGGACACCCTGTATACATTGTACAGACAAATACACACAAACACACACACACAGACAAATACACACACATATACACACAAACAGAGATGTTATGCTAAAAATAGATTCTTCGTGCTCTAGATGTCCATAAACGTGTAGATCCGCCGAAAACACGAATTGAGATTTTCGACCGGATGCCATTGCTTTCTACTTTTACTTCCCCTACATACTAAAACGTATATACGGAAAGCAAAAATAGAAAGCAATGACAACCGGTCGAATGCGATTTTCGACGGGATGTCATTGCATTATATTTTGTTTTAATATGTAGGGAAACTACATGTTAAAACATATGTACGGAAAGTAAAAACAAAAAGCAATGACATCCGGTCGAATGCGATTTTCGACGGATGTCATTGCTTTCTATTTTTACTTTCCCTACATACTAAAACGTATGTACGGAAACCAAAAATAGAAAGCAATGAGATCCGGTCGAAAATCTCAATTCGTATTTTCGGCGGATCTACACGCTTAGGGACATCTAGAATGCGAAAAATCGATTTTTAGCGTGACACTTGTGTTTGTATGTATATATGTGTGTATTTACATGTGTGTGTCTGTGTTTATCTGTGTGTGCGTAACGCAGTGCACGACTTTCTCTACATATTCAAAGTAATTTTGTTATTTTTCAATTATTAATGAATTAAATCGAGTTGAATTGCAAAAATTACATGAATACTTTTCTGATATTATATCCAATTCGCCTTTCTAATTCACTTTCGTTGCATTTGGCAACTTAATTCACACTCAATTGTGTTCTTTTAAATGTGTTCATTTCTTGAAAATTCCAAAAATTTAAAGCATCTCGAGCACTGTCTCACCTAGAGCTATTAAGTCAATTTTATTTCCTTTCTTGTCAAAATTTAAATGGCGAACAATTACTTAATATATTGCAACAAATATAATCATTCATTTCCGATTTATATTTTCAATATATTCGCGGGCCATTTCGCAATATAGGGCGAGTTATATTTTCCCGAATATTCCTAAATTCTAATTATTATCATAGGATAACCATCAATGGAGGAAACTACTAAATTTTAGGAAATTCCATTAAATAGATTTTTAACTACTGTGAATAATGTCTTCAGTTCCTTAAAATTAGAAATACTTAAACATCTCGAGTACGGTCTATTTTAGAGTACTGGGGGTTGGTCTTATTACTTTCCTTATACACATAATGTATAAGGAAAGTATTGTGACGGGGTCGAAAATTCCAGTTCGAGTTTTCGACGGTAGAGCACGTTTCAAGCATCCCTGATCACGAATCAAACATTTTTGAAGTGATGTCTGTGTGTTTGTGTGTGTGCGTGTCAGTGAGTCTTTGGAGAAAATAGTTGATGAACGAAAGGACCGATTCGAACGAAATTTGGTACAAAAATCACAAACCGTAAACACTGGAAACCTATTGCTTTTATACATAATCGAATGTTCAGAACCTACCTAAATTTTCGACTGAAATTTTGAAAAAATCGTCAAAAATTCAAAAAAGTTACGCAAATAAACATTCCTTATGTAATTTTTCATTAGAAAACAATTGACATAAATTTTAGAACGCTAACATGAACCGTTCTTGAGATATTGCACATTTTTCCAAAAATTATCAAAAAGTTATATAAAATAAAAAAAAATATTTCCTATTGAGAAACATGTTCACTTTTCATATGTAATACCATGCGATAAATTGGATTAGATCATTCTCGGGGATCTAGCTCGTTCCATTCATGAAAAAATATACTTTGAGTAATACTTTTGTAATTGAACGCCAATAGTCTTTTATCTGCTGCAAGAATAACTTATTTCTTCGTCTTGGCGAGATTTTGGCGACGAATTTGGTGGAATGTCGCCAACTTGGTCACTTTTGAAATGTTGCTAAATTAACGAAGAACTCGCCAAATGGATAAAAATGACGCTAAATCAATGAAAATGACGACTCATTGACGAAAATTCAATGTCTTGGAAAGAATATAAATAACTACAAAAAAAATTATCTATTTCTTTAATGTAAAAGTAATAAAGTCATTGCATTATATAAGTCATGTCATGTGCTGCTCACATCAGATTTTTCTTTTTGTGGTCAAAAATTACGTATAAAACACTCATTTAAGTAATACAAGCATACTTAATCTTTTATTTTAGATTTAGACGATTTTTTGTTGTCCATTTCGAGAAAAACTTTTTTTTCCGAATCGCACCAAAATCTAATCATCACCAGGGTATCCCACATTTGACTTATTTCTCAAATTTTGTGAAATTTGATCAATTAGTTTTTAAGCTAGAATGCAGATTATTTTTTTCCGAAATCGTACTAAAATCTAATCAGCACTAGGGTCACCTATAAGTGCAGTGATTGATTCAGGGTGATCTTTTAGTGGGGAGGAGTTTTCTGTTTGCTATAAATAAATATATCAAAATGATGTGTCACATAAATAGAAACTAGTTTAACATAAAATGTGTCTCCGGGGCTTCGCGCCCCAGGAAGTATCCGTGACAGAAACACTGCACGTGATTTACCGAATTTTATGAAGTTTTTCAGACAGTTTTACAGTTAGAGTGGATACATACATAACACAGACAAATACATACGTCACGCTAAAAATAGTTTTATCTTGTTCGGGAGATCACAAAACGCGTAGACCCGTCGAAAACTTGAGTAGCGATTTTCGACACCATTACAATATTTCCCTTATACAATACTTCACCTAATATTAGTCCTGGAGAGATAGAATTGGTCTTATTCTTTTAATCTTTAAAAATGATGTATAAAACAAGCATCCAATTGCTACATTTGAGTATACGTAGTCTTTTATCTTAGATATTGACGATTTTTGAAGGGCCATTTCGTAAAATAAGGCAGGTTCTCGTCAAAAAATCGTGTTGCAATTTTGAACATGATTCCAATACATTCCTTATGCATTATTATAAAGCGAAAGCTTTCTGCCATTCATCAACAAATCATTTCCCGATGACACAAAGCTGATGAACAATTTATGATTGGATGCTCGACTGACAGTGCAAGCTTATATTAATGAACCTTTCTTTGAATGCCGTTTACACAGGCTGGTCCTAGACAATGATAGACATTTGAGAAATATTTCTGGTGTTGGGGGAAATTTTTTCAAGAAATCGGGAAATAGGGAAATATACTTAAAACGAGAAATTTATTGTTACTTCGAAACTAAGATACCATTGACAGAAAATATTACCTAAACATATGTACATAATCAGGTTAAGATTCATTTTTAAGGTGAATTGGTTCCCGAATATGGAAATCTGCGCTGTGTGGGGAAACCAAGGTAATTTTCTTTATTGATTATTTGCAGAGGGGAATTTGGGGGAAAAGGGATACTTCTGAACCGAACTGTGGGGATTTTTTTTTACAATCACTGACTATCAATAGCTCCAGAAATTGGTCGGTCTAGCTGTATTTTTTCGAATGTGACGAGTGTTTTCTGTGGTATATTATAAGTGGTATCTAAAGTGATACTGAATATATTTTGACTGAGTCATTAAACAGTTGTTAAAAGCTGAAAATTCTTTTGTAGAACAATTCGCTTTGTGAGTCTTTAATTTTGAACTGTTGAGTATCTTTAAAAAGAAAATGCCTGAACTTAGTAGTGAACTGATAGAAGGAGAAGGGTAAATTTGCTTTAAAATTATAAAATTATCTGAAACTATTGAAACAATTAAATGTAAAGTAATTCTATGTCAATAGTTTGAATTTATTTGTTGAACGCGCTTTCAGTTGCGTGTATGCTATAAATAAATAATCATATCAGTTCGTGTTATGTAAATAGGATATTTCTAATGTTACAATTCTAAATTGCATTTCTGTGTGAACGTTATTTTTGAGTTGTTTTACACTGGTGTTTGACCGACCATCCATCTTGCTGCTCTTAGTCCCTGGTCGAGTCGGATGGTCTGGGTTTTCGACACTGGTGTTTGAATTTTGATAGATCTTTTGTTATTTAATAATTGTTTTCTAGATATTATGAAGCACAGAATGTCAAATTTTGATTTAAAATTTTTGTGTATATGTTACTTAGTATGATTTTTGAATATATCGCACAGCACTGAATAGTATACGTGATATCCTCAGGATAAAATTCTTAATATAAATGTTTCATTAAGGAGACGGATACAAGCGATAAAGCAAGATCATTGAATTTAGTTCAAACATTTTTGACCTCGGATCACAAAACCATTTATTAAATACTTGTCTTAATAATATCTATTCATTTCCAGATTTTTCAACAATTTTCTAAGCTACTACCCGTATAGTTCTGTATTTTGACGTCAGCGAATTCATCACTAAATATTTATTTCGCGGGATTAAATACCAATTGCAATTTAATGCAGATTTTGCACTTGAATCTGAATAACTATTGTGAGTAGAACAATAAATTGCCAAATACCAATATGCGTGGTATTAATTCATTACCAAACGTATTGTACTGTAGACCTTGTATAACATAATTTTGCTGTGGAATAAGCAAATTTACTGCATTAAGTAGGAAATGTTCTGTATTGCCATATTTAAGAAATACCATATTTACCATACTGCATACCATTACTGCATACCATATTTAAAAAAAATCTATGGTTTATGTTCAATATAATCATTCACGTAATATACCATAAATAGTTACAATGTTTCACAAAAACATGTAATATGTATTTGGCCATAGAACCCGCCCAAATGGGACATCCCCAAACCTAGGATCACAGCACTCAATCTTTCGAAATTGGATGCGGTCTCTATAAAAATACTGAATTTTTTAGTCTCTCTATATAAAGATTTGCAAAATTGTTGCACATAGCAATATTTCGTTTTTGCTGCTATTGCATGTATCAAATATTCGTTGCAGAAAAACGTAAAATCAGTCATAACTATTTACAGTGGTAGGGATATCCATCCTTTGGTAATCGCTTGGTAAATTCTCTTTGGTAACCATTTGGTAAACACTATTTTGTAACCATTTAGTAAACACTCTTTGGTAACTGTTTGGTAAACTATCTTTGGTAACCGTTTGGTAAACACTCTGTGGTAACAGTTTGGTAAACACTCTGTGGTAACCGGTTTTGTGATTTGAACTTTGACAGTTCTGGAGAATGTTAAAAATTGCGAAACCGGCCCATGGATGCTGGTATATGCAATATAACACGATCTTATGTTCTATATTGCCTCAGTAAATTACGTTTGCTATTCAAAAACATTCCACTCTATAATTTCATTTAATCACTAACTCCTTTCAAAATAAAAAAAGTTTATAACTAGAATTTAAATAAAGCAAATACGACTATTCATCCAACTTTAACACTTTGTCGTCTGAGCGTGTTATCGGTTTTGCTGCGTGACTGAGGTACATTTACAAATTTAAAGTGATTAAAACTAAAGAAAATTAATTCCCGAATAGATTTCACTCGGCTTGTTTCTTAATGGTATTAAGACTAAACCAAATCAAATGAACAGATTCCTTGGTTTCAGCGCTAGGGCTGAACAAAGTTGCTTTAATTGGGACAAGGTATCGTCTTTGCGATTATTGCAGAGAAGTTTAAAAGAAATCCAATATTCACATTTCGTTTCAAACAACAAATGTAATGAATTACAGATTGGATAGTGCGAAAATTTCGATAAACTTTGATACTTTGGGGCGTTGAATGGTGCATTCGGTGTACGAAATGTTAAATGAATGCTCTGAGAAAATAAATGGTTGGTTCTGAATTAAAGTAATCAGTAATCAAAGGATTTTTATGGTGCAATTAAGAAAACATTGGGTAAACCGCAACCCAATCAAAACTTGTGAATGTAAAAATAAATCGGCAGGTGACATATAACATGCAGAAAAAAATTCATGGTCCAATAACAACATACTTTCAGGATTCATTTTTATAGATATGGTGAACTCATTAAAACGTTTTGAAAAAAAATCACACATTTCCTTTTCTAAAAGTAATTGCAAAATTTCTATTTTAAAGAAATTGCAAAAGTATTATTTCATAAATGACAAGTAGAGATACATCACGAAATCTAAGGATTTTGGAATTTCTAATCTTTGAATTTTGGGATAAAATTTTTAGACAGATATATTATATGTGATAACATAAAAATATCCTACAGATCGGAATACATTTAGTGTCTAATGCAATTAAATAAGATAAACATAACGAAATCAAATGCGATTTGTCAGTGGTGAAAGCGAATGTATCTTGCTTATCTAAAGCACTGCTGTATCTTGTTTATCTAAAATGATTACAAAATCTAGAGAGCGTCCTATTTCATAATTTAAATGAACATATATATCCTAAAATCCAGGGATGTTGACGAATTTCTAATTTCGGAATTGTGATGTCAATTTTAAGGCGGATTCCGAAGATTATCACACGAATATCCTCACGCTTGCAGATATTTTCCATTATAAATATATTACATAAATGGTGTTTGTTATTTCTCATAGATGATTTTATCAAAATTATTTGCAAGATTTTAATAATAAACTTATGCAAATTTCAACATATAAAACAAAATATAATTTCGTTCGCAAAGTTGCATATCTGCCCGTTTCATAGCAAAACCAAGAAGAACCAAATGCCAAATCTGACATAAAGTAATGTTGACTTTGCCGCAGTCTATGCCTCTAGAGCTCGGTTGATCACCTTCGACTGCATCCTCTGACTCGCAGAAGGCAGCGCTGACAGTGTCGTCAAGCTGTACAACTCTCAGAACACTTAATTGAATCATTTGAGCATTTTCTCCTGATAATCCAATCAAATAAAATTAAAAAATAGAATCCGTGTTTTACGAAAAACTCTCTTAAATATTATCAGAAGAAAATCTTGACTTGCGCAATTATCAGAATAACATGATTTTTACACATTTCGAATTTAATAATGGAATACGTCTACATATCCGATATGACGATTTAGCTATAGAGGTTGACGAAGTTAGACTTTTGCATTTTACTTATAGTATATTTATAGCGATTGCTTTTCTCGTTCTTATTGGGGTGTCAATCAGCCCCCTTGAAAGAAAAACGATATAATAATACCGTCTTTGTTCCCTTTCTTTTAAAAGCAAAATGGTCGAGATCTGCTATCAAAATGTTATTTTAACATTAATAACTTAAAAACTATACCGAATTAAAAAAATCTCTTCGAAATTTATCCTGATCTCTCCGCATGTGCCTACGGCAGTTGTATTTTCCGTTGAGGAAAACGTCATCTTATACATTCCCTTTATGCTATACAAAATACGATTATATTTATGATCATAATCCTCTTTCCCTCCCGTAAATTTACGGAATATGCTGCCATTTGTATTTTAAGTTATACGTACAAACGATACATATGTTTTCTTTGCATTCAGTTTTTTTAATTTGAAATATGAAACAAATGCCAAAAAAATATTAATTTTATTTGGGACTAAAAAATACTACCAAATAGTACTTATTGCATTCGCATACTGTAATTTATTTAACTTGAAATATGAAATAAATACAAATAATATATTAACTTTATTTAAGACTAAAAAAATGTCACCAAATATTACTTATCACCTGCATGTACTTTATTTGCATTCAATATATTTAATTTGAAATTTGAAACAAATACCAAAAATATATTAATTTTATTTAAGACATAAAAAATGCTACCAAATAGTACTTGTCAGCTGTATCTTGTTGAGATTACTGTCGGAATGCATTATCGGTTTTGCTGCGTGACTGAGACACATTTCCAAATGTAAAGTGATTAAAACTAAAGGAAATTAATTCCCGTATAGATTTTCCGATTCGTTTTCTTTAATGGCGTGGAGAAAATAAGGCGAAACGAATGAACAGCTTTCTTAACCTCAACTCTAAAATAGGAAACCTCATTTGCTTTAATTGGGGCAACAAGTTTTCCCTTCTGGCGATTATTGCAGACAGGTTTCAAAGAAAATCAATTTCCCATTTCGTTTTAAAGAAATGAAACTCAATAATACGGACACTAACAAACTGGGATTTATATTTCTTTGGAAGTTGAGCATTGCAATCCAAATTTGTTGTTTAGATAAAAATTTGAAGCGTACAAGAAATAGTCATCCTTATAAGTGAACCAACTTCGATATTATAGGTAAAACAATTAAGGTTATTTAAGACTTGATCTAGATACAAACACATTTTTACAGATAAAAATAAGTAAACAACATGTTGTTGCGAAACATCTTAAGAGTACGGAATAAATCATAAAAGAAATATGGTTGCGAGGAAACAGAAGTATATAACTGAAGTGACATCATGTTACGTATACCAAAATGAAATAAAGGTCTGGGTTACCTGACCATGGAGACAAATTTGGTGACCCTGGTCTTGAATTTGGTGGAATATCGCCAACTTGACGGTTATTAGACATTTTTCTGAAACTTTCGTGAATTCTGTAGATTGCCTAAGAATTTAAAGAGTTAAGTGCTTTTCCTAGAACTTTCCACAGAGGAAATATAAGCTCATCATTCTTCAGTTAAGTTGTAGACGTGATACAAGTAAAGTATCTAAGGAACTTTATATCGAAGTCGATATCAATGTCTGTGTCGTAGTGTAGTAAAGCACCAGACGCAACGCCCCTTTACTCTCCAATATCGTTCTCTGATTTTATCTTCATTTATGACAATACTTCAGCAAACATTATGGGAGATTAAAAATATTTATTTTGTACTTTTGTTTAGTTCAAGACTCCTAATATTACATTTTGATGCACATTTTGGCTTGTAGAATGCAAGAATACCGCTAATATCGAGTTATCGTTATCTTGATGCAAGAATATCGTTAACATTCTTGCATCGAGAATGCAAGAATATCGTAATAAGTGCGCCAAAACAGGTGCGTTCTACCGAGATCAGCAAAGATAGTGGTACTGGTTCTCACTCTTTGTCTCCTAGGCGTCTCTCATTGTCATACAATATGATGGCCATAAGTCTCTAAATAGTATATGAATGTTAGCTACAGAGTCTGAAATTACGACTTGAAGGGACTCTACCACGAAACTAATAATATCTTTGAAATGATATATGTTCCGAAAATTTTCACAAAACGACATGTTTTTCTAAATAATATATTTCAATAAAATATTGATTGTTCCCTATATATTTCTAATACAATCTGATTATAATACATTTCAATAAAAAAAATCTAATGTATTTGAATAAAAAAGTGAAATAAAGACAGCAGTTGAAAAAAATCTGATGTGGGCAACACATGAGTTTCCTTATATAATGTACTGAATTTACTACTTTTACAGTACAAAAAATAGGTTTTGCTTATAGTAGATATTTATATTCTTTCCAAGATATTGAATTTTCGCGTATTAGTCGTCATTTCCATTGATTTAGCGTCATTTTCATTCATTTGGAGAGATTTTCGTTAATTTGGCAACATTTCAAAAAGTCGCCAAGTTGGCGACATTCCGCCAAATTCGTCGCCAAAATCTCGCCAAGAATTATGGACGAAGAAATAAGTTATTCTTACAACAGACAAATGACTATTGGCGTTCAAATACAAACGTATTACTCAAAGTATCTTTTTTCATGAATGGAACGAGCTAGATCCACGAAAATGATGTCACCCAATTTATCGTATGGTATTACATATGAAAAGTGAACATGTTTCTCAATAGGAAATAATTTTCTTTATTTTATGACTTTTTGATATTTTTTTAAAAAAATGTGCAATATCTCGAGAACGGTTCATGTTAGCGTTCAAAAATTTATGCCAATCGTTTTCTAATGAAAAAGTACATAAGAAATGTCTATTTGCGTAACTTTCTTAGTGGTTTTGATTTTTTGACGATTTTTTTAAAATTTCATTCGAAAATTTAGGGGGGTTCTGAACATTCGATTGCGTATAAAAACAATAGGCTTCCAGTGTTTACGGATTGTGATTTTTGTACCAAATTTGGTTCGAATCGGTACATTCGTTCATCAGTTATCGTCTCCACAGACTCACTGACACACACACATACTTTCACACACACACACACACAGACAGCACTTCAAAAATGTTTGATTCGTGATCAGGGATGCTTGAAACGTGCTCTCCCGTCGAAAACTCGAATTCGAATTTTCGACCCCGTCACAATACTTTCCTTATACATTATGTATATAAGGAAAGTAATAGAATAAAATGATTTCCGCGTATATTTTAATCACTTCTTTCTTAATAATGGTAAGAAAAGAAAATAGGCAGAACAATTGAACTAACATCCTGGATTGTAGATAAGAATATATTTTATTATATCGATGTGGGGGTCTTTAAAAACAATTGAGTATTTGTTTAGAACAATACTTAAAGAGTAGAGTACAGATATTTTAACAATATTTGACACCTCAATTGCAGATTTGCTCACTCTCAATTTTATACGCTTGGTTAGAGCTGGAAATTCAATAAGGATTTATTAAGTATATGTTAAAGGAAGTGGAGACCAGAGTATAATCCCAAAACATTCGAAAATTCAAAAATAATATAAATATTTAATCATTTACAAAAATCCCTCAGAGGAAGACAAAAACCAAAAATGGAACACTTTTGTTTCTGGCAAATTTAAAACACTAATTTTTGCTTTAGAATCCAGCTGTTTTTCTTTTTATCAATCAAGTTGATTTGAGAATGCCAGCAAAACAATCGAAAGTTTAAAACTTTAATAGATCTTTTCATATAAATGTGTCAACGTTATTAAAAGCTGAATTGCATTTCTTTATTTAAAAAAAAATCTTAAATTCATGCATCCGCTTAATAGGAGATTCGCGCGATTCCAATATTTTAGGTGAATTAGTGCGGTTGTCCTCATATTAAAATAAAATAAAATTAAATTGCACTATATTTCAGTTTTAAAAAATAATTCAACGGGTAGTATCCTACGGTTCTCGTTAAGTTCCTTTTTTCTTTTTTAACACTTTACAACAAAGTTGAAAAGTGTTTATGACTTTGTTCATTCTGTCTGTCTGTCTGTCTGTCCGTTAGCACGATAACTGCCGTAAAAATGACTTAATCAAAATGAAATTTTAGTATGTTGTTCAGACGGTCTGTAGGACCTATGGGAATATAAATGAATAATATCACCCAATTAGTTTTGGATTGAACCCGGGTTGAAAAAATGAAATACATTGAGCCCTATGGGACCTAATTGTTCAAACATTTTTTAAGCGGATTTAAAATTCACAAATTGCTTCGAAAATTTTAGGTAATAGTCAAATTGTTCCATAAAATATATAAAAAAAATTCAGCGAAATATATTCAGTAGTTTTTTAAATAAAAATTAAAATAATAATTACACATCTTATATGAAACGATCACGTGACCATGATATGAAACGATCACATGACCCACTTCAAAATGATATATGGCATCCATCTTGTTTCAAAATCGTGATTTTTTTAAGTTCTTTTTAATTCATATTGAGTATTGTATCCGTCCTAAAAATACTTTATTTTTGCTTAAATTCTGTGCATCTACATACTAAAACAAGACAATGACAATATATTTGAGTTTAAATTCTCATTCAAATTTGATTATTTCTACAACTAAGCCTATTTTTCACCTATGTAAAATGTAAACAGCAAAATATGTAGAATGAGTTGTATTAGAATTACTGTATTTCTTTAACACAAAATAATTCAGTCCATTGAGTCTGCATGGCTGATATGAATGAAATATTAATTGATTTTATAAACAGAAGGACGATTTTTTTCGATGAAGTTTTAAGCATAGAGTTTATGAATTGTAGCTCCATGGTCTTAATTTTTAAATAAAATAAATTATTACAGTATTGTGATGAATGAAATGGAGAAAGTTATGAATGAAATCCTGCTTTTATAGAGAGATCCAGGCGTGTTATTTTTTCTATGACGTCATTTGAATTTATTTCAGTTGTTTTCGATGAAGTTTTCAAATATAATAAATTATCGTAGTATTATGATAGTTTTAAAAATATCACCGTTTAATGTATTGCATTTTAGAGATATTTAAACCAGGCAATTTATATTTCAATGCCGGCATTTGAATGAAGTTCATTTTTTTCAATGAAGGTTTAAGTTTTCAAATATAATAAATCAATGTAGTATTGTGATAAATTTTAAAATATTACCGAGGAATGTATTGCATTTTCGATTTTTTAAAATAAAATTGCATTGAAGTTGGAAAGTGTTTCATAATCAATGCTTTAAGCATGATTGATCTTTCTTGTTTCCTTCTTTGGCAGTGATTCCGGGCATCGATTTCATAAAGAGATTCTTTATAGGAAATCGGTGGTTTTATTCAATTAGGTTATCAAGGATCTGTCCTGACGGTTCTCTCTAGGAAGAACACCATTATGTTGTCAAATCAAAGAAAAAAAAAACTGATTTGAAACGAAATTAAAAAGTGCTGAATAACATTTTTATTTAAATTGTTTTTGAAAGCAAAACTCAAACGCTTCAAAAGTAAATTTACTCAATTTTGAAATTTGCTTTCCCACGAAATCAGATCAATTTTCTTGGAGTCGTTTTGGGAAAATATCAGTATTATTGTTAAGTGAATATTTTAGTTCTTTTTTCAGTTCTTAGAAAATAATGTCCACAATGGGCCACGACCTTTCTCGCTTTACCAGTTGCCACTATTCATTGCATTGGCATTCCTAGCAGCTATGAAATGGTATGTTAAATTAGAATTGCAAGACAATTGTTCCCTACAAATTCCATTTCTGCTGCAATATTCCACCTCCTTTCCAGGCCCCAATCAAATAGTCCCTTGAAGGTTCCAATAGTCATAATAATACAGCTCAGTGTCACCAGGCCCAATTGCTTACAAAACCATACTCCGGGGCAAACAAATGGACTACCATACTGCTGTAAAAATCGCTCTGCTGATCATTCCTAAAGTTATAAAGCACTATTTTTCTCAAAATTTGGAAATAAGCATCGATATTGATAGCATGTTACCTGTGTTATGAAATTTAACAGAACAAATAGTAAGCAGTTATTTTGAAAAACAATATACTAATTAAAATAAATAGGGAGCTCTGACAGATGTTTTGGTCATGTTGATGCTGAAATGGATATGATACGTTTGCTTTCTTTTGGTATTAAAATTATTACTCTTCGGCGTACCAAATCGTAAGGTCAACCCATTTGCGACAAAGGAACTAGCCATCAGTGCGCTACCAATGAATGGGTAAAATGAATGAAATATAATGTATAGGGTAATTTGGTGGGCACAATCTATATATATTCTATTTAAGACCATATTTAAAAAAAAATCCACACCTTTGGTAATGTGCATAGATTAATTAAGAACTGAATGATTTTACGGCGCACCTACAGCCATGAAATTCCGACATTCTTATTTGTGTGTCGACGATGCCTCCGCAATGAGATATAAAACTAATTACACGTTTTTTTTAAAATTTGTAATAGTGTATCTTTCATATTTTAATGTTATTAGAATGTAATGCGCTCCCACCAGAGGGTCATCTCGCATTCTTTCGTTTAAATTCAATGTTAAATATCTGATAATTTTCAAAAAAATCGCTGCTAAGTGCCCATTTTATTCCCTAAAATTCATGAAATGTATTTTAAATATACCGATTTGAGGGTCTTAGACCCCCTGGAGCACTAAAACGCACCTCTAATTCCCCAAGCATCCACTAAGTATCGTGCAATTTGGTAAATGCATTTAAATATTAAATAGTTACAGGAAATTCCTTAAATATCGTGCAATTCTGTAGAAAAAGGTGACAAATTTAAAAGAAAAATGTCCATATTACAATTTAAAACAAAAGGGGTCTTAGGCTCCCTTACAATCTCGAAAATATATTCTTAGTTCGCGGAGCATTCGTTAAGTATCGTGCAATTCTGTAGAAAAGACAAGATTTAATGAGAAAAAATATAAAGTTGTTATATCGATTTAAAGAACAAAAAGGGGTTTTAGGCTCCCTAGTAATCCCGAAAATGTATCCCTAGCTCGCAGAGCATTCGCTACGTATCGTGCAATTCTGTAGAAAAGTCAAGATTTAATAAAACAAAATGCAAGTCGTTATCGCAATTTCAAACAAAAAGAGCTCTTAGGCTCCCTTGTAATCTCGAAAATGTATACCTGGTTCGCAGAGCATTCGCTAAGTATCGTACAATTCTGTAGACCAATCATGCTTAAAGCGTTGATTATGAAACACTTTCCAACTTCAATGCAATTTTATTTAAACATGTCTAAAATGCAATATATTCCTCGGTAATATTTTAAAACTTATCACAATACTACATTAATTTATTATATTTGAAAACTTTTAACATTCATCGAAAGAAATGAACTTCATTCAAAGGACGGCATTGAAATGTAAATTGCCTGGTTTAAACATCTCTAAAATGTGATACATTCCTCGGTTATAATTTTAGAATTATCAAAATACTACGATAATTTATTATATTTGAAAACTTCATCGAAAACAACCGAAATTCATTCAAATGACGTCATAGAAAAAATAACACACCTGGCTCTCTCTATAAAAGCCACATTTCATTCATAAATAATTTCCCATTCATGTCATTCATCACAATACTATAATAATTTATTTTATTTAAAAATTAAGACCATGGAGCTACAAGTAATTAAACTCTATGCGTAAAACTTCATCGAAAAAAATCGTCCTTCTCTTTGTAAAATCAATGAATATTTCATTCATTTCAGCTATGCGGACTCCATGAACTAAATGATTTTGTGTTAAAGGCATACAGCAATTCTAATACAACTCATTTTACATATTTTGCTGTTTACATTTTACATAGGTGAAACATAGATGCACAGAATTTACGAAAAAATAAGGAGTTTTAGGACGGATACAGCACTCAATAAGAATTAAAAAGAACTTTAAAAATCACGATTTTGAGACAAGATGGATGCCATATGTCATTTTGAAGTGGGTCACGTGATCTTTTCATATCATGGTCAAGTGATCGCTTCATATAAGAGGTGTTATTATTATTTAAATGCTTATTTAAAAAACTACTGAATATATTTCGCTGAATTTTTTTTTACTTATTTTATGGAACAATTTGAATATTACCTAAAATTTTCGAAGCAATTTGTGGATTTTAAATCCGGTTAAAAAATGTTTGAAAAATCAGGTCCCATAGGACTCAATGTATTTCATTTTTTCAACCCGGGTTCAATCCAAAACTAATTGGGTGGTATTATTCATTTATATTCCTATAGGTCCTACAGACCGTCTGAACAACATGCTAACATTTCATTCTGATTAAGTCATTTTTACGGCAGTTATCGTGCTAACGGGCAGACAGACAGAATGAACAAAGTCATTAACATTTTTCAACTTTGTTGTAAAGTGTTAACAAAAAGAGGTCTTAGGCTCCCTTGTAACATCGAAAATGTATACCTAGTTTGCAGAGCATTCGCTAAGTATCGTGCAATTCTGTAGAAAAGGCAGGATTTAATAAAAAAAAATTCAAGTCGTTATCGCAATTTAAAACAAAAAGAGGTCTTAGGCTCCCTTGTAACCTCAAAAATATATACGTAGTTAACGGAGCATTTACTAAATTTCGTGAAATTCTGTAGAAAAGACAAGATATAGTAAAAAAAAAAATTCAAGTTTTTACCGCAATTTAAAAAAAAAATAGTCTTAGGCCTCTAGTAACATTAAAATGAACCCCTAGTTATCCGAAAATATACTAAGTGTCCTTTCAATCACTAAATTCATTCAAATGTCATTTTAAAAGAAAAATGGGTCTTAGACCCCTTGTAACACTAAAAACTCACCCATACTGCTCCAAAAAATCGCTATGTACCAATCAATTCACTAAAATAATGAAAATTTAGGGTCTTATACCCTTGGAATACCGAAAACGCACTCCTACTTTGTCAAAGCTTCGCTAAATTCATTCAAAAATATGAAACATTAGATATTATTTTACAAAACATAATTTTAATAACACATTTTAAAAATTATGTTTCATATTTCCCATTTTTTTCCTATTCACATCAATTAAATAATCCATTCATTATAACTAGAGAGAACCCTCTTAAACGTTATTGAAATAATACTTTATCAGGAATGACATCCTTCATTTAAAAAGTCAACCTAACTCACCCTAACATGGTTGGCTTGCCCGTTCAGTGCGGAATCTTCTGTATCTTTAAAATGAAGTAATGATAGCTTTAATCCCGCGGGATACCGAAATTGAAAACATTTTATTTCTGATATCTCGGGAAGCAAAAAATGCCTGGGATTGCAATCTCAGTATTATATTTTAGGAAGCACAAACTATTTCTGGCGCGCATCCAGAGCGCATGGACGCGATCTCACAGTTTCGTTTTTCAAAACTTACCAAATATCACCAAAACACACACAACACATTGTAAAACACATTTAAATATGTTTTAATGAATATTTTTTTATAAATACATTACTGGATAAATTTCACCTTTAAGCTCATCAGTATTTTCGGACAATTTTTTATCCCCAAAAGCTTAGACGGAGCAGAAATAATTAATAATATATAATTTTTTCTTTCAAGAACGCTTTGATATTCACCATTTCCCATTGATTTACCGGGGAAACAAAACGCTCTTGGTGAGAATCCGTCGTCCTTATTGAGAGTCACGTGACAGCCACTTTCTTTAGGGTTGCCCAGACTTTCTCTACTCTGATTTCTCCTCGAAGGAGATAAAGGGGAGGGGGAGCAATAGAAATTTGTTAAATACCCGGGGTATTTCTCTTGAATCAGGTCTAGGATATTGGAATGTCTGAGGAGGTAGAGCAAATAGTTGAATTCTTCTGTTGTTGTTGTTGAGACCCAGACCGTCCGACCTACCAGAAAGGTGTAAGGTAACTGTATGGACGGCCGGGAAGTGCCACCCAATTTAGACCGGAACCCTGTGGGGGAGGCATCCACAGGGACCGTACCCTCCTTCCCCTACCACCAACCTCTCGGAAGGACTTACGGACCCACATGTTTAACGTGATCGTACTCCGCATGAACACGGCGGCATTTGTGGTAGCGTGCAAATCTAGCGCGCAAACCACGGGGATACCGCACCCGAGATGGCCAACAGCACGCGGTGTTCCGAGGTGGTCACCCACCATCAAGTACTAACCGCGCCCGATGCTGCTTGACTTCGGCGATCTAACGGGAACCGGTGTTTTCAGCACGGTACGGCCGTTGGCCCTGAATTCTTCTGTTGTGCAATTTCAGTGTATTCTTGAAAGGTGACGTGAGATACAGTACAATAAAGATCCGAATGTTGTCCTTTGATGAATAGACAGAGGGGGATTTCAAGAACGCTTTGATATTCACCATCTCCCATTGATTTACCGGGGAAACAAAACGCTCTTGGGGAGAATCCGTCGTCCTTATTGAGAGTCACGTGACAGCAACTTTCTTTAGGGTTGCCCAGACTTTCTCTACTTAGATTTCTCCTCGAAGGAGATAAAGGGGAGGGGGAGCAATAGAAATTTGTTAAATACCCGGGGTATTTCTCTTGAATCAGGTCTAGGATATTGGAATGTCTGAGGAGGTAGAGCAAATAGTTGAATTCTTCTGTTGTGCAATTTCAATGTATTCTTGAAAGGTGACGTGAGATACAGTACAATAAAGATCCGAATGTTGTCCTTTGATGAATAGACAGAGGGGGATTTTAATGCATGTTTAGTACATAGACATATATTCTTTTACGTCTATGGTTTAGTACCCCATTGTGTTGGTTATTTCCAGCATTTTTCATCGAAGGGCAAAGATCCTGTAAGCCACATATTTTGGATCATAATAATGACTTGGAACATGACCACCTGTAGATTCATCACTCTTATCTATTAGGTTAAACTCTGGCTAGTGTATAAAATGCCGCTGTTTTTTCAAATGCCGTCCATACTTCTACCAGGGATCCCAATTCAGTCAAAGAGAAAGGGTAGGAGTGATCGTGAATAACAGCATTGTTAGGCGTCACATTTTACCACCAGGTTGAAGAATCTAGTCATCAAATTGAAATTTCTAATCGCAAATTACGACTCACGACAGCTAAATCCGAACCCTGGCTTTGTTACTATATGAAAATGGTACTCAAATATCACTTTGGGAAAAACGGTCACTTTAGTCAGGTGGTCAGTATACCAAGGTAGTCACTTTTACAGGTTTTACTCTATATTAAGAAAATAGGTGCATGTCACTATCACTATACTTTGTTCTATCTTTTCCGCGCAAAGAAATACAAATTACAATCTAGCTTTTTAAGAGTGTTAGTTTTACTGCCTTTATTAAGCTTGTATACTACTGTTAAAATAAATTTTGTAATTCGAGTAACAGTTTATGTACACTGTTTAAAAAATAAAAACTTAGTTTCAAAAATTGAAAACTTCAAATTTTGCTCAATGCAAAATTGATTTATATATATATTCTTTTTTTACTAGCATCTTTATGCAATTGCTAGTGATTTCGAATTCTGCGCATGGGAAATCAGTTTATTTTACACACGTTTCTTAGAGCTATTAAGAAGGGTGTTAAGAAAATCCCAGCTGAAGTTAATTCCCTTTGCTTTTAATCACTGTGCTTCTGCAAATACTCCACCGGCACGCAGGCAAATAAATAAAACCGATAATGCATTCAAAATGCAAACCTTGCTAAATGTGAATGAAAAGCAATGATTTTGAAGAGTGTTTGTTCATTTAATAAATTTTCGATTTTTGGTATACATGGAGTATATATAGACTGAATTTAAATGGAAACATGAGTTTTCAATTTATTTTTTCAATCGTTTAAAGTTACTTTAAAAAAAGTGCAAATGATAAAATGTTTTAAATCTTTAAACGGAGCGTTTATTTTTAGAGATCTAAAAATAATATACCCAAATTATGAAATGTGTTGCAGAATATTAAGTTCAATATAGTATTTTTAACAAATGTAGAATCTTGAAAATTTATACGAGTTAAAGAATAAGTATTGGTTATCTCAATATTTAACGGCTGAAAAAAATTGAGCAATAATGTTCAGTGGTCTTATACTTACTCTTGCACAGTTTTACATTTATTTCTTGCTCTTTTTAAGAGACTAAATATATAGTACATTTGATGCTACTGTCACTGAGTAAGGGAATTATAAATAAAAATAATTATTATTCTGGTGTTCTCAGCAGTTTTATCCTTATAATTGTATGTATATTTATAACTTTCCTTATATACATAATGTATAAGGAAAGTATTGTGACGGGGTCGAAAATTCGAATTCCAGTTCTCGACGGGAGAGCACGTTCCAAGCATCGCTGATCCCGAATCGAACATTTTTGAAGTGATGTTTGTGTGTATGTGCGTGTGTGTGTGTCAGTGAGTCTGTGGAGACGATATCTCACGAACAAATGCAGCGATTCGAATGAAATTTGGTACAAAAATCACGATCCAGTGATCTACGGAATAATCTGGCGCTGATAATCACTGTCCCTGTTCAGATGATATGATGTCTAATATTGAGCGTCAATACAAAGCTGAATGTAAGGTGTTTACTTTTCGTATTACATTTTGAGGTTAACTTTAGTTAATATAAAAGTGGATTTAAGCTTATTCAATAAATTAATGACGTTGTGTTTACTAGCCGTCATACTTTCTTGATACATACAAAGACCTTCTGAATGTATCGCTCAAATTAATGAGTGAGAAAAACTAACCATTTGTTTGATAATTCATAAATGATTTGCATTATATTATCATTTGATACTTAACTAATATAACTGTATAAATTGATTAAACTAACAGAATGTGTAGTTATTGGTACATCCATTATCATTTTTTTTCTTTTTTCCAATGGCCAGGCACTAGACTCTAGTACTTGACTCTACGTCGACTTAAGTCGTTTGCCCTATGTACGGCCGAAATCGTGAACCATTTTGCCGTCCCAGGACGTTGCCCCAGACGCATCAGAAGGGGCGGAACACACTGCGGCTACAACACACAACATCCATGTCTTACGTGGGACTCGAACCCACAACGTGGCGGCCGATCGATCGCTGGAAACGCTCGCCTTGACCGTTCGACCACCACATCGACGTACATCATTAATTAATTTATAGAAATTTCCATAACTACAACATACAGTACAGTATAGATTTATGTTTCAATCCAATTTTTTAAAATCTGTCAAAAGTGTGAGACTTATAGAAAGTCGAAACTGACTACGTAGTAAAAATGCATTTATACGTCCTCATTGAGGTTCACAAAATTATGAGTTATAGAAAATGCTCATGCTGTCATGGTAGATATTGACTATTCTGTGCTGACAAAGCTCACATGGGCGAAATTGATAAATGGATTATTCTATGTGTGATAGAGGTACGATCTTTGATAGTATTCCAATATAGATCCCAATATCGGACTAATATGAAACTGTGGACATTTTAACAATATTGGACAGATATTCGCCTGTAATATTGGCTGGTTAGAAGGTAGATAACCAAGTAATTTAGGTACTAGAATTGCCCTACGAGGACCCGAGTTCTATTTTCGGAAAAGACCAAACTGCCCCGGAAATATCCGTGTCTACACGGAATACAAACACGTTGAATATGTGAGTCTGAAAGTTCCTTCCGAGAGGTTGTTGTCAGGGGAAGTTGGCCACGTACACTTTAGATGTCCCCTCCACTGGGTTTCAGTCAAAATTATTTGGCTTATGGTCGTAGTGGTATGCAGTATGTCGCGGGGCAATGTTGTACGACAACAAAATGATTTTGATTCCGGCCGCTGTAAAGGCGAATGTTTCGCTGTCAAATGCTGGCCATTAGGAAAAAGTAATGGCTGCCGATTTATAGCCAATATTAGTAAGCCAACATGTATCTAATATTTAGCTAGTATTGTTTGCCAATATTTAGTTAGTATTGTTTGCTAATGTATTCCAAATATTTGAAATGTTTCCAATATAACATCAATATTGGCATAATATGGCAATGCCAATATTGTAGAACACCAAAGTTGGCGATATTTTGGAAATATATCCAATTAAGCGCCAATATATGCAATATTGGACCAATATGTGTATGCTACTAGAGATATTATCGTTGGAAACTCCTCCCATAAACGAGTTCTGTGAGTATCAATAGTTAAACTTTAAGAATATTTCTTTTACAATGAAATGAAAGCTTTTTAAATTTTGAACTTTGAAGAATATGAATCTCTGAAAAGGTGTTAAAATTCAAATTAATATTCAAACAAATAACAAACAAAATATCAGTTTAAAAATTTGCAATGATATTTTCAGTTTTCTGTAGATATATAAACAGTTTCATTGAGTAAGAGAGATTTCAGTGAGTACAATGGTTTAAATCGAACAACGTGCATCCGAACGATTTATAGATAATGCATTTGGTGTGAACAGTTTCAACATCAATATATTTATTTCTTTTCCTCCTTTCCTGTAATTATTTTCTTCCGTTGAAATGAGGCGTTTAACACCCAGTAAGGAATATATATCTCTCCCTTTTATTACATTTCTCTTAGAAAATATCAAATGCACGCTATAAGTCGATTAATTCTGTTTCTCTAAGTCGTATAAAATATTGTGTTGTCTTTGAGGATAAGAAAAATAATAATTTTAATCATGTATTTAGTGGTGTTATCAACAAAATGCTGTATCTATTAACACATTGGTTGAAATGGAATTTGTTAGATGCCTTATACTAGTTTATTTCTAAATAGTTCGTATCTAGATATCACAGTTACAACCAATGGCGAAGTGTGATAAAATAATTTCGGGATAATTAAAATCAGCGACTAAAATTAGTAAATAAAACGATTTTTTTTTTAATGTCTGCTTTTAGTTCATTTTAAGAAATGTTTTTATGGATCCTCAAAATTTGTTCTTTGTTTGATTGACCTTTTAAAATCAATGTGTTTTATTATGGTGGACCCTAAACGGGTAATGTTCATTGAATTGACCATGAAAGATAACGACTACCGAATTTGAACCGTTTTGTTGCTAAGGTTCTGGAGTTATTCCCCAAAACATGTACTTTTCTATTGCAGGAAGCGCTAGCAAATAGAAAGTGAAGCCTCCTGACTCGGGAAGCGGAGCCCCTAATATAATTAAAATAAGTAAACTGGTTGTAAATTATTTAGGTAGACACTGTCTACCTTGCATTCCCTGACGCTTTGCCACTTGTTACAACTACATATAAGTTGTAGATCGCTAGATCAAATGTAATATTGTAATGCCATAAATATTTAAAGAATGTATTCCCAATATTAGATTTATATTCAATGACACAAAATTATTCAGTTGTTAGACAACAAGGGAATTGTAAAATAATAGTTCAGAAAAATAAATTTTTCGTACAATTTATTGGTACATGCATATTTATCGAATACATATTTCTTAAATACTGTAATTTATGTAGATAAATGGGTTGATTTATTAATTATTCAATGGAAGGATAAATAAACATTAATTTCTGATTTGGGAGGAGGGGGGGGGTCCAATGGGTTACCCTATCTTTTAATTTATTTGCGATTTGGCTGTTATCTTATCTCCTGCTGTTCCTATTAATGTTGCTATTTTCGCTGTTATTTACATGATAATGAGATTGCTGATTTACTCACAAAAATTGTTACGATTAGAATATTTCAGCACATATAACAATCTTACTATTATGAGAATATAATATTTTTAAATCAAAACCCACAAAACATGAAACCTTCCTCGGATTCATATTTGATACCCAGTTAGACGTCCTGGTTTGGCCTTACAGTTAATTGGCCCTAGCATGCTTCAGATTGCTTTGACAAGACTTAGTAGTAGATGTACTAGATCTAGGGAGAGCTTGAAATAGATGTACTAGACCTATGCATAGAGCATGGGCACGAGTGTAAATAAACGGCCTGGGTAGTAGAATGAACAGAAACGTAAGGGCATTATTTTTGCCATAGCGTGTAATGGTAAACCGACGACGATGGCAAATAAACATTAAAACTAAACCCATTAAAAATCGAAATTTATCTTTCTGATACTTGAATAATAACATATATTTAAATATATCTTTGTTAAAGTGCACTTTAAGTGATTTTAAGTGAATGTACACTACTTATTTTTACCATGGTCACTAACTAGCGTTCTAAAGATGTATGCATTTACTAGCAAATTCTGCAATGTATATACGAGCATGAAGGAAAATATTTGTAAAATTTTTCTTTAAAAAAGCTTATGTATATAGTTTAATTAAAGTGAATATTTTATTTTCCGGTTAATTAAAAATATCCACCTTAGAAGTTAAATTTAGTAAAATTAGAGGTTAAACGATTGTAAGAGTCTAAAGTAACCGTTTTTAATACAGAAATAATGAAGATTTCCATATTGCTAAGCAAGCGAGTATTTTGTTTCGGAAAAGTCTCGAAACGTAAGGGTAAAATTGTCTGTGTGACATCACGTGTCCACATTCTATACGCAGGTAGAGTGACGACTTTCTCGACTTTGTTCTTTTATTCCTGCGACTCCACCTCACTTTGCATTGGAATCTTAGTGGAAAAGCTTAGGATAACCAAGCCTTCCTTTTCAGCTGGTCCTTTGGACTTGGTTTAAGTGGTTACTTGACAAAGGGGATTAGTATCAAAGTAACAACTCTACCAGGAGTGCGCCCACATTATAAAATGTTAAAAATAGTATGGGTCAGATAAGTAAAATATTCAATGCCTGATATTTTATAAACATCTAAACAGCAAGTCTGGTTAAGAGCGTTTTCGAATTTTTTTATTATTATGTTATACCCAAACTGGTACTATTTAGACTTCATATTTTTAAAAATATTTTTATTAGGAATATCTTATGTAATGATAATATGTGTCTTATGCATATAATATTTAGTTACTTGAATTTTTGTCAAATGATGTTTATTTATCAATGTGGGAAGGAATAACATATAATATTTAAAAATGCATTGAAGGAATAACTTGTCAGTCGTCATAAGGAGTATAATATTATTCACGCTTTACTCCACAAAACCAAAACTTACTTTAATTTTCAACTTTTTTGAAATACATGAAATGGCTAGAATGCATTAAGATCAAAACTCATATTTTGTCTATGAAATACGCAAGAATAACTAATCTCGTTTTAAGTTCGTAAATAGTACTTTTCGCCCCTGCTTTTGTTTCTAGATTAAATAAGAGCACGTAATAGAAAAACGTGCTACCGTACAATCTGGAGATAATGCATTTTGTTTCAGCGATTCCGAAGCAAAACAATTTTATTTAGTTTTCCTTTTCAACAAATCTTCTATTTCCTTTGAAAAGAGACATTTAATAATCTGAGAGGAATAGATTTTCCCCCCTTTTTATTGCATTTCTCTTATAAACTATCAAAGACACGCTAGAAGGCGATTAATCCTACATCTTTAAGCTGGATAAATGTTGTACAGAGTTTAATCTCGGAATGGTAGCGGGAGCTTGCTTTTTACTGTAATTAAATGACGCACACTGAGTAAGTTTTACTTACTATTCCAAGATTAAAAACCTGGAAAATGACATTTACATTAATGGAAATTATTTTTCTTAGCGTTTAAATCATTTTATATTAGGATTGTAAAAAGTTTGTTTACGATTTTGGATAGTGCAGAAACTCTTCCGTTGCATTTAACTGTTATATTTCAAGAAATGAATCATCTGCATAATCAAGTGCGTATCCAAAACGTTTTCCCGGTGGAGGCCACATGCGCTGTTAAGACAAAACCAGGCTGTTTTTATATGCAAATGATCCCATATATTAATTTTTTCTTTTTAAAAATTTTGGAAGGCAGTCAAAACACAAAAATCTATCTCCCATAGATAAATTCTTGTACAGAGTAGATGATGCACTGCAGTAGTGTGGCACTATGGCCTGCCTAAGATAGTGGTAAAGGGTATATAATATATATTTGCTGAGATGCTAATTCGTTGTTGTTGATATAATAAATTACCTTACAGTGTATCTCTATAGCTATTACAAACACATTAGGCCGATATGTATATTTTGATTCGATGTTATAATCATATGGAAGTTCAAAGACCAAACCCAGCTTGTATCTCAATATTAATGGTTAAATTTAGAACTATAAGCATGTATGGGAAAAGTTTTATACCTGATATACTTACTTTCTTTTTACCCAGACCATCTGACCTACCCAAAAGAAATTGTTTGAACTGCGTGAGATACCCAATTCAGATATCAAAATTGTGGTATTGGCAAACACAGGGACCGTACCCTTCTTCCACTGCTACCAAATGACATTTGGGCCCATATATTTAATGTATTCGTGCTTCACATGAATACGCTGGGGTTGTTTGGATAATCCTAGGAATCGGTTCCTGTGAGTTCAGCCATTCACCGTGCTTTCTGGACTGTTCCACATCTTCACCCAATATACTTTCTTTCTTTCGACCCAGACTATCCGACTTACCCAAAGGTGCAAGGTATATATTTGGACGACCAGGTCATTGCCACCAAATTTAAACTGAAACCCAGTGAGGGTGATATCCACAGAGACCGTAGTATACTTCTCTTGCCACTAACCTCGCGGAAGGACTTTCAGACCCACAGATTTAACGTAAACACGGAAACTGGTTGAACAGAGCCGGAGATCGAACTTTTCCTCGGAATGCAATCCCCGTGACTTAACCACTGGGTTATCCGGCCGCCAACACCCAATATGATTTATTTCAATCTATCGAAAGATCGTCCAACCTACGCGAAAGTGTAAGGTATGTGTTTGGATAACCAGCTACACGATATACTGTCAAAGCTAGGCAACAGATGTCAGCAAAAAAATTCGGCATATTGGAACAAACATTAGAACACAAAATCAGTTAGCAAATTACTCTCCACGACTTAATTAAAGCATATCTCCACAAGTCCATCCACAACCAACAGATATAGTTTAGTTAATGGCTGATATGGATTCAACATAAAATTCTCAAAACAGTTGCTGGACTCACTAACGATTTCCCCTTTCCGTTTTGGAGATGCCACTTCGAATTGAAAAAATCCTACGTTTGTGTTGCAACATGTATTTCTTTTTCTTCAGGATTGTCTATATATATATATATATATATAGAGAGAGAGAGATAGAGTTCAACTAATGACTAATGTGGATTCAACATTGAATTTCGAAGGGTTAGGTGTCCGCTAAGGATTTCTACTTCCGGTTATGGATATGTTCCTTCTGGTTTTTCCAAAAATTCGTATAAGTGTATGAATTAAGAGTGGAAAATATATAAAAGTTCTTAATAGTTCAAGATCGAATATGAAATATATACACCCCTTGACACTATAAAAACGTATTTAAACATTTCTTGTTCGTGTAATATTTACACAACCATCAACAGTAACGCAGTTAAACAAACGTTTAATAAATATTTATACTTTTATTACAATTACATTCATTCAGTGTAAGTATTTACGGGAATATTTATTACCCTACACGAAACACAAAATTTCATTAATTCCCAACTTCTTCCAAGAACGTGAATAACGGCTGAACGCATTTAGATCCCAGCCGATATACTTCAATGAATAACGCTTGAGTTTCGAATCTCGATCTAAAAACAGTTCTGAAAAGATCCTTTTTCTCTTTATCCCAGAAATTTGTTTCTAGTTTGAATAAGAGCACTTAATCTGAAAACATTCTTCTGGAATATCTAAAGATAATGTGTTTGGTTTCAGCGAATACCAAGCAAAACTAATTTCTTTTTACTGTTCAGTAACTCTTCCCTCTAGTTGAAAAGAATCGTTTAACACCCCAAGAGGGATTGATTTTCTTCCCTTTTATTACATTTCTCTTAGGAACTATATCAATAAAGCCACGGTAGAAGGTAATTAATTCTACATCTGTAAGCTGGATAAACGTTGCACTGTATGAAGGACTCGGGGAATGACATTCAGTTTAATTTAACTTGAAATATATTACTTGTGTGGCTAAAGAGAAGTGTTACTTTCGTGTCGAAAGAGATTATAAGTACAATTGAAAATCCATAAGTTTTGGATAGTCTTTGTTTTAAAAAAAATACATATATTGGAACTTCGTTCATTTGGCGATTGTTCTGGTTATGTACTAAATTGGTGTAATCTCTTTCTACTCGCACCACTCAAAAATTGAAACCAAATTAGGTATAAATATTATACAAATATGAATCATCGTTGAGATTTTGTTTTTGATATCGATATTATACGCTGTATGCACATTATGTCCAAAACTACGCAACCGATAAAAAAAATCTGATGTGGGCAACACATGACTTTCCTTATATAATGTAATGAATTTTCTACTTTTGCAGAAAATAAATATATTATTTTTATAGTAGTTATTTACAGTGGCCGCCGCTTAATTGGACCACGTTCGTGCCATCGATATTTGATCCAATAAAGGAGCTTATTCGAAACAGCGGCGGGGATTCAGTTTCGTTTTTTTTTTACTCAGCATAGTAATACATACACAGGAGCGTTGAGGGAGGGGCAGAGGGAGCAATTTTCCCCGGGCCCGAGTGTCAGCCACACCAGGTAGAAAATTATGTAAAAACATATAGGGGAGTGGCCCCGTTTCAATGTCTGTCCTAGGGCCCGAAAGCAGCTCTCGACGGCCTTGTACATACATGAAACATACATAATCGTACATATATGAAAATGCTTTGAATGTTCTTACTTTTTCTTACATAAAATTAAGAATTTAAAGAAAGGATTATTTTTTTTTTTGCAATAAAGTTTAACATTGAAAAGATAGGGTAAAAGTCTAAGATAAAGTAATCCGCCCCATAGTATATGTTATATACAGTACATATGTAGCAATAAATACACTATATAAGAAGAAACACTTTATATACTTACTGTACTTTATTGGAAAACATTTGTATTGTAGATTTCTTCGTAGTGGCACTGATTAGCTTTGATACTCTCTTTTCCATATCGTAAAAAAGATTATAGTCATCGTAAGATCCAACTCGTTGTTCTAATGTCCTAAGAATTTGAAGAGCCTGACGCGATTCCCTAGCCGTTGGTGGTAGCAGTTCATTGTTTTCTACGTCTTCATCTGTTTCTCCAGCTGTTTCTGTGGATTGTTGAATTGTTAAAACAATGTCTTCCTCAGTTTTTTCAGCTGATGTCGGTACGTTTCCACCGATATTGCCCCAGTTCCAAAATTCTTCTGTTAGTTCCTAGTCATTGCGTGGGTCTTCTTGCTCCTGTGGAATGTTGTTCGCAACTTCAACTACGACTCCCGATGTTTTGAAACAATTGAAAACTGTTATTGGAGTAACATTTTTCCATGCATTTATTATCATGTGAAAGGCGTCAAGAAGACTGACTGATTTCGCTGTACTATCAATAGCAGTGGGCTTCTTTGGATCGTCTATTGCCTGAACAATTTTCATTCTTATATCCTTGCGATAATAGGTTTTAAAAGTTTTTATGATTTCTTGCTCCAATGGCTGAATAACTGATGTGGTATTTGGTAGAAAATAAAACAGTTCTATGTTGTTTAACTTCAACTCCGGATGGGCAGTGCAGTTGTCGAGCAAAACTGCAATTTTTTCTGTTCCAAGCTCTGTGTCCCATTTCCTCATGTATTTTGTGAAAATCTCGCTCGTCATCCATGCCATTGTATTGCTTTTGTATTCTACGGGAAGCTGTTTTACACCTTTTAAGCAACGTGGGTTCTTGCTCGTTCCTATGACGAATGGCCTTTTGTTTACTGTTCCAGTCATATTACATGTCAGGGGAACTGTTATCCGAACCTTTATTTTTTTGCTTCCCGACAGATTGTCATCATGGAACATCAGAGTATGGTCTGGTAATGCACGATAATAAAACCCAGTCTCATCCATATTACAGATTTGATTCGCAGAATATCCTGACAATAGTTCTAGCAGAATATCTTGCACCAATTTTTCTGCAGCGGTAATATCGGCATCTCTTTTTCACCATATTGTTTTGCATAAACAATGTTGTTTCGATTTTTCCATCTGGTCAGCCACCCGTCAGTTGTATCAAAGTCCTCGATTCCAAATTTTTCAGCAAATTCTTCGGCTTTTAAGCTTAGTATTGCATGTGACAGTGGGGCTTTTTTAATTCGTGCGGCCTTGAACCATTCCAAGAGAGCTGCTTCGACATCTTCTGCTTTTCCAACTCGATGCCGTTTACGATTCATGTTTCTATTCCGTGCATGATCATTTAAGATTTTACTCCTTTGTTTCAAAAAGCGACATAAAGTTGACTGAGGTATGCCCAATTTCAAAGATGCTTCTGTCTGATTGCATTTCGGCAGAACAGAATTGTCTAAGAAGTTCATATTTTTCAGAAAAGCTAAAATCCTTACGTTTTGCCATCGAATTCACAAAGAAGGGCTTACTATAACACGACACACTAATAATGAACAAACAAAGTGACCATCTGTGCCTTTTAACCTCAACTCCAACGTTCTTACCCTTCCCCTTTCACCCCCCTTTCCTTTCTCAATCCTTCTGTCACGCCACTGTCACACGTGTGTGGGAGTGGCGTCTTATCACAGGCACCCAGGGGATTCACGTTTCTGAGAAATCTGGGTCTGACTTTGTTGCGTGCCGCATGGCACCCTGTTTGTCAGGCCTGGAGAAAGAACTCAAGAAAAAGCTGACATTCGGAAGAACAGAAAGGAAAGATTTAACAATGAAAAACGAGCATCGAATCGCGAAAATTTTTGATCCATTTATCCGGCAGTTTTGATCCAAATAGCCGGCGGAGTTTCAAAGTAAAAGAGTGATTCCGTTCCGTTTTCTGTGATTTGATTCGATAAAGTAGCTGATCCAATTAACGGCTGATCCAGTATATTATTTCCAAGATATTGAATTTTCTTCAATGAGTCGTCATTTTCCATGTCGCCATTGATTTAACGTCATTTTTATCCATTTGGCGAGTTTTTCGTTAATTTAGCAGCATTTTAAAAAGTCGCCAAGTTGGTGACATTCCACCAAATTCGTCGCCAAAATCTCGCCAAGCGTTATGGACGAAGAAATAAGTTATTCTTACAGCAAATAAATGACTATTGGCGTTCAAATGCAAAAGTATTACTCAAGTATATTTTTTCATGAATGGAACAAGCTAGATCCACAAGAATGATGTCACCCAATTTATCGCATGGTATTACATATGAAAAGTGAACATGTTTCTCAATAGGAAATATTTTTTTATTTCATATGACTTTTTGATATTTTGTTTAAAAAATGTACAATATCTCGAGAACGGTTCAGGTTAGTGTTCTAAAATTTATGTCAATCGTTTTCTAATGAAAAATTATATAAGAAATGTCTATTTGAGTAACTTTATTAGTTGTTTTTATTTTTGACGATTTTTTCAAAATTTCACTCGGAAATTTAGGGGAGTTCTAAACATTCGATTGCGAATAAAAACAATTGGCTTCCATTGTTTACGGATTGTGATTTCTGTACCAAATGTCATTCGAATCGGTTCATTCGTTCGTCTCCACAGACTCACTGACACACACACTGACATCACTTCAAAAATGTTTGATTCGTGATCAGGGATGCTTGAAACGTGCTCTCCCGTCGAAAACTCGACTTCGAATTTTCGACCCCGTCACAATACTTTCTTTATACATTATGTATATAAGGAAAGTAATGCATTTAATTATGCATTTTTATATGGATGGGAAAAATATTAAGAATAATTTTAATTACGCTTACGCTCATCCACACTTTGCACTATATGTCTTTTATTTTAAATTAGTCTGATTGAAATATACAACAGAGTTAGGTATGATGGTAAGTCAATACATGAATGTGAAAACAATGTCGTTGAATCCATTGTTTAATTTTACTTTTGTAGTTCGCATATACTTTTTTTTTTTATCTTGCATTGTTGTTACTTTGTTTGGAATTGCAATTGCATTGTCATAATTACTAGATTGTTAAAATTGGTTGAAATGAAAATTAGTTCGAATGTAGGTTGGTATATAAATACGAGTTTATTTGCAGAGGTGCCGTTTAAGTACGTCCGTACTTTGAGAACAATTTCGGTAAGTAATGCTATTTGTATTTGGACATCTATAATGTTGTTCATCAAACACTATTTTTCCTTTGATACTGAGCCCTTTCCGACAAATTTGGTGAAAGTTGGTAAACATCTTGTGTGCTATGAATGCTCCCTTCCATAATTGAATTTTTCTACACTGCAATATCAGCTAAGTGCTCAGCCATATATGTTTATAAATCTGTGGTGCATTTACTGTTCTTCGCTTCTTCTCATGTGCATGTGCGGTATTCATAATGAGTAAACATTTATAGACTAATGATAAACTGTCCTGAATCATTTGGAAAAATCCCAGTCTGTTGTGAGAGTTTTCCAACTTGGATTTCAGTGACAAACTTTGTTTTGTGTATTCACGAATGCAGGGATTCTTTCAGAATTCACATTCAGTGATTTATCTCAGCTGGGACTTCTCGCAGACTGGTACTTGAAATAGAAAAAATAATCAAAAAGGACAATGGCATTAGGACGTGGCATTTTATTGCAAGGGGTTAGTATTAGCAAGAAAATAAAGATTTAAATTTTTATACTGTACCCATTCTGAAAAGGCTAATTATAAAAATTGTGGCCTCGCTAATTAATCCAATGAAGTGAGTCCCGCCTTAAAAACACTGACCATAATTTTCCAAAAATTGAACATTTCAGGATTGCGAAAAAGGCGTTTGACCGCAGGACAATTCCTGTCAATTAGAGGTCGATCTCAAATTGTCTCGACAACCTTGATTGTTTACGATTATAGATTTCCTTGAAAGGCAGATATATCTGTGCTTGGATTAGTAATTATACAGGTATCCAGTTAACCGGATCAGCAGTCGATTCGGTTAACAGGGAATTTATAATCGGTTAAACGAAAAAGGATATAATGCGAAATCTTTAACGTTTGTCAGTTGAACAAATATGAAAATTTTTTAGTTCTTAGAAAAAAATAAAAAGTCTAGATCAATAATTTCTAAATTTATATTATTGGTCGTTCAAAGAAATTCATAATCTTAGAAAAATAATTTTGATGCCCGGGCATTTGCTTTCTTAATAATTTGCCCGTTTTTAGTGGGCTGACCTTGAACCATTTTGCCGTCACATAAGTTGTTCTGGCGCACCACAGCGAGCGGATCACATCACTCCCTAAAGGAACACCTATGCCTACAGGTGAGATTTAAACCCACAACCCCGCAGACGAGACAGCACAATGAAAATATTGCATTATATCGCTCGATTACCAAGCAGGAATCTTGGAAAATGAAGATATGTTATTGCAAACATAGCAATTTGCTTTTGACTCGTCACTGAAAGAAACTGATCGACGGTCCAAGAAACTTTTGCAATCCGGAAATGTCTAAAATTTTATAATTTATCATCCTAATATCTCAGGGAGATTTTAAGTTGGAAAAAATGATGTTGGTCTGATTGCACTGATGAGCTCGAGACGCCACTTTTTCTAATTAAATTTGTTTCGCTTGGCGGACTGTTTAAAACTGGATATCTCTTATTTTTCTTTCGTATCAGCATTTTGTCACATAATAATGATACTGTCTGTTCTGATGATTTTTTTCTAATTGGAAGTAATATTAGTCTGCGAGCAGTCACAACTGATATAAATCGCTGAACACGAATTCTGAAACAATTTGTACATTTAATCCATACTAATATTTTATCCAATCAATGCGCATGAAAAATATTGAATCACATTCTAAAGAATTCGGAAATATAATTTCTCCCTTATAACGAGGATTGTATGTTTAGATAGTGAATAAGGACATCCAATCGAAAAACGTACTTCTGCACAATCTGAAAATATTATGACGCGTCTTGGTTTTGATTATTTCCATGCCAGGTTAGAATGATTTCGATGCAAAACCAATTTGTTTTTTTTCTCTTCGCCCATTCTTCAATGGTGTTGAAAAGTGTATTTGCACACCCTGAAGGTGAATACATTACCCTCTTTTCATTATATTTTCCTTAGAAACTATCATCGGCACCCTAGAAGGCGATGAATTCTTCCTAGTACAAATATGAGAAAAGTGTTCTGCAATGTTTAAAGAATTGTGGAAAGTCACAATTGCAGTAGAGCGTCGAATGTCCGGATCAATTGGGACCGGAAATGAACTTAGTAATCAAAATTCTGGATAATCGGTCGTTTTTGTGAATATTAACATATAAATAAGAATGAAAAATTAATTCTTTAACTTAAATTGTTTGCGGAAATTATGTAGTTTAAGTGATATATGTAAAAGACATTAAAATTAAATTATTTATAGTTACCCTGCTTCTTTACATAAAAGTATCATCTAATCTTTTTTTGGTTCAAAAATAAAAGTCGTTTTTATTCTGATAAGTTCGGCATTCTTTTTAAATGTAGTAAATTAGGGGAATTGTCCCCACTGCGTGATTCTTCAAAGATTTTTCCCCTTGTATCTGTTTGCTACATGGTGTCAATCACTGGGGAAGGGAAACCTTGAATAGTGGTAATAAGTACCAAATCATTTTATTTCAGGCATGCAATATCATCTTAAGACATATCCTTCAATTTTTAATTTGTAGTCACAAAAGTATCAGTTTTAAACGTGACATTGGGGACATGCCATTGTTCAAAACCTCCAGTGTCGAAGATACATTGAGAAAAAATATAATAAAAAATATCTGCATAATCTGAGTTTGGATAATCTGCGTTCTATTCTAAATCATGTTTAGTACTGCATTAAAATAGTATCTGCTTATTTTGACAGAAGCCGTGATGTATGAAATCGGGATTTTAAATTAGCTCGATCGTTACTAATTCCCCAGTGGTGAAGTAGCGCCTACGTACCATGTCCACAAGACCCCCCTAGGGTATCCCATGGCGAAAGGGACGATCAGACGGAAACGCATGCCCCTGACCGCTCGACCACTGGATCGGCTTTTAAATTAATAGTTAACTTAAATTAGTTTAAAGGAAAATAAATTAATTTTAACTTTCTTTGCACCATGAATTTTCTCGAGTTTTATTTGCTGTAAAAGAATTATTACAAACATCGAATTATTTTCAACGAAAACAGTTGCCGAGTCAAGAAATCTCTGAGCAAGAAATTTTCTGTACTCTCATACATCTTAGGCGTAGGGTATTTTTAAGAGATGATAGGCCCTCATGTGAAAGAACTATTTAATCCCTGGACTTTATATCCATATGAGCCAAGTTTGAATTATCCTGAATGTAAGTCATAATAATAGTCATGAGCTTGTGTATACAGCGATTGTTGATCGTATTATTCTTCAAACCATAACAAATGGTTAAAATAACTCACGTGTATTTAAACGAAAAGACAAAATAGTTTATTTCAATCTAAAAGCTGCATAATCGATGAATGAATGTTTCTGCTAAATTGCTTTTAACTTGAAAACTTTTAATTCCTACTGAACAATTGTGTGTATAATTTTAAGTGAGCTGTAAAAACTGACATCTTTAACAAAACTTCAAACATACAAAAACAAAAAAAGTAATCAACTGATTATCCTTTACCACTTATGAGCCATGACTGAATTGTTGTCGCTGCTCGCTAGAACACATCTGGCGAAGTGAACTCAAAACTCCTTAAATCGGATATTTTAGAATTTTCCTGCTTTCAGTATTTACTTCAAACATAATTAAATATAAAATTAATTATTTTATTTCTCCTCACCATCAGCAAAATTCTAAGCAATCAAGATTACAGCGAAGTGACTTCTTAAAATAATGCGTTACTAAAGTTATTACTGTTGACATCCTTGCTGGGTTGAAGAATTTATAGAATTTATATTTGAACCCAGTAATGTTATTTGAGCCCCGTCCTCAGCAATGACTACTAAACCACTATTTACGGGTGGTGAAGGACAATCAGTTGGGCACTTCCTTGCTTTTATGTAACGCCCTGGAATAGAGCTTAAGCACTTTCCGTGTAATTCAAAAACATGTATCAAGTGCTGATATTGTGATGTTTGATGGTCTCTGCTGTGATAAAGCTTATATCCACTCTTATTTGCAATCTATTCTTATCATTCTTAATTCCAGATCTATTTTAAGAAATTTCATGGCATTTGATTTTAGGGCTATATTTTAATTTATATGATTATTACTTTCCTTATATACATAGTATAATGTATAAGAAAAGTATAGTGATGGGGTCGAAATTTCCAGTTTTTGACGGAAAAGCGCGTTTCAAGTATTCCTGAACACGAATCGAACGTTTTGGGGTGATGTCTGTGTGTATGTATTTGTCTAAGGAGACGATATCTCACGAACGAATGTAGAGGTTCGAACGAAATTTGGTACAATAATTACAATCTGTGAACACTGGAACTCTACTGTTTTTAAACGCAATCGAATGTCCAGAACATTCCTAAATTTTCAAATGAAATTTTGAGAAAATCGCCAAAAAATCAAAATCTTCAATAAAGTTATTTAAATAAACATTTCTTATGCAATTTTTCATTATAAAATGATTACCATAAAATTAGAATGCTAGTATGAACCGTTCTCGAGATATTATACATTTTTATTGTTGCATTTGCGAATCAACCTTGCAAACAGTAGTAATCTTCCAAACACTTTATTTCTGAGGAGTCATTAACCCCCCTTCTGTCGACTTCCATAATTTTTTTGGAGATAACTTTCCGAGTGAAATTGACCTATATTCATATGGATGTTAAAAAACAGCAGAAATTATAAAAATTTTTCAACGGTGTATGCATATCTGTTTGTAGGCATAATATCTTTAAACGGAATGAGTGATTCAGATAAATTTGGCACGATTATTTTCATAAGTAAAGACCAGAGGTCAGTTGATTTTCTGGAAGGGGGAGGTCCTCAACTTTCCAGAAAAAAATATTCGGATAATTTCGAAGCACACATTAGATTTTTTATTCAAATAATTAATTGGTATGAACTTGGAAATGTCTACAAAGTTTAATGTTATAAAATCTAAAGAAACAATAGCCCCGATTAAACTTAATAAACAACTTGAAAGGTATTTGTTAAAACATTTTCGTATTTCAAGAGTCTTTGATAGGTTTTTGTCTTCTAAAAGAACCAATGCAAGTTTTTATTTATATTTTTTCCAGCGTTAGACGTAGGAGATAGTTTTTATCTGAATAATTGAAACATTAAATCTCAGTACCTGAAAAAAGTTCCGTAAGGGTTTGAGCAATATCATAAGCACTGAATTTGAATCTTTGCAAAAAACAAGACTTTCTTAAATTTACAACTGTTTTTTATCACGGGATATATGTATAATTCAAATCGAATATTTTGTTAAATCAAATTTGCTTTAACACCAGACAGTTTTTTAACTAATTGCTTCCCCTTTTACTAGAATTTTGTTTCAAACAACTGTTTTTTTCACGGCATATATATAAACCAAATCAAATATTTTGTTAAATCATATGTGCTTTAACACCAGACATTTTTAAAGCTAAGTGCTTCCCCCTTTTACTAGAATTTTGTTTCAACCAACTGTTTCTTTTTTTTCATTGAATATATATAGACCAAATCAAATATTTTGTCAAATCAAATGTGCTTTAACACCAGACTTTATTTAAAATAATTGATTTCCTCTTTTTACCAGAATTTTGTTTCAACCGTTTTTTCTTCACGGAATATATATATAGACCAAATCAAATATTTTGTGAAATCAAATGTGCTGTAATACCAAACTTTATTTAAAATAATTACTTTCTCTCTTTTACCAGAATTCTGTTTCAAGTTTGAATAAGAGCGCTTAATCGAAAAACGTGCTTTTGAACAATCTAAAGATAATGTGTTCGGTTTGAAAGATTCCAACGCAAAACCAATTTATTTGTTTGTTTTTTTCTCACCGGTAACTCTTTACAACCGTTGAAAAGAGTTGTTTAACACCAGAAAGAGAAATAGGTTTTCGTTCGTTTTAATACCCATCGAAAGTACGCTAGAAGGCAAATAATCCCACATCTGTAAGTTGATTAAATGCTCGGCTATTTAAAAATACTTTAGAACTCGCATTAAACTTTTACCTTCATTTTTAGATTGTTTTTACTAAATGCATTTCTCGATTTAAACGTATATATTTATCGCCATTTATAAAGTACATACAATATTACATAATAAACTAAGATGTTTCTTTGCCTGCGTCCATTGTAGCAGAAAATCGAAGAATTGGACAACGTGTGAATTTGCCAAAAAGATGCTTTACGTCCCCCGATTGTGTACCTCAGCAAGAATTTTTTAAAATGCAATTAGTTTAAATGTGATTGAATTTAAGATTTACCATTATTTTGTACAATTAAATATATCCTTTATTTGCCGCCGTAGACAGCAGACTATAATTCGGAAGCAGACAATTTGATTAAATCGCAAACGTTGCTTGGAACAGTTGATCGTACTCTTAAGTTACTTAATTCAGTGGTATTATCTGTATTTGCTTTCCTTCAATGGGGGGGGGGGGTGGAGGCGTTTATTTAGGACCGATGCATTCCAGCCTTGTGTTTATCTGCTCAAAACCCTTAGGTGCGTCACAAGGTCAGGACTCCTCCCGGCCACTCAAACTACTGCAAATCCTTGGGTCAGCCGAGTGGTCTTGGGACTTCAACACAGTCTGGGCTCTTCAAGGCTCAGAAACGACGGGTAATTCGTTCTAATTCCTTCTAAGTAAGCAGGGTTCTAAGTAACTCAAGGTAATTGCTGCGATAATAAAACAAAATCGCAGAAGATTGTTTCGGAAATATTTGGGGCTATTATTTTTCAGCAAGAACAAACTTTTTCTACCAATCTTGGTTCATCCCATCTACGGACCTTGGGGTTAAACGTCAAATGAACGCATCATTTACCAGCAAATATTCGAAGCTATAGCGCGTAGTATAGAGGCGCCATCTAGTGAGATGAAAGAGATAGAAAAGGGTCAACAATATCGATTTTTCCGCACTGACTGCAAAGAAATAGAATTTGAAAATAAAATTACATCCTTAAAACAGTATACAAGGGTTCAGAAAGAGTCACAGTGTTTTGTCTCATTTAAACTGACGAAGAAGGCTTTATTTGCCATTAAAACCAGTTGATACATTATTTTCCTTTATATGCTATTAACGACGTGTTTATTAAGATTCATTACAATGCAACAGTTACGTTAAAGACCCACGATAGTTCTTCATATACATATTGCGATTTATGTCTTATTTAATAATTAATTTACGATAGAAGAGAGAGAGGGGACGTAAAACAGCAAAATTCAGATATTTGCAACATTTCGGTAAAGACACATTGTTACAGTATAATAATTGATTGTTCAATAATGTTTTTCATATTTTTATACACATTTTATACTTGAATATTTAAGTAAAGAATAACAAAAAGAAACATAAATGCTTCTACTTAGATTTCTTTCCTCGTAAAAATGATTTTGTAAAGGAACTGTGGATTTGTATAAGGAACATACAAATAAACAAACTTACATATTATTTTATATAATAGATTTTGCAGCAATTTAAGAGGTGTTTACCTTAAGTATTTAAGACAGACAGACACACACACATATATATATATATATATATATATATATGTTTGTTTCTAATGACCTCCTGTAATCGATATCAAGGCCAACACAGGACCAGTGATGCAGGAAAGAATGGACAAGACAAGAGAATAAAGTGTATTACAGACAAGCATCACTGACGAAGGTCTGAGGGGATGCAGCTTCACATTTTTAGATGAGGATCCAGAAGGCGGAAGACTGACTTGCTTCGCTAAACATCTTGCCTCGATGGATGTTTATCGAGGCAAGTCAGTCTTCCGCCTTCTGGATCCTCATCTAAAAATGTGAAGCTGCATCCCCTCAGACCTTCGTCAGTGATGCTTGTCTGTAATACACTTTATTCTCTTGTCTTGTCCATTCTTTCCTGCATCACTGGTCCTGTGTTGGCCTTGATATCGATTACAGGAGGTCATTAGAAACAAACAATATATATATATATATATATATATATATATATAAAATATAAATATATAGAAATTGAAAAATCGGAAATAAAAATGTTTTAGTAACTTTTGCGCAAGGCAGCATGAGGGTACCAAACACTATATATATAGAAAAATTGAAATATAAAAAGTGAAAAAAACATGTAAAAAAGGAAGGATGGCTCGGCAAAAAGCTTACATTATGGCGGTAAGGGGTTGTGACCTTACTCCCCAGTTCAACGAGCTCGTCAAAATCGCCGCGGCATTGAAAGAAAAATATGAGAATGATGTTCTTTACAGTAAAATCAACCTCTCCCTTAAGGAAATCTCAAATAAAATCAAGGCTTTGTATTTATTAACTGGTATCAAATATACAGGAATTATAAAGTATCCGTATCTGATTAATATTCCGAAACTTCATAAAAGTCCTATTACTTTCAGACCAGTTACTGTTGGATGCAATACCTATCTCACGAAAGCCAATAATATATTAATGAAGATTTTACAACCTATTTTGCTGAAACTTAATAACCAAGGAAGCTATATTATAAAAAACAGTCTACAAGTGATCAATATATTGAAAGATCATAAACATCCTTTGCACTTAAGAACTTATGATTTCCAAGAACTATTTAATACTATAGATCTAGATGACATGACATATATACTTTACAGCTTGTTTGAAGAATATGATTTAAAAAGGAGTCTGGAATTCAATAAATTCAAGTCTATAATCAAAATAGTTATTAAAGAAAATTACCTTTACAACGGAATGTCTATTTATCAACAAATTAAGGGCATCCCCATGGGGGGGGGATGTTCTTCCATATTGGCTGATATATATCTTAGTTTTTATGAAAGAAGATCTCATATAAACAACGAAATCATATACCTACGTTATGTGGATGACGTAATTATTGGTTATGAGAATGAAAACTACACAATGAACTTTGATTTTTATCCACCAAACCTCATCTTGAAGGAAAACCCTCTTAAAAATAACAAAGAGGTCGAATTTTTGGATTTGAATATCAACTATAGTCAAATCCCTCTCATATTCACCATATATGATAAAAGAAAACAATTTAAACTACCTATTATTGGAATTATACATTGGAACTCCAACATACATTTGAATGTGTTTCGCAATGTTTTCTTGGGAGGTTTAATCAGAATAAAAAGAACTATCAAAGAGGAACATTTACGTATCAATTTTGATCAAGAATTTTTAAAACAAGCATTTTTTAATAAATATCCAATTTCCTTTATGATTAAAAATATTGATAATTTATACAGAAACAATTTTGCATATGGTGTAAGACTTAAGTATTTTTTGAGTTCAATTAGAGACAAAATCATCGAACCCTCCATATGACAGGACCGCACTGTGATCACAGGACCGCGGCTGGAACTACATTTCATTTGAGTCGGCAATTCAGTTGGCTTTATTTGTGGTGATATGGCTCTCGTACACATCTCTATCCAGGTCTCGTGATGATTTCAAAGTCACTCCGGAGGTTGGCTTGGGCCGGGGCTGGCGACCAGGAGTGAAAATGCCGCGGCGATTTTGACGAGCTCGTTGAACTGGGGAGTAAGGTCACAACCCCTTACCGCCATAATGTAAGCTTTTTGCCGAGCCCTCCTTCCTTTTTTACATGTTTTTTTCACTTTTTATATTTCAATTTTTCTATATATATATATATATATATATATATATATATACTCCACGAAATTCAAAAAGTCATTTATTTTCAATCTCTTGGAGAATATGAACGCATCGGCGTATATTTTAGATCTAAGGCAGTATTTTATCGCATCAATAAAATGCGCTTGAATACCGAATCTCATTCTAAGGATTTAAGGAAAAGGTATTTTTACCTCAAAACTTTTTCTTACTTTAAATAAGAATAGTTAATCTAGGAACATTCTTCTGAGCGATCTCAAGAAAATATTTTTGGTTTAAGTGATTCCGTAGTAAAACAAATTTAGTTGTTTTTCATCTTCTGCGATTCTTGCGTTCAGATGAAAAGAATCATTTAACACCTCGAGAAGAATATATTCTTAGGAACTATGAAAGACACGCTAGAAGGCAATTAATCTTACATCTGGAATATGGATGAATGTTGAGCTGTATTTAAGGACTTTTGAGAGTGACAATTAATTAACCTCTAGAATACCTTAAAGCATTAATTTGAACATTTTCGTTTTTGTAACTATGAATATAGTCCCAGGTTTTAGAAATTCCATGACTGGCATTAAATTTAAAATTTACTTAAATTTAATCAATTGGTCAGAATGGCTTTCTATTGCAGGTTATTGGATCTTACTTATTCGATCTGATCACCTAACCTGCTAGAAATGCAGCACTTGCGAAGCTGGTGCAGCTGCTAAGTTTATATTCATAGACTGTTATAAGTATATTATGTGAATGTTAGATTTGGCAATTTGTTATGCGAGACCTTTTAATAATTCTACTTAGAATGTCCAAACTTGAAATTTGACTATTTGATCATAATAGCATATATAGAGCGTATATACAGCATTTCTAATTTTAAACTTTATATATGCTAATATATATTAGCATATATATTAGCATATATAAAGTTTATAATTAGAAATGAGATAATGTTTTAAATATAAAATATTTTTGATTTTCATCACTTCCAACTATTGGATTGTAAAACTAATTTTATGGTGTTTCCATGCCATATTTTTTTCTACATAATTTTTACAATAAATCTTATGTTATGAAAAATTTAAACTCACTACCAACGATTTGTCATTTGAATTTTACTAAAATTTCCTTGTTGAGCGAATCCCTATTTTGGCCCTTTATTGTCTGAATTAGGCACTTTATTGCCTAATTCTCTACTGAGTTTGTCATTGTAGCAATAAAATCGCAAATTACGTGAGTGACACATATCGCATTGCGTGTGTGGAGGGGAGGGATGTGCAATGCATATGATACATAACTGCTGTTACATATTTTCAAAGTCAACGTGACAAAAAAAAAAAAAAAAAAAAAAAAAAAAAAAAAAAAAACTAAAATAACTATAGGGGCAATAGGGCTGGACTTATACTTTTCTTCGTAAAACATTAGATATAAGATAAGAATTTAATTGATACATTTGACAAAGCGTAGTGTTTTAATTTAGATTTAGATGGTTTTTAGATGATATTTAGTTTTAAATGGTTTTTTCGGGCTATTTCGCGAAAAAAGCAGGTTCCTTTTACCCGAATCGTACCAAAATCTAATCAACACCAACGTAACTCACAAGTGATATATTAACTAAATATTGTATAATTTGATCAATTACTTTTTCCACCAGAGTGAATGCATACATTGTACATACAGACACACATACAGACGTCTCCATAAAATGATTTTTTCAGGCTCTGCTCAAAAAGTGTAGATCCTTCAAAAACTCGAGTTACGATTATCGACACGATTCCAATACTTTCCCTATACATTACAGTGCTTTTAGTGGACTTAAAAAATTTACATAACTATTTGTCTATATGTAGTTAATAGACAAGCGTTCTAAAACTAATATTTTTAGAAACATACCACTGTTTAAAATGTACAGTCCCTTGATATATTTTTTTATTATTTTTTCTCGATGCCAGGTGCTCTGAAAGTAAAGCAATATTACGATATTCAAAATTGCAAAAAAAAAAAAAGGTTTCAATTTGTTTGATTATTATATCAATGTATAACATTATTTTATGCGAGCATATTCGCGTGAACGAAAGTGTGTTCAGACCATTGTTTAAGGCGTAATACGCCTGTGAAACGGGTGGTGGCTGCGTAGCCGCATATGCGTCCAAGCGTCAAGCGACTACGCCATTTAAAAACTTAAATGGATGAATGCTGGGATGAATTGCATTCATTGCAATATAGTACCGTTTCATAAACATTAAATTATTAATAATTAAGTCATAAAATTATTTTTTAATACAAATGACACTTTTCACTGAAACGCTTGCAAACGAAGTTTAAGAAATATCTATAATTTGAAGGTCTTTCATAACAAGTACCCTGCCTAATATACAAAAATGGCTTTAATACCTATGCAACTCATTTGAAAGACATATATTAACTTAGAATGGAATCGATATTTTGTTCAATCAATAAAGTACCTTTGGATACCAAACATCATTCTAAAGACTCTTGAAGTGGTTCTTTTAGGCTTCCAACAGAACTTGGTTTCTAGTTCGAATAAGAACGTCTAATCGAAAACGCACCGCTGAACAATATACATAATGCGTTTGGTTTAAATGAATTCTAAGGAAAACCAATCTATTTGCTTTTCGTCTTTGGTACAACCTTCCTGCTATAAAGAATCGTATAACACCCTTCAGAAATATATTTACCTCATTTTTATTACATTTCTGTCAGGAACTATCAAAGCCACGCTACGAGATTAATCCTTCATATGTAAGCTAGATATGTTATTCTGCATTGATGAACTTAAATGTCCCCTTTGCAAAGTTACCTTTAATCCATAAAATTTAATTTCGTATATTGATATTTAAACTGGCTTATGACAATGTGTTTTCTTGATTTTGTAATTTTTAAATTTGGTGTATAAATGCATAAAATATGTTTTGTGGTAATGTCGATTTTAGGATATGCAAATTCAGCTTGCCGGTTGTGGATTATACTTAAGCTTGTTGGTAATTTTTCATATTTTAGCGCCACTGAGGAAGGGTATGATGATACCCGAAAGCGCTCTGGCTTTTTTAAAGTTTGTATGTACGTCTAGAAGATGTTTTTCATGAAATGACATTTGTTATCGATTGAGCTGCCATTATGTTATATATAAGTTGATCGATTAAATGTCCACTTTTACTTTCCCTGCAATACGTGGTAATGTATAGAGTGCAATCGCGTCGAAAATCACGTAAAATATATTTTTAGGGTAACGTGGGTAAGCGCTCGCGTGTGTGTATCTACTCTAACTAAAATACTAATGGACCAAATTCCGTAAAATTTTATTTTCAAGTCACTTGTGGATGACCCTGGTGCTGATTAGAGTTTGGTACTATTCGAGATAAAAGAACATGCTTTTTTATTGCAAAATAGCCCTCAAAAATTGACTGTATCCACTCTAATTGAAAATCTAATTGACCAAAGTTCGCAACATTTGGTACATAAGTAACTTATGGGTCACCCTGGTGCTGATTAGATGGTTTTAGTACGATATGAAAAATATGAACCTGATTATTTTTTGCGAAATGGCCTGCAAAAATCGTCAAAATCTGATATAAGACTACGTATGCACAAATGCATAAATTAAAGGCTTGATTTATACATAATTTCTGACGATGAAAAGAATGAGACCAATCCCATTACTCTAGAACTAGCCTTTTTCGAGATATTTTAGTTTTTCGCATTTTTACGCAGGTTTTGAAAATATGTCCAATTACCAAATGGAATCAAAATCTGAATAAAAATTGTAAATCCCGTGCATTTATACTCAATTTAAGGAATAATTAATGAAATAAAGAGAACGTGAATTTGAGTCTGTCCCCGAAAGTCACGTGCTGCTAACATCAGATTCTTAATTTAACTTTCAATGTATTCTATGGAGTTTTAAATATGACTTTCATTCCTATCTGTATTTTATATAATTTTTCTAGACACGACGGGTTTAAAAAGTTTGGCAAACATTCGGAGTGATGTCAGTCTGTCTGTCTGTCTGATGTCTGTAATCGATTTTTTGTGTACACGGTAGTAGCCACAAATGTTAGTGGATTTTCATGAAAATTTATATTTGGCTTTGTTATCTAGAACTAGATATAATTTTTTTTAAATTAGAGCGAAAATTATGAAATTCATTCGAGATTTTATATTTTTTAATGTGGCAGGATAGGACAATATTTGATATACTCATACATGAAAGAGTATATTTATGTCTCAATGTTAGCGGGACTTAATAGTTTGTCATCGTTCTGAAAAATAGACGCAATATAATTTGTTTTGCTTGTGACGTCATTAGCCCCCTTGGAATAACCCGGCCGCACTCGGCTTGGGTCGCCCAGCCCTGCCTGACTCATGCCCAGACACTTCCATGACTTGCCCTTTCCCCAAATCTATCCCTATCTAGCATGTATGGGACCAGTTGAAACGCCAGCTGCCTCGTTGCAGCAATCTTCGGGATTTGGGAGGTAAAGTACAACAGGTGTGGGTGGATTCGTCTGCAGCAAGACATGAGGCCATGACACCATGCCGGACCTTATTGCTGCTTGTATGGCAGCACGAGGCGATGCGATGCTCTATTGAGGATGAACAGACTGTATACCACAGCTCCCTCTGTACGTGTTCTGCTGCGCTGTTTTTGTGATCATGTATGTCATTCGCCTGTATCCTTCCATCAATGAAATTTCAGGACCATGCTATGCTTCCTTCTTGGTGAACAACTTTCATTGTCCGTGAGTCTATATGAGATATAAAACGCAACATTTATTACAACAAAACTACAGACGAGATAAATATTTTATGAAACTAAATGTTGCAATACATATAATTTATATATTGAAGCTAATACAAATAAATACTGAATAACTACTTTGAATAGTTAAATATTGAAAAAAAATGACCTTTAACTTTCCAAGACGTAGATGCTTAATGCAACAGTTGTAACTGATTTGGCAGGTCAAGATACTTGTGACCCTCAGGAATTGTAGGTGGGGCAGATGGACGAAAATAGTAGTAGTCGACGGCATCTGCACGGTGAATTTAATTTTAGTGCGACAAAAATGTTAATGTTGTATTTTTACAAGAGCGAACATTACAAAAAATTACTATGCATTCAAAATGTTGTTCATTTATTTACAATTCTAAACTTTTCATTCGTGTCTCCCTAAAATCCAAAAATTCTTAATGTATCAGCTTTTTTGAAGAACACGAGCAGTCAAATGAATCTTGATCAAAAGGAATACGTTTTCCAATCAATTAAACACGTTTGAATACAAACTGCCTTTCAAAATAGCTCAGAAATAGTGATTTTTCCATTTACTTCATTGTTTTGTAGTTTTAGTAAGAGGAATTAAACAAAAAACGTGCTTTTGAACAACATAATGTAACAACAACAAACAACATAATGTAATAATGTGTTTGGTTTGCAGAAAACTCAAGCAAAGCTGATTTATTTTTCCTCTTCGGTAGTTCCTTTCGGTAGTTGAAATGGGTCAATTGATACCCAAAAGGGAATTTATTTCATTCCTTTATTACATTTCCCTTTAAAACTGCCAAGGACACGCCAGATCCAAATTAATCCTACATCTTGAAATTGTATTGTATATGGTGTCTATTTACGGACTCTGTAAATGGTGTTTAATTTAAATCTTGCGTATTTAAGATCTCGCAGGTATCATTTTCAGTAAATTAAGAATTTGCTTACGGATTATTATTTATGTTAAGGATATTTTACTGTTCTTTATATCCATACCACAGTTTAAGCTATCATTTCCTCGTGTTGACTATACCGTCATCATAAATTTATAAATTATATATTTACAGAAAATAATGCTATGAAATTCTTACATATTTCTTTGTTATTATAAATTTATGTGGGTGTGTCTGATTGTGTCGCCTGTAGCGGAAAGTCTATGCGTTGTACGGCCATGAAATTTGGCTCAGGGATAACTTGCTCCAGAGAGAAAATACCTAAAAAAATTTTTCTATTTACAATAGTTTTTTTTTTTACTTATTTAATATTGAAATGTCTATTTTTGCATAAATATGTTACTTAAATATCGAAATAGTATAGTATAGCATAGCTTTCATCTTAATACCATCGAAAAGATAGACGAATTATCTTTCGATTAAACTGTAAACGAAATAGTACGATAAATAGACGGAATTTCGCAAATTATTTAAAAGAATATTTTTCGTCTTTTGAAGACGTGATCGATTTCAAAATTGCGATCTACGGAAATAGAATAACATTCTTTATAATTTAACAGAAATTTCCTTAAATTATTACACGCGATTCCAATATGTTTTTCAACGGTTCATTAATTATGTATAATTTTATAAGGTATAGAGATGCTTCGCCATTTTACAAGAAAGCTTGGAATTTCCTAGTTCGAAAATTCTTCTCTCTGTGAGCACGCATTCGGGAAAACATCGGCGGAGATTATGTGACACGGCTTCCTTTCTTATAATTCGGTAGGATGTTTGCTGCAATGTGACGTCACCCGTATTCCCGGGTACATCCTATATTGAAATTCTTTAGAGGGTTGTCCCAGAACACGGTAAGAGACACATAGGATGATAAAAGACAAATATGATATCCCGAGGGATATTATACAAGTGTTACATATTATACAAGTTTCGATTACAAGTGTTTTCATTTATAAACGTACTATTGATTTTAGTTAAACTTTACCTTATAAGTGTTGGGTTATACTTTTAGATATTTAATAATTTTAGGTATTTTGTTTTTAGTTTAAATGTGTTCAGGGGTCTTATTTACATAGTCATTCTCTTTTAGTTATTCATCTTCCAATTGTTTAGGTTTTGATATTCTTCTGTTCAAATATATTGTATTCCATAGGTTTTGTTTTAAAAACGGCAAAAGTTCGTTCTTTTTAGGTTTTAGCAATTTAAATTTATTTAAATTGGCTAATTTGTGATTCCATTTATTGCCCTTTTTATTCCCTTTAATTTGATTCCAAATTTATTGCTCTCGGTTAAAAATTGGTTAATTCATCGCAATTTTACAGTTTTATTCTATTTTCAGCTTTTTAAATATTTCAGAATCGTCCATATTTAAATTATTGCCGAATTCGTATTTTCCAAATCGTTTCACTTCATTTCTTTTTAATTTTCGTCTGCTCTAAAATTCCATTTCTCTTCTTTAAAGTTTCGAGTTTTTAATTGGTTGATCGTAATATTAAAATCGTCTGTCATTAATTATTTTATCGTTCATTGATAGTTTTGTTTACAATCTGTGGCAGCGATGTTTGGCAGTATATAAGCAAAATCGCGCACTTTTTCGGCCTCTCTTTCTCTTGTCTTCTCTTTTGCAATTGATTAGAACCTAAGATGTGATCTGTTAAAGCTGTTGTTTTTAGCACTTCGGCGCGAGCCGAGCCGAAGTTCGGTTTTGAAATGGAACGTTTTTTTTTTTTTTATTCTCATCTAAGCATGTGTTTAGTTTACTCCGAGATGAATTCTTCTGACTGTTAAACCAACATTCTTTTGATGTTTTTTCGTTTAATTGATTCCTCCTTCCATGCTCTCTGAAAATGTTTCGTCTGGATGATGTGGGAGCCGGACGTTTGTTATGTCTAGACGGACGGAACGATTGGAGGTGTTATTGGTCTCCCATCCTCTAAATAGAGTTTCTGCGATATCAGCGGAGATGAGTTAACACGTCAACTAAGTGTTTGGTTCTCCCGGGTTATGCTGCTCTTATTATGAAGAACTGGAGCGTCATTTTTGGTGAAAAGCACCAGACATATGCGATGCATTCAGTCCTGATGTCAAAGATCCGGTGTAGCTGTGTGGAGAATTTATTTCTTCGTTACTAAACGTCCTATTTGGAATCTTTTGGAATTCGGATCCGGCCGGAGATTTTCCTCACCTCTGATGGACATAACCCTCCTTTGCCGTGTTTGCCTTTCAAGAAGGGAACTTTGGTGACGTTTTTGCTGTTGGGTCCTTTCCTGCAGATCTCGGAAGCTTATCTTGGAGCCTTGGTGATATAATTCTTTTCCTTCAAATTTCAGGCTAATTTACTTTTGCATTATTTAAAATTTAATTGAACTAGCATAGAATAAGACCCCTTTAGACTTATATATTTTAGGTCACCTGAACCTGAGGTTAAGTTTAACTTTTGTTCTAAATTTCCCTTTTGGCTAACTTATGTTCTTTTTATTCCAAATTCTAGTTTTGATAAATAATTGAATAAGTTTAATATTGTTAACTTTAAAATTTAATATTCTAACGTTTTTTTTTACCACTATACGACCGGCCATTCCATTTATTTTTATTATTTAAGATGTTTGATTTTAGTTAGTGAGATGTAAAATATTTTGAAATTTATTTTAAAAGTGAAGTTTAAAATTTTTAATAAACGTTAGATTTTGAAAACCTAAAATCTGTGTTCTTTATTTTACTTTAATGCATGTTTTTATTTTTAGGAAAGTTCCATAAAATTACATATTTAGTTACATATTTGTAAATTTAGGGAGAAACTGGTCAAATGGTGCATTTTCATATGTAATTTTGATGATGTTTAGGTTTAAAAACTTTGAGAATTTGGAATATTTAGAAATGCTTTTAGTGTATCATAAATGCACTTTTTCTACCCAACAATTAAATACAACTTTTTCTACCGAACAATTGGCGCCGTTTGACCAGTCTAGGGGCTTATTCATGCTAACTGTAATATATGTTCTTAATAATTTTTGTTCTTAAAAATGAAATTTCAGTAAAATGATTCCATACCTGTTTATTCTAAAAGTAATTACTGTTGAAATGTTGTTGTGTTCTTAAACTGAACTGAGGCATGATGTTTTAGAATGTTCTTGATTTAAATTAGAGGAATTTATTTTAATATTTTGATTAAAATTTTAGGATTGATTTAAATATTTTCATTTAGAATTTTTTGAGGAAACTTTTGAATTTGATTTTTTCATTTAGAATTTTTATTTAGGCATTCCTTAATGTAAATTAATTTGATTTGAATTTTATTATTTGAAGTAGTGTGAAATTGCATTTAATTCATAAATTTAAGAGATTATAAGTATTTGAAGAACGCACTTTATAGTATTTACATTTTTTGTTCTAATCCCATCTCATTAACAAATTTTTTTTATTTTGTTGTTCTTATAACCCACGCTCCCAGCAGCACTTAAAATTGTTTTGATGAAATAGAATGAAATTAATTGAGTAAATTTAATGAGAATATTTTTTTTATTAAGTTAAATTATATAGAATTAAAGCAGTAGTTTTTCGACTTAGAATTTTTATGTTCTGATTTGGAATTGAGATTTAAATGCTCACTGATATGTGAATGTAGATGATGAAATACTGGTGATTAATTGAAAGATTGGGTAATGCAGGTGTTTTTACACTCCAATATGAGTGTGACATAAATATCAACTTGAGTTATCTTGTTCTTCACATTGATCATTTGTTTGGTTTTCACACTCAAATAGAGTGGTGATAAAATCAGTGTGTTTGTTCTTAATTTTGAATCTGATGTTTTTAACACTGTCTTTAAAATTTTTTTTGGTCGTTAAAGTGGAAAAATTTATTTTATTATAGGAGAATTAAATTTTTTTTTTAAGTGGAATATTTAAAATTGTGCAATGCAATTTGAGTTCTTTTGGTTTTAAAAATTTAAATGGGGATTTGTAATTTGATTTTTTCTTTGGTATTTTGGTTAAAGTAATGTGATACACTTGGCTGTTAGTGAATTTAAATGTACTACTTATACTTGATGGATATTTTTGTGCTATTTTTTTGGGTTCAAAAAAGATTCACAACCTTTGAGAGGACTCACAACCCTCGGCCCCTTGTCTTAATTTTTTTTGATTTTTATGAGAATTTTTGAGATTTCCAGAGAGATTACAGTTATGATATTTGAGTTTATTGTTGTTGAGAGTGCAAGATGTTGCACCATATTTAGTGAAATCGCGTTTATTGTTGGTGTAAAATGATGCATAAGGTCATTTTTGTGTATATTTGTCGTTTAAACGACCTAATTTGCCAAGTAATCAGTTTATAGTATAATTTGTAAACAAGTCGGTTAAATTTGAGTTCAGTTCCAAATTGTTAGGGAATTGAGTTTGTTATTTTGGGGGTAAATATTCCACAAATTTTTTTGTTTGTAACTTGAGCCAACTTTGATATTATTATTTAAATTGAAAATTATGCTTCGAATATTTGTTTTCTTTGTAGAGGAGGAGATGGTGATGAATTTGATGATTGTATTTATTGGTTGTTATGTTGAAGGTACCATTTCAAAATTTATTGTTTAGATTATTGGAATTCTTTGGCTGGTCCAAAGTTTTCGTTAAAATTTATGTTTATTCATGACAGCTAATGATATGGAGATCTGTTTATTATTTTTCTGTTTCTTCTCTTTGATGGCGTATTTGTTGGAGCATTTTAAAATGATTTGATGAATTTTCATAATGTAAAGTTATAATGAAGTTAGAGAGTTTAATATTGAATCTATATGTATGTTTAAGAGTTTAGATGAAATGTTGAGAAATATGATAAGTGTTATTATGAGAGTGTTTAGTGAAGTTATTGTTTGATTTTTGATTTATTTATAAGGAATTTGATTTTTTATGTGATTTTATGGCTCATGTTACAGCTGTAGTTAAGATTTTGATTTTTTTTTTTTCTCCTTCGTTTCGCGAAATTTTGTCATGTGTTAACTAAAATTTTTCATTTTTCAAATGAAAAATTTTTTTGGGACGTTCGAAGGAGTTGTTGGGTTATACTTTTAGATATTTAATAATTTTAGGTATTTTGTTTTTAGTTTAAATGTGTTCAGGGGTCTTATTTACATAGTCATTCTCTTTTAGTTATTCATCTTCCAATTGTTTAGGTTTTGATATTCTTCTGTTCAAATATATTGTATTCCATAGGTTTTGTTTTAAAAACGGCAAAAGTTCGTTCTTTTTAGGTTTTAGCAATTTAAATTTATTTAAATTGGCTAATTTGTGATTCCATTTATTGCCCTTTTTATTCCCTTTAATTTGATTCCAAATTTATTGCTCTCGGTTAAAAATTGGTTAATTCATCGCAATTTTACAGTTTTATTCTATTTTCAGCTTTTTAAATATTTCAGAATCGTCCATATTTAAATTATTGCCGAATTCGTATTTTCCAAATCGTTTCACTTCATTTCTTTTTAATTTTCGTCTGCTCTAAAATTCCATTTCTCTTCTTTAAAGTTTCGAGTTTTTAATTGGTTGATCGTAATATTAAAATCGTCTGTCATTAATTATTTTATCGTTCATTGATAGTTTTGTTTACAATCTGTGGCAGCGATGTTTGGCAGTATATAAGCAAAATCGCGCACTTTTTCGGCCTCTCTTTCTCTTGTCTTCTCTTTTGCAATTGATTAGAACCTAAGATGTGATCTGTTAAAGCTGTTGTTTTTAGCACTTCGGCGCGAGCCGAGCCGAAGTTCGGTTTTGAAATGGAACGTTTTTTTTTTTTTTATTCTCATCTAAGCATGTGTTTAGTTTACTCCGAGATGAATTCTTCTGACTGTTAAACCAACATTCTTTTGATGTTTTTTCGTTTAATTGATTCCTCCTTCCATGCTCTCTGAAAATGTTTCGTCTGGATGATGTGGGAGCCGGACGTTTGTTATGTCTAGACGGACGGAACGATTGGAGGTGTTATTGGTCTCCCATCCTCTAAATAGAGTTTCTGCGATATCAGCGGAGATGAGTTAACACGTCAACTAAGTGTTTGGTTCTCCCGGGTTATGCTGCTCTTATTATGAAGAACTGGAGCGTCATTTTTGGTGAAAAGCACCAGACATATGCGATGCATTCAGTCCTGATGTCAAAGATCCGGTGTAGCTGTGTGGAGAATTTATTTCTTCGTTACTAAACGTCCTATTTGGAATCTTTTGGAATTCGGATCCGGCCGGAGATTTTCCTCACCTCTGATGGACATAACCCTCCTTTGCCGTGTTTGCCTTTCAAGAAGGGAACTTTGGTGACGTTTTTGCTGTTGGGTCCTTTCCTGCAGATCTCGGAAGCTTATCTTGGAGCCTTGGTGATATAATTCTTTTCCTTCAAATTTCAGGCTAATTTACTTTTGCATTATTTAAAATTTAATTGAACTAGCATAGAATAAGACCCCTTTAGACTTATATATTTTAGGTCACCTGAACCTGAGGTTAAGTTTAACTTTTGTTCTAAATTTCCCTTTTGGCTAACTTATGTTCTTTTTATTCCAAATTCTAGTTTTGATAAATAATTGAATAAGTTTAATATTGTTAACTTTAAAATTTAATATTCTAACGTTTTTTTTTACCACTATACGACCGGCCATTCCATTTATTTTTATTATTTAAGATGTTTGATTTTAGTTAGTGAGATGTAAAATATTTTGAAATTTATTTTAAAAGTGAAGTTTAAAATTTTTAATAAACGTTAGATTTTGAAAACCTAAAATCTGTGTTCTTTATTTTACTTTAATGCATGTTTTTATTTTTAGGAAAGTTCCATAAAATTACATATTTAGTTACATATTTGTAAATTTAGGGAGAAACTGGTCAAATGGTGCATTTTCATATGTAATTTTGATGATGTTTAGGTTTAAAAACTTTGAGAATTTGGAATATTTAGAAATGCTTTTAGTGTGTCATAAAATGAACAAAAACTACCGAACATAAGAATGCGTCCAGAGCGCTTATGCTTAAGAGTTCATATAGGACCTAACAAAGAAGATTATTTAAAGCGTATCAAAAGTGTATTTAGGGGATAGTACGACCCCGCAGATGCATTTTAAAGGAACTTATGCAGAACATATCAGATGAGCTTATTTTGGACACATTTAAAGTATGCCCGCGCAAGGATGAAATGCGTATCAAAGACGACCTTATTATACCCTATTTTATCAAAGTTTATTTACAGCGTATTACTCTCAAACGCAAGGAGAAAGGCGTATTTAGGATATAATACGCAATCGTATTAGGCCCATATACACAACGCCTGGAACAATGCTTATTACGAGACCGAACAGCGTGCTAAAACGCATTAACGTGCCTTTTAGGATGTATTATTAAACCCGCATAACGGTAGCGCGTGTGCTTAGCATTTGGCGATTGCGTCTTTTGAAAAACTAAATTAAAATTCAAATAACCCCTACTTTAAATCCTTGGTAACGGTGGGTATATTCTCTAGTTTTAAATAACTCGAATTTTAAGCCTGCTCGTTACTAAAAATTACGTTTAATTCTAGTTTTATATGGTGTATCCACGCGTAAAATATCCTCAAAACTTGCCTTTGTGTTTAAATTAATGCCAACGACTAGAAGACATGCACAAATAGGCACCTGCAGACATCTGTGAAAACTTACTCGGCTTATAGCTTTAAAACTTGCTTATCCTGCAAAAATTCGGATTTGCAAAGTTTCAGGGAAACTATACTTTTTTATAATAGTATAAACATGATTATTTTTGTTTCTGTTATATTATTTAGAGTATCACGGTACAGCAATCAGTAGTAATTAACGACTAATGAATCGTTTCAGAAAAATTTGATTATAGTACACTGTTGGTTTAATGTCATAGACGCTGTCAGAATTTTCAGTGTCCCCTTCACTCGCGTTTTATTGATAGCCAATACAGAATCCACATGAAAATACAGGGTGATCCAAAAGTCCTTGACACATTTCAAAATTGAATACAAACTGTAATTGCCTTACTGTAGTGAGGTTTAGACTAAAATGCTTTCCACGTTGAAATGTTTTGTTAAGCAAATAAAAAATTTAGTTCCAAACTTTGGCCATAGATGGCGCTACCTGTTCAAATGTTTGAGGTTTTTTTTTTTTTTTTTCAGATTCGTTTTGACACTGTCACTGAAAAGTAAGAATGACAACTCCCACTGTAAAAGCTCATTGCGTAGGTTGGTACTTGGAAACTAAATCCATCATTACAAATCAGTTGTTATGCTTTTTTTTGGTATTTTTGAGGTACAGTGCCATCTATGGGCAAAGTTTGTAACTAAATGTTTTATTTGCTCAAAACCAAAACGTTTCAACGTCCAAACCTCACTATCGTCCGCCAATTACTTGAGTTGATATTCAATTTTAAAATGTGTCAAGGACTTTTGGATCACCCTGTATAATATAAAAATATCCAAAATCCAAATCGTTTTCATTCTGGGGTAGCTGCGATAAAACTCGGGTATCTCTACATCGAATATGGAAGGTAGTAGATAATGAATGCAAAAATACACTATATTTGCTATAAAAATGTTTCATATGGAATAGATGAGTCATGCTTTGTCTAACTTACTATTAGTTTGACCAGATTAATTCTAGGAAATTCCTTCGTAATTATAATCAAAGCACACTTTTGTTAGTTATGCTTATAGTAAAAATTGCTTTTCTGAGGGTTGTTTAGCATTCATGATGATTTTGTACACTGCCTAAAAATTCTTAGCGTTGGTATAAATTTTATTTGATTTCAAATAAATTAGAAGTTTCAAGTTTCATGTCGTCGTAGAAAATACTCTTTACTATGTGTATGACATGGTACAGTGTTGACGGAATCGAAGACATTTACTATGTATTGAAAATTTCTTCCAATTATCAAACATACTAAACATTTTATTCGTGTTTTCCTGAAACCCACACACTCTTGAATTATCAACCTCCTTGGAAGAACATAAATTGATTCGAATGATTTTTGATCAAATCCGATACTTTACCCAATCAATTAAACACGCTTGAATACCAAATCTCATTCAAAAGAGTTCAGAAATAATGCTTTTTCATTTCCTTCTCTCTTTTTTTTGCGTTTCATTAAGAAGACGTAACCGGATAACATGCTTTGAACAATCTAAGGGAGAGGTGCTCGGTTTGAAGGATACACTAGCAAAGCCAATTTATTTTACCTCTTCGGTATACTTTTATGCCGTTGAAAAGGGTCGATTAACACCCAAAAGGGAATATATTTGCTCCCTTTATTACCTTTCCTTTTGAAACTATCAATGACACGCTAGATCCAAATTAATCCTACATCTTGAAATTGTATATTTGTTGTCTGTCTATGGACTTAGAAAATGACATTTGATTTCATTCGTAATATATTTATGATTTTGAAGAGATCTATCTCCTTCAGTTAATTAGGATTTAGAATTTGGCTGCTTGTGTCCAATATGTTTTAATATTCTTTATTCCACTACTGCCATCATAGTTTTAGAAATTATAGGGGAATTCTAGGGAAAATAAGCATCCCAATAGCTTCGTGGGACATTTCCCATGAATTTATACATATAGTAAAATGATCATTCTGGATTGGAAACAGTGATTAGCGTTCCTCTAAGAATTTAAAATGCTTTTGTGGTCTTTATAACCCAGTGGAGATATTAAATCAAATGTGGGGACATATATTTTAATTATTATTAATTTCTTAATATGGTGATTAAATTTCAAAATGCTCGTTTAAAGAGCTGAGCTTTGAATTCAATAACCCTCCAATTTCTTCATTCAGTGACAGGTAACTACTTACCGTTAGTATCAAGCAAAATACATTAAGTCTGTTCGTTCCTGACTTTGCATGTTGGTCCCAATCGGAATTAGAAATTTTGTGTTATAAACTAATATCCGATTTTGTGTCAATTTCGACGCCGTTGCGTCGGATCTATTCTCACCACTAGATTCCTGCCATGGTTTTATTCTTTTTAATTATGATATCTTTGGTCTATCTTTTATCTCACAGTTAGGGCAACGAGCATATCAGCAAAACGATATAGATGAGAGAGGCAAAAGTAAAGCTGTAGAACTTTGTCTAAGTAGTTGAAATCGACACCAGGAACTAAGGAAACGCGTATATGGAAGACAATATTTACCAATAATAATTACTAGTCAAAATTAGTTGGTAAACTCTCAGCTGGCAAAAAATACGGTTAAATGTTGTCGTACGATTCACGATCGTGTGCACATAATTCCAGTAACGTAGTAGCCATCTCTAAGATTGTAAGATAAACAGGCTTAACGCTAGTTTTCCCGTGCATGTTAGTGTTGTTTATATTTGTTTTTCTGCATATAGCAGTGATTCGCCAATAACCGTATTTTGTTGAATAAATTAGTAAAGCAGACTCTTTGAACGTTTTCGTGTGGGCATCTTTTCCAATAAATATTTTTTAAAAATTAAATTTTTCCAAATATTTAATGTAAGAAGATTTATCAAACGATTAACCTTTGTGCCAAATTACAAGTCTCTAAATAGTCATTAAGAGCCCAAGAGGACAGACAGACGGACGAATACTTGAATTAGTATATATTTATTTTATAACGAACTAATAATGGTTTATCTTATGTTTCGAGAAAATTAATTTTGCTATATATTCCACATTCCTTTACAATTATCTATTACATCGAATTTGCAACTCTGTTTTTCTGCAGCGTTGTAATAAATATTAAGATAGTTTATCGCCTCAACTTTTCCGATATCTCAAACGAGCGCAGAAATGCTGATGATAATGCGTTTGCGGATGATAACAATTACGTGAAAAGATTTGTAATTTCGATAAACAACGCACAGTCACGCGAATACATGGCTCTTTCCCTTATGCAACTCTGAGATTCGATAATTTTAGTTATATGGGTAGAAAATTAGAAGTAATGAGAAAATGCTTGCATTAAAATTGGATTCTTAATTTTGTATTATTCCAATTTTATACTAGTATGTTTGGAGAGGTCTAAATTTGAACTTTATAGAAGTATCTTTGAAAAGCAGTTAATTCCAATGTTTATAAAGTATTTTATATTTATAATTATTTATAATTAAATATTCATGCTTTATTAAAATTCAAATGAATCTGGGAGAGATCTGGTGGAGTCTTCTGAAAATTGATCTAAGCGTGTCCATTAGAAAATTATTAATTTCGCGTTTTAAAATGTTCACCTCCAGAAATATTCTTATATATTTTGTTACATTAGTTATGCGTGTTACCCACTGCCTAGTCTAGTGGTATTATAACCTTTTACCAAATTAAGCATTTATTTTTCTCCTCATTGCTCTTTCTCTCCTAAAAGTCGCTTCTTAACTTAGTGTTCTCATGAAAGTCGCTTTTTAACGCATTGCTCCCACTGAAGTTATGTAGCACTAGATTTAAAACTCAATTGACAGATCTTTACACATGAATAAGCATAATTGAATTAATGCAGATTAAAAGGAGAAAATAATGATCCACACAGCTAATTCAACGCTATATATTTATGTGTAACGTACTTTTGTTTTTCTAAACCCTCCAGAAGGCCCCCAGGAGCTCAGTGATATAGAATGCAGAATATTTTCGCACCTATAGTATGGTATAGAACTTAAGAAATTTTCGATATAATCCTTCCGGGGTAGATGAATTAAGGGATTTTGAAAAGTTCTTCTGGATCCTCCCCGTTAACCCAGAAGGTTGAATCTTTGCACACATATATAGTATCAACTACGGTGTGTAACCTAACGGAACTGGATTTTTGATCCACTTCTCCAGGTGTGGAAAAAATGTATTTTTAAAAGTCGATTTAGACCCTCCAGAAGCCCTCTGGTGACCTAGAAGACTATATCTTTTCAACCTTATAGAATGCACCATTGGACGGTACCTAACGTCCATTTTTCGACGATAAGTACTGTTGGGTTGCTTTAGAATGTATGTAAATTGAAAATGAAAATAAATTGGTTTGAAAATTTACTTTTATTTCTTTTTCCCTAGCTCAGTATTCTTAATTTGGTAATATTTAAATAATATTTATTGGCTTTTTCATGTATTCTTTAATTAGAATATTTTTAATCTTCTAAATTAACTTTCTTTATAATATTTTTAGTTAAAAATGTTCCATTCCTTAAATTAATATTACTTTTGATTTGTAAATTTTAAAAATTATTTATTTATTTGATTCCCCTTAAAATTTCCTTTAATTTGATGTCCCATTTTCCCATTTTGGTTAGAAATTCCGTTTGTTCTTCAGTTTCAGGTTATTTCCATGTCTCACTGCAATTCAAAAATTCCAGTTGCGGCCATTTTCGGAATTTTGTTTCGCGGGCCCTTTACTGCGTTTAAGGCGCCACCTAAGCGTTTTTCGCGCCTCTTTGGAATTCGTGATTTATTTTAATTGGTTCGCGTTTTTACGGATCGTCTGCTCTCGGAATTATGAGTATTATTTTGGCAATTCTAATTTCGGTAAGCGAATTTTAATTGCTGCCGTTTATCTAAACTCCGCGCTTTTGCCGCACATATAAATACGCGCGTAGAACTTTTCAGTTTCAGTTTTTTTGTTGAAATCCTTCGTCGTGTGTTAGCGCGAGAAGCGCGTTGTTGATTTTCGAATGGAACTTATGTTCCACGCGAGCTTTTCAATGGAACGTTAAGTTCCTCGCGTTATTCTTTTTTACATTAGTTGTTTTAATTTAAATGATGGATTTTTCAAGCTTTTATCGCGAAATTCACGAAGTAGCTCTCCGGAAAAGTGTGTATTAAAATTCCGTATGCGAGTTACGTGGAAGTAGTATCTGACGAGGACGGCTGACTTAAAGAAGATTTAGCGTTCCAGAAGTGGTTGTTAGGCCTCTGCTGATGTTTTTCAAGAAAAATGCTGAATCCTCTCCTGTTTCAAGTTTGGGTGATTTCCAGTAAACCAGTCTTCAAAATGTGTCTCCACTTATTGGAACTTTCCCCCCCTGTCTGATGGCCCAAGCGGGTGAATACAGTTGTTTTATTTAAACTCCTACTTTCTTTAATTCTGAATATGATTTCTTAATATTTTTTTGAAATGCATTTAACAAAATTTTATTCTGTAAAATTAAAATTTTAAAACTTCATTCTGAGAGCAAATTTCTAAACCTTCATAATTTTTTAAGAGCCTGGGTAAAATTCTAAAATTCTTTAAATTTAATATTTTTGTTAATGATTTTCTGATGGAATTTAAAGTAGATTGTTTTGAGTAAAGTTTTTATGCTAATTCCTTAATTTTAACTAAGTTGAAAAAATTCTAAAATTCTAATGTCTAAAATTCTAATGTTAATTCTTCCTGAGTTGCCTGCCTGTGAGCAGTGTTTTTGTATTTGTTAATTTGAAGTACTATTTAATAAACTAATTTTCTTTAAACTAAATATTATGTCTTCATTTATCTTTTTTAAACACAGCAGGTTTTATTCTATCTGTCAAACACAACAGTACTATACGTTGTTTTAAACAATAAGTACCATACTTTGTTTTTCGACGATAAGCACCATACGTTGAGTTGCAGTTTAAAATTTTAAGAGTGTTACTTTCTCTGGCATTAACAGCCTTAAATATTAGTATATCTATAACTTCACCAAGATGTTAAACTAAAATCTCAATAATGTAAAATTGTTCATTAGTTAATTTTGAAGGTATTGAATTTTATATTTTAAAATGATTAAAAAATTTTCAAATGTCTTTAAAATTATTCTACCTTAAATTTAGAAACCGCGGGTAAATATTTAATTTGAATGAACTAAATGTAGGTTAAAATATTGATTGCTACTATATTCAGTAGGAATTCTACTGTAAATCGCAGGAAACACATGCCAGCTTCTTCTTCGATCCAAACCGTCTGACCAATCTAAAGTTGTAAGGTATCTGTTTCGACGATCGAAACAGTGCCACCGAATTTAGACCGGAACCCAGTAGGGTCGGCATCCGCAGGGACCGAACCTATCCTCCCCTACCACCAACCTCTGGGAAGGATTTACGAACTCACATATGTAACGCGCCCATACTCAGCGTGAACACTGAGACAGTTTGATCAGGGTCGGAAATCGAAATTGTGTGGCCCGAGTGCAATCCCTGAGCCGCAAGCACTGGGCTGCCCCCCTCCAACTCAGCTAATATGTTAAATAAACGTTAAAAGAAAATAAGATACTGATATTCTATTAAAAATCCATTATGAACTACAACAAATTATCCACATTAGCGCGGATTCTAAATAAGCGCACTCTGGTAAATAATACAGATTATACCGCTACTTTTCCAAAGCGCTTGTTTTAAACAATAATCACTCCTCCGTTCTGTTTCATCATATCCATCCATATCAACTATACATTACAATTTAACAGCGTCTATATAAATTCTTCACTGCTCTGCATAGCAGCGAACACTGCCCCCACCTTTGTGACGTTATTAAGATAGGAGTACTTATTTCCCGCTAGCGTTGGAATTATATATCACAAAATTAATGAACCTCCTTAGTTAATAGAAAATAAGAATACTTAAAATAATTACTATACATTTGAACATTTTCTTCTCAAAAAATCATTACATTTTCACTCAAAAATTTAAAGTTACGCGAATCTTTAATTGGCTGATGCATGAAAATAAAATAAAATGTTTTGCAGCCCGTGTGTTTCAATGTACTTTCGTCACAATGATTTAAATATGAAGAAATTGTTCTACCACTTTGTTTTAAACCTGTGGAAAAATATTTCTTCGGTTTGGCCTATGGGGTTAAGATGAAAATTCTGTAATAATATTTTCAATCGGAAAACAAACGATTTGATTGTACATCGCTTAAAATTGAGCTTCAATATAAAAAAATCTGATGTGGGCAGCACATGACTTTGCTTATATAATGCAAGCAATGAATTTACTATTTTTACAGTAAAAGAAAATAGGTTATTCTTATAGTGGATGCTTATATTCTTTCCAAGATATTCACATTTCGTCAATTAGTCTTCATTTTAATTGAGTTGGCGTCATTTTTATCCATTTGGCGAGATTTTCTTTAATTTGACAGCATTTAGAACAGTCCAAAAATTGGCGACATTCCGCCAAACTCGTTGCCAAAATCTTGCCAAGCGTTATGGACGGAGAAATAAGTTATTCTTATAGCAGATTGCCGTACAAATGCAAAAGTATTACTCAAAGAATCTTTTCTTCTGAATGGAAGGAGCTAGATCCACACGAATGATGTCGCCAGATTTATTGCATGATATTACATATGCAAAGTGAACATGTTTCTGAACAGTTAATATTTTTTTTTAATTTATAGGATTTTTTCATAAATTTATTTTAAAAATGTGCAATATCTCGAGAACGGTTCCTGCTAGCAGTCTAAAGTTTATGCTAATCGTTTTCTAAGGAAAAATTAAATAAGAAATGTCTATTTGTGTAACTTTATTAAAGGTTTTGATTTTTTGATGAATTTTGTAATATTTCACTAGAAAATTTAGGGGTTCTGAACATTCAATTGTGTTTAAAAACAATAGACTTCCAGCATTCACGGATTCTAATTTTTGTACCAAATTTCATTCGAATCGCTCCATTTGTCCGTGAGATATCGTCTCCACAGACTCACTGACATACACACACACACATACTTTCACACACACACACACACACCCATACTTTCACACACACACACATACACACATACTTTCACACACACACACACACACATACTTTCACACACACGCACACACACACACACACATATACTTTCACACACATACTTTCACACACGCACACACACACACATCACCTCAAAAATGTTCGATTCGTGATCAGGAATGCCTGAAATGTGCTTTTCCGTCGAAAACTCGAATTCGAATTTTTAACCCCGTCACAATACTTTTCTTATACATTATGTGTATATAAAATATGGAAAGTAATAACTACACCATAATTTTGAAAATTTATCTATTGTATTTTACATGGTGAAATGCAACTTTTTAAGTCTGGCCATTTGAACTCGTGCAAAACATTCAGGGACATTTAATTATCGTATAGAAATATGATAGAGATCATGTGAACAAATAACATAGACAAATACTTGGAATTTGTCCATGATGCCTTAAGCAAACGGACATGGATCGTTAATGGTGAACAGTTGTCGATGCTTCGAATGGTCCTTTCTTAACATCCTCTATTCTTAGAAAAGGATCTGTACAGATGTGATGTTTATGTAAATAAAACTGAAAATATGACTATTTATTTGTGTGTCAGTCTCATAATCGCGGGAGACGGGCCAAACCGAATATCATGAAATTTTGTGGTTAGCCGTATAATAGTTCCGCTTAAAATGCTGTCCATATTTCGACATTCTAGGTCTAGGGGTTATCGGCATAGTAATTAAAACGCACAAAGCAGATTCGGAGAGGGGTGATTTTGTTTATGTTTCGTGTTTAAAAGAGAAATGCCAGAGCATGTTGCCAATCCGATAGAAATGTTTAAAAATATTTATAGAGGTCTGATGTTTTTTTAAAAATAATAATAGGTTTTGTACTGTGATATTAAAGTCTAAACAAATATGATGTATTTGTATGAAAATATCAATCATGAGAATATTTTAAATCATTGAAAAATGAATTGTGTTAAAAATTAACATGGAAGCAATAATAATGTGAATTTGTAGGAAAAAGTTATTTATTGTTAAATGTATCAGTAATTGTATATACGTGTGTAACATTAGGCGTGTTAATGTGCATATACAAAAAAAAATCATAAATTAGTCAAAATTTAAATTTTGCTTCAATTGAAAGCTCGACCAGATATAATATGAGTACATAACTGATATATACAGGGTGTGAAGTAAAGTCCTTATAGGACCAGCATTCAAAATCTTTGAAATGGCTGATTATAGACACATACTTCAAATTATAAAAATTATGCGTATGATGTATAGATGTTTATTATGTCTTGGATTCGACAAGGGGCCGTATAGTTACAAAAATACGACATCGCAATTTTTATACGGTCCCCAGGTCCTACCAGTGATATTCCGTAAACGTACCATTGATGTTCCGTATTAATTCGTAAATCTGATTCCAATTTAATAAATTGTTCATAGAAAAATACAATTCCTGTTTTGAATGCTTAAATATTTAAACAAATTTTTAATTTGACATTAAATAATATCTCTAAATAAAAAATAAATTATAAATGTCGTGAAAATCTATTCATCTACAATAATAAATTTTGCTTGCCATTTGTTGGTCGCGAAGCGTAAAGTCTAACCGATCCACAGCTATGAAATTTGATATAGAGGTACCTCTATTCCCGAAAGTAAACACATAGTTGAGATTTTTTTAAAAATAGAGTTAGATAAAAATTATAAATTTAACAGTCGAAATTCATCCTGTCCCTATACAGTAACCGATTTTGATTGGTAGTGCCATCTATTGCCCGTTGCTGAATTGAAAACTATGTTAAGAATATGTGTATAGCTCAAACTGCTGCTAATGTAATAAAGTTAAAATAACTTGCTTAAGAGCAACATGTAACGCAAAATAATAGTGTCGACTGGTTTTGAAATAAAGAAACAGTATTCTTCGTCACCAAGAAAGAGATCGATAGATGCCGAGTTTCTGCAGAAAGCAGCAACAGTCCGATAATTTAAAGTTTACATTGTAATTGATGTATCTCATGATTTACAACAGAGATTCATATATGCAATATCAGTCTTGTAGTCTTTGGGAAAAATTAATGAATGAATAAATTTATTGATTATCTGAATTAAATCCCGCAACGTGAGGTACATTTTCTATTATTACATATGTTCTCATAAATTCAGCTGAAGGTAAAAATTTTCTTAAAATTTTTTATAAATTAATAAAACTATTGATAAACACTTAATAAAGCAACTATGGTAGAGAGTCTTAATGCTATACCACAATATATTGCAACAGCAGGACTATATTTTGCACAGCTTCGTGGCTTTAAATGTAATAGTAGAGTCATAATAAAAAATAATCGGGTTTAATTATAATTTTCTAATAAATTAGTGAAATCGAATTAGCGCAATTTTACAGAACCCAATTAATAGGGGTACAAAATTCCTGCATTTTATGGATGAGATTTACAACTGTAATAGCGAAAAAGATCTATATATTTGATAGCAGAAATAAATTAAGTATTTATATAATAAATCATTAGAATATATAGATTAGTAGAATTTACCTCTATAACAAATTATTATAAATAAATTAACTACTTAAACTATTTGATACTATAAATATCTATTTGAAATATCACTGAATAATGCTATAAAACAATGTACTGAGTTCCATGAAAAATTATAATACCTTTATAATAAATGTTTCTTTGATATATACATAGTAACTGAAAATAGAAGTCCTTTTATATTCAACGCTTTCATTTTATATGGAATTTTTTTAAATTATGAAAGAAAGAAAACAAATCTTGACACTGTAGCGCCACATAATAATAAAACATTGGAAATTTGACAAACAAATCGAAATAGTTCGTTGAGTCAACATGAAATATTCATGAGACTCAGCAACATTTTTAAACTACAACGTATTCATATTTCAATTTATTATTTCTTCTCGAGCAAGTATCGGAATATTTCACATTTCCCAAGTTTCTGTTGAAAGTCAAGGAAGTTTTTACTCTTACAGAAACATTTATTGTAAACATTTTTCTTCATGATTGTTTGTTACAAGTAAGCTTGAATTTTTAAGGAACAGAAGTAAGTTTGGATTGTAAGTTTGTCACTTTTATTATTCCAGAATGTTCTTGTTTATGTTGTTACTGAAAACTTCAAAGGAACTAATCTAATTATGAATTAATCTGTTAAGTCTGTGAAGAACAGGGAAACTGACACTTTTAAAGAAATATGTTGTAACATTCTTTTGATTACGTTTTATTTTGTTTAACAATGTATGTCTATGATCGTCAAAATTGACAATCTTAATAAAAAATATTGTCCAGTTATATTCTATTTCATGATCGATACCATAAGTACACAAGGTTTTAAGCTCTTTAGTTCACCTGGTGGATTATGTGCGGTTATATAGACTTTTTTGTACTTTATCCATTTTTTATCCACTTCCCTGGCAGAAAAATCGAAAATCTGGCTAAGTTCTGTTTCGCAGTCTAAGCTAAAACTGTGCAAATATGTATTTAGCCTTTTAGGTGAACGCAGGCTTCTAGGCGTGTCTGTAATGGTCTTTTCTAAAGGTTTCAGGAGCTGGTTTTTTCTAAAAACCGCATTTTCTGCCATGCTGTGCGGTAGGAATGGATTATTTTGTTCCGTTTGGTGATGTCCCGTGGTCAATGCTGTGTTGTTGCTAATCCCACCTGGATTAGTCAATGGCTTAACCACGTCCAGAAGTTTCTCGATTTCTTCGATTTCGATAGCCAAAACCTGTAGATGACTAAATAATGAAGACATACGAATTGGGGTGGTCGCAACGATGTGACATTCCTCCCGTGGTTGATACTACCAAGAAGTGTGCTAAAATCCAGTCGTCTACGTCATATGGAGGGTTTTTGGAGGTCATGTAGTGGGTTTTTAAAAACCCCTCAATTTTCGTCTTCGGTAAGAAGAAATAAAATCTTCGGCTCCGTTAGGTGCTGTTTGTTCCCTGTCGACATCATAAGTGTGCAAACATTTAGTTTTCTGTATTATCTTGAAGGGGGGGAGGGGGAGGGCATGGATGTTCTGAAAAACCAAAAACATTTAATTACCATATAGATTGTATGTAGCTAGTACACGTATTTCGGAATTATCATTTATACGTCTATCTGCGTCTGATTAATTATCAGATTATTGGGTTCCATATAGGACATCGCATTCTGCAGGATTATACATGGATGTTTTATGGTTTGTAATTTATAAAACTTTTCCGCACTCAATTTAATAAATAAGCTTTGAAAATGCCCGTGAACGTACTTTAGAAAATTAATCCAGTACATCACATTACCAGGCAAAGATAATTTTAATATTAATGCAATAATTTTTCTAACTAAAATTTTTAGAAAAATGCACCTTTCTTTGTGTCAATATCATATTTAAATTTTGTTCAAATTTTGTTAAAGTTGTTCAAAATCCTAATTACAAATGTGATTGTTTTGTTTAATGCAATTGCTTTAATTTCATTGTTACAATTATTTTAATTTCAGATCCAGTTATTGTTATGTTCATATACAGAACTTACCATGGACAGCTTGCCAAAGTGATATTAAAGATTTTTTCACCGGGCAAGCGATAATAGAAGGTGGAATTTTAATACATGGCACAGATGCTTTTGTTGCCTTTGAAGACAGTGTTTCGGCAGATAAAGCTCTGACCAAGAACTCTACCCATGGCTCGCCTCTTCATCTATCTATAATAGATAAAAAGTATTTGCAAAAAGAAGTCATGCGCAATGTTCGACGAGGTTTAGATTTTGGACAAGAAAAAACCTTTGGAGCAATGAAATGCAGAAAAATAAGACCAACGCGCGTACATAACAGTGTTAAAAGACTGACTCATTCATATTCAATATTCTTTCCTGATGAAATTGAGTATCCTGCAGTAGAATTCCATATAAAAGAAAAATGTTCCTCATGCGGATCACTAGAGATATCAGATTCCAATCTTGGTAGAAAAAAGATTCATCCAACTTTAGTAGTTGAAGCGGACGACTGGAAGATGTTTCCTGTTTTCCAACCTAAATGCTATAATACAGTAAATAAATACTAATTTTGTTCTACTTCGGACGTGTGATGTCTAAAATATAACATTTGCTGAAATTCGCGTAGTACTTGGATGTTCCTAGGACAAACACTATTTACCACTTTTTTGATGATATGGCTTACTAAAATTTTAAAATGAATGTTATTTATAGCAATGGAGTAACTAATATACGATTTTGTATAACAATTTTTGTAAATTGTCTAATAGATATTCTGCTGTAGTTTAAAACATAACACCATTTATCAAGACTATAAAATACGTTTATTCTAAAAAACAAACATTATAAAAATTCGAATGTGTTTTAAAATGTATTAACATTTTCTTAGCCTTGTTCAACATATTTTATTGATGAAAATAAAATTTCCAAAATCGAGTAGGTCTAAAGAACTGTCTATGAAACCTTATATACACTATGCGGTCTAATATCAGTAGAAGAAATATACATCAAATTTGTCTAGTCCATATAATAGATATGCCCAGTGTTTGTAGAATAATTTTGCAGTCTGTAAACTATGTATCCATTCTTTACAGAATTCTTGATGAGTTAGTTTGAAATATTTTGCAAGTGTGTATAAAATATTTTGTAGGTTTGTATAAAATATTTAGCAAGTCTGTTTGTAAAAAGTCTGTGTAGAGCATTTGACAGGCATGTGTAGAATATATAAGCGTTTGTAGAATATTTGACAAGCCTGTACAGAATATGTGACAAGTCTGTGTAGAATATATGACAAGCCTGTGTAGAATATCTGAAGAGTTTGTGTAGTGAATATGAAAAGCCTATGGATTATTTAAAAAACCTGTTAGAGTATTTGGCTAGTCTGTGTAGAATATTTGACAAGTCTGCAGTGATGGATATGTTAAGTCTAAAGAATGTGACGGAAAAATGACTTCTAATTATCCTTTTCAAAAGCTTCAATGCGGTGACAAAAATGGAACCAACTTCCAACAAATGAAGTCAAATACTAGAAACGTGGCTGAAATACACATATTGTCCAATTTCACTTAAATGATTAGTTTTAAATGTATAGTTTCCCTTTATTTCGGTGAAACTTTTGATATGATTTATGTTTAATGGTAAATTATATTTATAACTATTAAAATGCCTATTTAATATTTAAGAAAATATATTATTTTATAAAGTAATGTAAATGATATAATAATTAAATGCTAATGATATAATAATTAAAATATGTATTACATCATTGATATGCTCTTGGCGTATATTAAAAAGGTAAATATTAGGTTTTCTAATGATATTTGTTTTTAATGTATACAAACATTTTCTAATGTATTTTTAATGTGTAAAAATAATATTTATGACCCTAAAGATTGAATACAAAGCAAAATGATATTTTCAGTATCCAGAAATTCATAAATTTGTTTTGTAGGAAACTGTGAACACGTGAAATTAGGGTGTGACTACATCTTAACATCAATTATTACTAATAGTTGTGCTGTCACAAAAGGAAAGCATTTATTATTTTAGAAATTGTTTCAGCCGTATGTAGATTTGTTTCTCAATTTAAATTGTCTGTACTTCTAATAAGTTTATATATGAAAATTTACTCCTGAAAGAAGAGCATATAATTGTAATTTCATTGAGCGTAAGCATTCAAAATTAAATTTCATTTCAGACTTTGAGATTAAAAAAAAATAAGCAGTATATTGAGTATCCTATACAATTGTATTTGCATGTTGATATTTTAATGGACAAATAATGCATATGTTTGTAATGAACTTTCAATTAAATTCATCGCTTTATTACTCCATGATATATTGTGCATGATAATAAAATCTTATCATTGTTTCATCTTTTGAAATTCTTAAATATTATAACATGTGATCTAAAGACAAAGAATATTTCAAAAAACAACCTTTCCTACAAAGCGAACAGGCTCTTCACCAAAGTCGGCTAGTTTATTTATACTTATGTGGAAAATCCACATCAAAATATCATTGGTATTTAATTACTAACGGTCCCTAGTTTCACCTTCTTAAAAGATGAGGTGATTCAGACAACTGCGTCCGAAAGATACAGATTTGTTTAACTCTTCACTAGATTTACAGGTTAAATCTGAGAAAGAATATATGTTTAAGAAGATGCTTTGTTAACCGAATTAAAATCTGTGGATAATACCTTGACCGAGATGCTACATATCAGAAGTGGTTACAATAGATAAGAGTGGTATTTTGAGGCAAAAATATAAGTTTTATATTTTTATTTAATGGTTATTTTTTATTTAATGGCTTTTATTTTATTAAATGGTCCGGATGAGAAGTGTCATGGCACAAAAAATATAATGTTTTCTCATCTGATTTTTTATTCTTTTGTCCAGGTCCACTAAACAATCATTCATTATCTCAGTGGCCATCTATGCTTTTTTAATGAATACCAGGGATAATTTTAGTGGCACCTGTGAGTATGTTGTTGAGACCCAGGCCGTCCGACCTACCAGAAAGGTGTAATTGGAGAGTCAAGAAGTACCTGTCACTATGTAGATTTCATCTCTCTCAATTCTGAGAAACGAGTATTCCGAGATGATGGCCGTTTGCCGTCATCTATTGTCTAAATGTGTATGCGGGAGATTGAATTCTATTAGTAACTTGAAGTAAACCATTATAAGGTTATAAAGAATGGATTGCTCGTTCAAGCCTTTTGGCAATAATGAAGGGTAAAATTCCTTGTAAATGGGACCACAGAGAAGGATAAAATCTTATGAATTTTTTGAGTAAATGACTGTCCAATATTCCGTGTGTCTGTCCACTATATAGAGTAGTTGACATGGGTTTTAATATATATTAAGGCATTGTGGATCGCAAAATTGTCCGGTAATTAGAAGTGTTCGTTATTTGGGGGTGTTTGTTAAGGGATGTATAGCTGTGTTACGACCAAATACATTTTTTCCAGGTTAAAAAGACTGTAACCACATCATCATCGACAAGATGGCGTTTGTATAGAGATTTTTTTTATTTACCTTAGTAGCTCCCCCCCGGGGACCAGTGAATATTGCCAATTTATTATTATTATTATAAAAGTGAAAATTGAGTGCATATAAGGGAGCATTTCTTCTATTTTTTGTGAAAACTTGTTAAGTCTGGTCCAGAAGTCGATCCTTGGCGTGGTCGGGGGGCTCCCCTCAGAAATCATATCTGAGGGGCGAATTCGACTTCAGTTTTAAGCGCCCATCAGGGCTCACGTTCTTCTATTTTTCACGGACATTGTGAATTGTGGAATTTTAAGTAGAGTCTACTCTATCATGACAGGAATTGAGGAAGATTATCCTACAACGGATATTGAGATTGATCAATCAATCAGAGACATTAATAACTATATTACTCAAGCATTAGAAGCTCAAGAGTGTATTATTACTACTCTGGTTTCCACAAAAGTTAATGTGGGACCACAGTCTAAAATCAGGGAAGAAATCAGCAAGCTGCTGAAAATTGTTATTGAACAACAAAAAATAATAACGATACAACAGGATCGTGAAACAGATAAGCGGGGAAGAGCAAGAGCTACATATGCTCAAAAGGCAAGAGAGGGAATAAGAGAAAAGAGTGGATCAAGAGTAAGATCCAAAAGTAGAATTAAGACATTCTTAGCAAGTATTTATCCGAAAGACACTAAGTCCTCGGAAAATACTAAAAAGGAAATCCAAGAGCTTATAAATCCAAAAGACTTGGAAATTTCTGTTACTGGGGTGAAAAAGATCGGAAGAGGGGGGATACTAGTTGAGACTAGTAAACAGGAAGATATAGAAAAGCTCATTGCGAGCTTTAAGGAGAACGATAAACTGAGAAAAGATTTTGTTATTCAAAAGCCCATAAAGAGAAAGCCACAAATTATAATATATAACGTGGATAGTGAATTCACTAAGGAATCGTTCAAAGAGACTATTACAGAACAAAATATTGAAATTACTGAGGAGTCAGAAATAGAAGTTAAATATAACTTCAAAGGAAGAAGGGGACAGAATTGGATTGTTGCTTTGGATCCAGCAACATTTAAATCATTAATTGATAAAAAGAAGATAAACTTAGGTTGGAGCAGAGTGGATCTGAAAGAATATTTGAGACCTACAATTTGTTATAAGTGCCTGAAATTTGGTCACATTGCAAAGTTCTGCAATAGTGATAGTAGTTGTAGGAAGTGTGGTGATACAAGTCACAAGTTATCAGATTGTGATAAACAAATAAATTGTAAAAATTGTGTAATACATAACAATAAATTTGGTACAAAGTTTACAACTAATCATAGTTGTTCTGATAATAACTGTCCTATCTACCAAAAGGAAATTGAATTCATAAAACTCAAAACTGACTATGGAGAATAAAATGAGAGAAATCTCTTGTGCGTCGATTAATTTAAATCACGCTAAAGCGGCTAATATACAGCTCTCACAAGATCTTATTCATAATAAAATTGATGTTTGTATAATTAATGAACCTTATTATTGGGAAGATAATATTATAGGTTTTCCTAATAACTTTAAAGTTTTTTATCAAGTAGGTAAACCTCGAGCAGGGGTTATTATTTGTAATAATGACTATAGAATTAGGAAAATTACTATTGAGAGGGATCTGGTGGCCCTACATATAGAAATTGGTAAAGATGAATACTTTGTTATATCTATTTATTGTCCACCCTCGGAAGTAATTGATAATAAGATCAGAGAGTTAGAGCGAGTGATTAATACAATCATGGATAAGAAAATTATTATAGGAGGTGATTTTAATGCTAAATCCCCAGCATGGGGACCTAGGAATATTGATCAGAGAGGAGAAATCCTTATGGAGTTTATTGAAGGTTATGGACTTAATATAGAAAATGATATAAACAGTATTCCAACCTATTCCGCCACCAAAGGGGAGAGTTGGATCGACCTGACACTAACTAAAAATATGGATAACAATATTGAAGACTGGAAAGTCACCGATATGATCACTTTAAGTGATCATAACGAAATTAGGTTTGTCATAAAAGATGAAATTATTTATAATGAAAACAGAACCAGAAAATGGAGGATTAAAAACTTGAATTGGGTAAAGGCTAAGAAAGATATAGCCGAGTTAGTAAATAGGATAAGTAAAATAGAAATTACAAGGTTTAATTTAGACGAAATTGTACATAATGTAGAAAAAGAATTGGAAGAAATTTGTATTAATAATAGAAAGAGGAATAATAAGGAAAATAGAATTAATGCAGTTTGGTGGAACGATAAATTGAAGTCATTGAGAAGTAAGACAAGAGCTCTCAGGAGACTCTATCAAAAGGAAACTGAAGTGCTTCAAAGGCAAATTAAAAGAACAAGATTTAGTAACATGTTTGCTAACTACAAACGTGAAATAGTTAAAGCAAAGAAAGACAGCTTCAGGACCTACTTAAGTGGGATATTAAGTAACAATACGTTTGGAGCACACTACAAGATAGCAAAAGAAAAATATAAAAGAACTTATATTAATGAAAATATAAGGAAAGAGAATGGAGAAGAGACTAGCTCCCCAAAGGAGGCTTTTAAAGAAATTATACAGTTCCACTTCAGGAAAGAGGAGTCTTCAGAAGGTGATTCCCCTTCTAGTACGGAGTGCTCTTCCGACCCGGAATTGGGGTCCCGGGGAATTGGCCTAGCGCTAGGCGTCACCCCCGCGACACACCCTACCGGGTCGGATGAAGATGTCCCTAGAGGGTTCATGAGTCGGGAGATCTTTTCCTCTGAACTGGATGAACAGGTACATAGGACTTATCCTTACTTCACTCATTATGAAGTTCGTAGAGCAATTGATGGTATGAATCCTAACAAAGCTCCTAGCCATAATGGTCTAACTCTAGAAATATTCAAAGAAGTTTACCTTGTAAATAAAGATTGGTTTTTAAATATTATGAACAAATGTTTAGAATTTGCTAGATTTCCCAAAGAATGGAAAATAGCTAAAGTTATCCTTTTCCCCAAAGAGGGAAAGGATAAACAAGAGGCAAGTTCGTATAGACCAATTTGTCTGCTCCCTGTTTGGGGAAAAATCTTGGATAAGATGATAACACTTAGGTTGAATTACAGTCTTAAAAACCAATTGAGTGAAAAACAATACGGTTTTAGAAAGCATAAAAGTACTATTGACGCTTTGAAAGCAATCATCGAAAATAGGTATGAAAATAAGAATAAAAATAAAATAACGTGTCTAGTCTCATTAGACATCAAAAATGCTTTCAATTCTGTTAAATGGAAGGATGTAAGAAGGCAAATGAACAAATTTGCTTTACCTGAAGAACTAAGGAATTTAGTAAATGATTTTCTCAGTGAGAGAAAAATCTACTTGGAAGATTCTGATATTTACCTGGATTACAATATAGGAATTCCCCAGGGCTCTAGTTTAGCCCCCATATTGTGGCTTATGATAGTAGATGAAGTCTTATGGATGGATTTTGGCAGTAATGAAATAAGAGTACAAGCGTTTGCAGACGACATAGCAATCATTATGAGTGCTAGCGCGTCATATCTCTTTGGAGACATGGGGACTAAGATAATTAAGAGATTGGAACACTGGGCGGAAGAATTTGGTTTAAAATTTAGTGTGGATAAAACCAAATTCATCATGTTTCCTTTTAAAAAGAATATAACTTGTATTCCCAATATGAAGTTATATAATAAAAGAATAAGTTACGACAAGAATTTGAAATACTTAGGTTTGCAATTTGATTGCAAATTAACATGGATCCCTCATTTAAATGAGATTAAAAGTAAAGTTATAAAGTTTCAAAGTAAACTTAACAGATTTATCAGAGCAACGTGGGGCTTGAAACCTGAAATTAGAAAAGAGATTTACTTAAAAGCAGTGGAAAAGTTTATTACCTATGGTGCCGAAATTTGGTACAGAGACATTAGGAGAACAAATGACAAAGTCAATCAGATACAGAGGATTGCTCTACTTTCGATAACAAAGTGTTACAGAACTACCTCTAATATGGACTTACAAGTATTAGCAGGTTGTTTGCCCCTTGATTTGAAGTTAAAGGGTGATACGAAATTATACAAGAGCTTACATGAATTGGAAAATGTACAGATTGGAAGTGATATTATTGATATTAATAATATCGAAAAACCAAGTTATTTTCAAAAGCCTCCTTGGGAGGAAATTTTGGTTAAGTGGAATGATGTATTACCAAAAAATGAAGAAAGAACTATCTACACTGATGGTTCAAAAATAGATGGAAAAGTGGGGAGTGCTTTTGTTGTCTTTCAAGGTGAAAATATTGTTCATCATGAACAATTTAGACTAAATGATGACACAACGGTGTTTAATGCCGAATTATTTGCAATTCAAAAATCAATTGAATACATACAAGATAACATTAGAGAAACGCATATTTGCACGGATTCTCGTTCAGTGTTGCAAGCACTCAGTGCTTATGAAAATAATAATTATCAAATTCAACATTTGAAAGAGTGTTTGATTAATAATAGAGAAATTGTTCGATTACATTGGGTAAAAGCCCATATTGGAATAGTAGGTAATGAGAAAGCGGATGAGCTTGCTAAAGAAGCCACCAAGAGAATGATAATCGATTATCAATTTAAATTAAGTAAAGATCAAATAAAGAAGAGAATCCAAAAAGAAGTGATGGCTGAATGGCAAGAGAGGTGGGATCTGACTAATGTGGGCAAGACTCTACATAATGAAATCAAGACAGTGTCAATTAAAAGGCTCCATGGTGACTTCTTCGTCAATCAAGTACTAACTGGACATGGTGCTTTTCGTGAATATCAACACAGATTCTTTGGTAAAGAGGGAACTTGCCATTGTGGCAAGGCTAGTGGCTCTGTTCGACATATTATTTATGAGTGTGATCTGTGGGACAATATTCGTTGTATATATTTTCCCAAAAATTTTAAGAATGTTTGTATATATCTTCTTTGCTGTAGTTTTAGAAGTAGAAATGGAATTAGGGAGATTATGAAGAATGCTCTTTCCCTTGAAATGGATTAAGCTTCGTATTGGTGTTTGAGATTGTAATTGAAGAATTGGTTCTGAAAGTTTTATGTCATATGTATTTTATGCTCTTTATAAAGTGATGGATTATGTATTTATGATGGAAATTTGTATATAAGATGGTTTTATGAATTATGAAATGTAAAATGAAAATTTGTATATAAGATGGAAATTTGTATATAAGATGGTTTTATGAATTATGAAATGTAAAATGAAAATTATTTTGAAATTAATTGTAACATGTATTGAATGTTGGAAAAGTTATTTTAAAGATTAGTGAATTGTGAAATGGATTATGAATTGCATTGTATGGTTGATATTATCGTTGTTAAATTGATGAATTGCATTGTATTATATGGCATTGTATTACATTTTTATGTTTAAATCCGAGTTGGATCTTGTATAATTTTTAACCATGGTTATGGTATTTTTCTCCTTATGAATGAAGGAAGGATTGGCTTAACCCTAAATGAAGGGTTTCTGTATTATTTGTAATTGAGTTAATAAAGTGTGAGGGACTTTCAGAGGATGACTCTCACAGATCGTAGTCCGTGGTTGCCCGGGCTGGTTTTTGGCGTCTTGTGCCCCCTGCCCGCGCGTTTGGTCTTGGCTGGCGGCGTGCGGATGGGGTGGAGCGCCGTGGCTTTGACCACGGCCTGGTGTCCTGGGAGCGCTATTGCAGCGACGAAGCATCTCTCCCGTATACCTTCGGGTGGGTCGGCGAACTTATTTGAGTTACCTTAGTAGCTCTAAATACGCTTTAAACTGAAGAGTAGCCACTAGTTAGAGTAGACTTTAAGCTTATACCCCCACAGCAAAGATTGTCACATGTGTGACAGTAACGGTGTAGTCACGTGACAACTGGGTCAGAATGTGACATCATACATGTGACTTCTATGCGACGTTATGTATTAGTAACTTTGTAACTTCGTTGCGATTATATTCTGTGACCACAATTTAATTAACACGTAACAGTATGACGACATTACAATGGCAATTACAATGTGACGTCACAAAATACCATGAAAATGATCAAAATGACTTCGCTGTGACCTCAATATGGCATTGCTGAGACGTACTGCGACGTCCTGTGACGTCACGCTCATTACTCTATCGGTCACAAAGGTGGGACTCAAGGTGGTGGACGTTATATGTCTTATACTTCAGTTTTAACCCTCACCTCTGGAAAAATTTCGATGGGCGCCCATGCATCCAACCATAAAAGTACAGACACAATTTACCAATTAACTGGAGAAGTATCCAATTGGCCGTAGTTTGGTGATACATTTCTTGGCAGTAAATTTAAAAGAAAATGTATGTCAATATTACCTGAAAATTAAGTATTATCTAAAACTAATTATCTGACAGAAACAAAAACCGTTTATGCATTATTACGACAAACTATTGGGCAAAATATGCATTAAAATATTCTATTATTTTATGATTAATTTAATGTCTTTCTTACGTCTGAAACAGTTTTTTAAATATTCAGCGAAGATGAAAACATTTAAACTAAAACATTAATCTACCATAAATTGAATGTCACCTCGCATTCAAATAGTGAATAAATACTGCAGGAGTAATTTAAGCTTGCTTTTTAATCAATTAAATTTTACAAGGATGTAATTAATACTACGATTGGGCAGGTCTGGTGAATGAAGACGATGTGTACTTTGCTCTTGTTTCGAAAATGAAAGGTAAATATTAAACGGGGTGTTCCGTACTGATTAATTATATTTTCCGTTGCTTGAGATAACAAAATTTATTTAAAAGTTAAATTTGATAAGATTTTATAATCTCATATGAAGTATAGAGAAAGTATTGTTTTTACGTAAATTTACGATTTTGAAATTTTGATGCCAATATGTTTTAGGATTTCCAGAGAACGTTTTGACTCTTTTTGGTGTGATCTCCGTCAGTCTGTCCGTAGTGTATCTCTCGTCTTTACGATAGTTGCCACAAATTGTGAAACCAAAAATAGATCTCACAACAGTTATTGCGATACAGTTTTATATACATTATTTATTGTGTCTGAAGCGTCAGACAATACCTTCAGTCTCAATGATGCCAAAGTTTACAGCATGCTGACCCAAAGGTCAGATAAAACCATGGATTTGGGGGCGTCAAGACAGATTGGGGGGGTCGAATGACTCCTGAGAAAATAAGAAGTAACGACATTGGATAAAGAGCCTGACCAATAGAAAAGATGCTTGTGGCTTCGCCATGAAGGCAGCCAATAACAGCAAAGGAGGGGTGTCAGACCCGAGGCAAAAGAGCCACAACCAAAGGAGATACAGGAATATATATACAGACTCACAGCACGGCATTAAGAACGAATTTATAGATCGACGATACTTACAGAGAACAGACTAATATAATGACATTAGAAAGGCAGATACAAAACGATACTTAGAGAGAACGGAGATATAGAACGATGATACAGAATGACAATACTTAAAGAATGACATCTGCAAAATATGTCCTAATATGTAATTCTACGACAGTCGGAGTCCAAGGAGACCTCAACAAAATAAGCAAAAAACAGTGCATCAAAAAGGAAGCAAGCGTTGTGGTTAGGTATGTGCTTATTAAATATGGTAGCAGGTCTTACATTATTTCGATACCAAATAGTGATCTGGTCTCACACGGCAAATCTCTTACATTTTGCTCGATCTTTCGCAAATAAATATGCACATTATTGTAAGTGAGTAATAAGTATTTTATGTTGTTAATAAATGATTTATTGATAAATTTGAAATGGTGCAATCAATTTAGTGTTATGCTAATTAATATTCCTTTACAGAACTCACGCTAAAGAAAATATTTGGTGGGCTTTAATAGCGCAAACAACGCAATGTTTAATTTAGTGATGTTCCACAATGTACGATTTTACGGCCATGTCAATCTTACTAAATTAATGTCTAAAAAGCCAACTTTAAGTTTCAATTTGTTTAACTGCGCTACTCAAATATTAATGGATTTTCATGAAATTGAACATTTTGCTTTTTTGCCAAAAATCTAGATCTATCTAGATTTTTGAAAATTTTGGATATTTAAATTTTTTGAAAATAAGAGTGAAAACTTCGAAATTTAATATTTTCTTAACATGACAGCATAGGAATACATTTGACATAATTATGTATGAAAGTGGTTATGCTCAGTGGTCACGAAACTTATTAGTTTCAATCACTGTAGTGAAAAATAGTCGCGAATTTATTTTGTGTTCGTAACGTCGTTAGTCCCCCTTGGGGGTGTGGGGAGTTACCCTCCCTCCCTGGAAGTACGTTGTCAAATTTGGTATCAATCAAAATATTTTGCAAGTCCTTTAAAGTGAAGGGTAACATTCTACATTTGTGTTCATTTGGACTAATTATACATATTTAAGAAAAAACTTTTCTTGCAAAATTTGCAGTGAAAAAAATACAAGCTGCTTAAAAATGGATTTCGGTATAAGATAGTAGATTAGAAGTACACTCCAGATATTTCTCGAATTGTTTCTTGGAACCGTTAATCACGGAGCGTTGCATTATAAAGAATATAAGAAATGGGCAGCACATGATTTTCACTACATAATACAATGACCTTCCTTCTTTCACAGTAAATAAATAGTGTACAAGATATACAGCACATTGGTTATGATATTGAATTAACAGCAATTAAAACTAAATTACTTAAAAAACTTAAAAACCTAATTTGGACTTTTGGACATCTTACCTATCCAAACAGAATGACTTACTCGTAATCACGTGTAAAATCTTCATCAAATTGCAAATCGAATTTCATAAAAATTTCTTGAAATGTAAAATTGTTACAAAAATTATTTTCCCATGTGAAACAATCTAGATAAGAACGGTGTTAACGTATTTATTGTATAACTAGCAGCATACCCGTTCTTCGTGCTGAGTATATAATATAAAGAAACTTAAAATTCCCAAACATGTTCAAATTCCTATAGTATACTAAATGATATTGTTAATCAAATTATTCTGTTTAAATATTTAATTTAATGCTCCTAAAAATAATTTTAAGAATATATGTTCTCGCTATACAAAATTATCTCCATTAGCAGATCTGAAGAATAAAACATCCCGGTCCCGTTTATGAAGAAATTAAAAAAAATAAGAAATTAAATCAATATATGCAAAATACAAGCGTTAAAATTGCATGGGAGTCGTACTACTTATGTTCGCGAATATTAGAATATATACCCTGAATTAGTGGACTACATGTATAAATTGAAAATATCAATAAACCCGTAATCTTTCAATCGGATGGCAGTAATTGATTCCAATATATGCCAAAATGAAGGCTCTAAAATTGTATGGAAATATATACCCGTACTAATAATGTAGTAGACCCGTACTAATAATGTAGTAGATTAGTAAAAGATTACCCGTATTGCAATATGCGCCTCAGTATTTGCCAAAATAAAACAGATGAAGTAATAAATTGAAAATATCAATAATCCCCATAATCTTTATACCAGAAGGCCATAATTGAGTCCAATATATGCCAAAATATGTCAATATGCATGTACTACTTATATTCTCTTAGATTAGAAGATATACGCCAATATACGTGTACTATTTATATTCTCTTAGATTAAAAGATATACCCGTAAATTTGTAGAAGATTACCCGTACTACATAAAATATACGAATTTCAAAAATTTTTGACAAAATAAAATAATTGCGTAATAACTTGAAAATAACAATAATAATAATGTTTAAAACTAAAGGTCGTAATTGATACTAAAAAATGCAATATCAATGAAATTTATGTTTTATACATATCTCTATTATTTAAATCTGAAAAGATTTAATAAAAATCACTTTGACGCATGAACGCATTGGATTTAAAATCCGTTGCTAAGATACATGATATCGTTATCTTGAAATAAATTGGCGAAAAAAATATCGTCTGCATAATTCTATCTCTATGAAATTTTTAATTTTGCGTTTTAAATTAATATCTGAACAAACCCTGTTCCTAGGAACTGCAAATATGGACTGCATTTGAAGTGGGGCCATTCCAAGTCTACCCCTAAAATTTCGTCCAATTCGGTGCAGTCGTTTTCCCGTGGTGATGAGACATATAAACACAAATATATCCCCAAATAAACATAGAGATATATTTTTAACTAGCAGAATACCCGTTCTTCGTACGGAGTGTATAATATAAATAAATTTATAATTCGCAATCATGTGCAAATTCTGTTAAAATATTAAATTTATTGCTCATAAAGAGAAGTTTAAGAATATCTGTTCTCACTATGCAGAATTATCTTCACGGGCAGATCTGAAGAATAAAACATCCTGGCCCCTTTTGTATGCAAATTTACAAAAAAAAGGAATTGAATCAATATATGCAACCCCGTACTACTTATCTTGTCGCAGATTAGAAAATATACCAGTGTGTTAGTAGAAGCTTACCCGTATTGCAATATGTGTCTCAAACATATTTGCCAAAATAAAAGAGATGACATAAAAAATTGAAAGTATCAAAAATCCCCGTAATCTTAATACCAGAAGGTCGTAATTGATTCGAATATATGTCAATATATATCAAAATATATGCGAATATACCTGTACTACTTATATTCTCGCAGATTGGAAGCTACACCCATGCATTTGTAGAAGATTACTCGTACAACTTACTATATATATGAGTTTCAACAATTTTCGTCATAATAAAACAATTCCATAATAATTTGAAAATATCAGTAATCCCTGAATCAACAGTCCCCGAAAATATCAATAATAATGATGTTTAAACCTGAAGACCGTAATTGATATTATCCAGTCAAAAATTCAATGTCAATGAAATTTATTTTATATACATATTTTTACTATTCAAATCGGAAAAGATTTAATAAAAATCATATGCCGCATAACATATTGGATCCGTTGATAAGCGACATGATATCAATTGCCTTAAATAAATTGAAGGAAATCATATCATCTGAATAATGCATTCTCCATGGAAGGTTTGCCGACATTTTCGTCAATTTAGCTATAACTTAAAAAATCGCCAAATTTATCGCAAAGTGGGACTGTAGAACTGAGAATCCCATTATGCGACAAATTGACGAAATATCATCACAAAACTATGTCCTAACAAAACACAATTAATTTCATTTATTAAGCGCGATTTTATCAATTTCATGATATTTTTATGGATTTAGAAATATTTTTACCAATTTGGTGTTTAAAAAAAATTCCTTAAATGTGTTACTAAGGATGGATGGACTGACCGACAAATGCTACTGAAACATCATTTCACAACTTTATTCTAAAAAAACAAATTTAATTTCATTGATTTGGGTCATTTTTATCAATTTGGAGACATTTCCACAAATTTGGTAAAGTTTAAGAAAAGTTACCAAGTTATTTAGAGATATTCCTCTAAATTCGTAGCTCTGAATTTGCAGATCTGAAGAATAAATTATCCTGATCCCGGTTGTATATACTAAATGAAAACAGTAAAATTGTATTAGAAGATACATACACCCGTTCTACTCTTTTTCTGCTTCAACAATCGGCTAAATGAGTTTATTAGCTAAACACAATATATGAGCTTGAAACCTCTTTACTAAAATAATTGAAAGTGATGTACACATTCCGCAATATATATAATTAAAAGAACAATCAAACCGTTCATTTATAAAATATATTTTTACATCCATTTATTTATTATACAAATAAAAAAAAATAATAATCAATATTAACAACACATTTAATTTCATTCCGTTGCCGAGCAACATGATATAAGATAGAATCTTCCTCATAAAATGCGAAATTAAATAGCCATTTTGAATTCTTTATACTTTACATCGTTGAGTAAAAGCTTGTGAGAGATGAACCATGGAGGTAGATTTTTCCATTTAAATTCATGTTTCAAACAATTTATGTTTTCCTATAGTGACTAATTAATGCAAAAATCCTGCACCAAACTCGGAAATAAAGTTTTATTTCATTTTGGCGTTTAAAACAAACGATTTTCATCCTTTCCGTTTGGATAAACCACGGAGTTAGAGAGTAGATCTCCTAAGAAAAAGTTCCGTTTTTCATTAATATCTCGACAACCCTTGGTCTTAGAAACTCGAAACTTGGACAAAATTTATGGGGGCTATTTTAAGGCTATCCACAAAATTTCATTAAATTCGGTTCAGCCGTTTTCCCGTGATGATGAGACAAACGAAAATTTCATTTTTTACAAATATCTCGAGAACCACTGGTTGTAGAAACTCAAAACATGGACTAAATTTTAAGTGGGGCTATTTCTAGGCTAACCACAAAATTTCATCAAGTTCGGTTCAGCCGTTCTCCCGTGATGATGGGACAAACAGACAGACAGACAGACAGACAGACAGATTTTCAATTTTATTTATATAGATTGTATTTATATAGATTATTAGCAGTAAACCTGTACTTTGTACGGAAAATATAATATAAAGAAACTTAACAATATTCACCGAATTATTTCATCGAATCGGTTTTATTTCGATGAATTTAGAATCATTTTATCAATTTGGCGACATTTTTGTCAATTTAACGACATTTTAAAAAATTTCCAAATTTATCGCCAAGTAGGACTATAGAACTAACTGACAGTCCCACTTGGCTATAAATTGACGAAACGTCATCACAATACTATCTCCTAACAAAACACAATTAAATTAATTTATTTCGCACAATTTTATCATTCTCAGGATATTTTTATGGATTTACAAATATTTTAATCAATTTGGCGACATTTATAAAAATTCGTTAAATATGTTACTAAGTAGGACGTTTGGACTGACAGACAAAAGCTACCGAAACATCATTTCAGTACTCACTTCCAGCAAAAAAAATTAAATTCATTGATTTAGCGTCGTTCTTATCAATTTGGCGACGTTTACGTCATTTAGGTAAAGTTAAGAAAAGTTGTCAAGTTAGCAATATTCCGCCAAATTCGTAGATCTGAATTTGCAATTCTGAAGAATAAAACATCCTGATTCCGTTTATATATATTAATTAAAAACACTAAAATTGGTTTATAAGATATACCTGTTTTACTCTTATTCTGTTTCAACAATCGGCTGAATGAGTTTACTGGCTAAACATAATATATGAGTTTATTGGCTAAACACAATATATGCGTTTGAAAACTCTTTGCCAAAGTTAATGCAAGTGATGTAAACAGTCCGAAATTAATATAATTAAAAGAAAAATCAAACCGTTCATTTATAAGATATATTTTTATATCTATTAATGTATTATTCAAATCGAAAAAATAATAATAAAAATTAACAAACACATTTGATTTAATTGCGTTGCTGAACAACATGATATAAGAAATAAACTTCCTCATGAAATGCTGATAATTAAATAACCATTTTGATTTCTTAATACTTTTCATTGTTGAGTAAGAGCCTGCGAAAAATAAACCATGGTGATAGATTTTCCATTTAAATTCATGTTTCAAACCAGGGAATTTCAAAAGTGACTAATAAACTCAATAAAATCCATCCAAACCGAGAGATATAATTTTCTTCAAATAAATTGGTGGAAAAAATATCGTCTGCATAATGCTATCTCTATGGAAGGTTTAATTCTTCATTTTCAACACTTTACAACAAAGTTGAAAAGTATTTATTACTTTGTTCATTCTGTCTGTCTGTCTGTCTGTCCGTTAGCACGATAACTGCCATAAAAAGGACTTAGTCAAAATGAAATTTTAGTATGTTGTTCAGACGGTCTGTAGGACCTATGGGAATATAAATGAATAATATCACCCAATTAGTTTTAGATTGAACACGGATTGAAAAAATGAAATACATTGAGCCCTATGGGACCTAATTTTTCAAACATGTTTTAAGCGGATTTAAAATTCACAAATTGCTTCGAAAATTTTAGGTAATATTCACATTGTTCCATAAAATATATAAAAAAAATTCAGCGAAATATAATCAGTAGTTTTTTAAATAAAAATTAAAATAATAACTACACCACTTATATGAAACGATCACGTGACCATGATATGAAAAGATCACATGACCCACTTCAAAATGATATATGGCATCCATCTTGTTTCGAAATCGTGATTTTTTAAGTTCTTTTTAATTCATATTGAGTGCTATATCCGTCCTAAAACTACTTTAATTTTGCTTAAATTCTGTGCATCTACATACTGAAACAACGCAAATACAATATATTTGAGTTTAAATGATTATCCAAATTTGATTATTTCTACAACGAAGCCTATTTTTCACTTATGTAAAATGTAAACACCAAAATATATAGAAGGAGTTGTATTAGAATTGCTGTATTTCTTTAACACAAAATAATTTAGCCCATGGAGTCTGCATGGCTGATATGAATGAAATATTAATTGATTTTATAAAGAGAAGGACGATATTTTTCGATGAAGTGTTACGCATATAGTTTAATTACTTGTAGCTCCATGGTCTTAAGTTTTTAAATAAAATAAATTATTTTAGTACTGTGATGAATGAAATGATTCGGAAAATGTTATGAATGAAATGCTGCTTTTATAGAGAGAGCCAGGCGTGTTATTTTTTTTATGACATCAGTTGAATGAATGTCAGTTGTTTTCGATGAAGTTTTCAAATATAATAAATTATTGTAGTATTATGATGATTTTAAAAATAGTTCCGAGGAATGTATCGTATTTTAGAGATGTTTAAACTAGGCAATGTATATTTTAATGCCGCCATTTGAATGAAGTTCATTTTTTTCGATGAAGGTTTATGTTTTCAAATATAATAATTTAATGTAGTATTGTGATAAGTTTTAAAATATTACTTAGGAATGTATTGCATTTTAGAGATGTTTAAATAAAATTGCATTGAAGTTGGAAAGTGTTTCATAATTAATGCTTTAAGCATGATTGATATTTCTTGTTTTTTTCTATGACGTCATTTGAATGAATTTCAGTTGTTTTCGATGAAGTTTTCAAATATTATAAATTATCGCAGTATTATGATAATTTTAAAAATATTACCGAGGAATGTATCGCATTTTAGAGATGTTTAAACCAGGTAATTTATATTTCAATGCCGTCATTTGAATGAAGTTAATTTTAAATGTTAAAAACATTACCGAAGAGTCAGGCACTTTATATTTAATTGACGTCATTTGAATGAAGTTCATTTTTTTCGATGAAGGTTTAAGTTTTCAAATATAATAAATTAATGCAGTATTGTGATAAGTTTTAAAATATAACTGAGGAATACATCGCATTTTAGAGATGTTTAAATAAATTTGCATTGAAGTTAGAAAGTGTTTCATAATCAATATTTTAAGCATGATTGATCTTTCTCGTCTTGAAATATTATAAGTGGTTAGCCTGGTTATTTTCCCTGCAATATATGTTAATGTATAGGGAACGTATTGGAATCACGTCAAAAATCGCAACTCGAGTTTTCGAGACGGATCTACACGTTTCGGGATCTCTAGAAAGCGAAAACACTCTTTTTAAGGTGCTGTATGTGTGTGTGTCTTTCTGTGTGTGGCTGTCTGTCTGTGCAATGTATGTGTCCACTTTAACTCAAAACCTAATAGACCGAATTTTATAAAATTTGGTAGGTAAGTTACTTGTGTGTGACTCTGGTGTTGAGTAGTTTTTGGTGACATTCGGGAAAAACAACCAGCGTTTTTTGCGAAATGACCCGCAAAAGTTGCCAGTATCCACTTTAGATCAAATGTCACAAAATTTAGTTGATACTTCCTTTGTGAGTTAACCTAGTGATTTCAGCACGATTTGGAAAAAGTAACCTACCTGTTTTTTGCAAAATGGCGTACAAAAATCGTCAAAATCTAAAATGAAATACTACGTATACTCAAATGTATCAATTAATTGCTTGTTTAACACATAATTTTTGCCAATGAAAACAATAAGACCAACTATATTACACTAGGATTAGCCGTTCTCGAGATACTTTAGTTTTTTCACATTTATTCTGCGCCAACTTTAATAAAACGTTCAGTTACCAACTGAGAACAAAAATTGAACTGCAACTGCCAATTCAGTGCCTTTTTAAATAACTGAAGGCGTTATTTTGTGCAATTAAACCAATGTGCAAGCCGTTCTCGAGATATTTTAAAGTTTGAGCATTTTTGCTCTGCCGATTTTGAGTCTATTTATACGTGTTATTTAGTGCAATTAAACTAAATTTAATAAATTATTAATGAATAGACTATCAATTTGAGTTTCAGGGAAAGTCATGTGCTGCTCACATCAGGTTTGGTAGTTATGCTTTTGTATGCCTTGGGAAAGTACTAAAATTTGCAACGAGATCAAACGTGGCCTTACTGTTTTGAAATGGTCCTAGAAAATCGTCCAGATCTGAAAGAAAATCTAAACATACTGCTGATTAAATGTTTGTTCTTTGGTGTAAATTATGGTGACAAATAGATGAAAACAGATCCTCAGTGTTCTCGCATGTATCGTTCATGATGTTTTTTCTTTTTTTTTTTTCCCTCAAAATTTTGGTGAGTGGGGGTGAGTTTAAAAATGCACAACGTTGGCAAACGGAAACATATATGTTTGGAATTGCAAACTTCCTGTCATTTCAGATAAGTATTTAATTTCTATTGCGATTTTCTACAAAAAAACTTTGATTAACGTATATATAGTAAGGTATTAAAGCACATTTTAGTCGATAAGGAATGCCATCTGTTACTCATATTAAATTTTTTCTTGCAATGCAAACCCCGGAAAATACATATAAATTAGCATCATCATCAGTGTCAATGGCGCGACAGTCCACTGTGATCTTTGGTCTTCCTCAAAAATTATTTTTAAACGGTCTTCCTGGAAGCAAAGCGTCTTCCTCTTTTCAAAGCATTTTCCCACACAATCGATCCATCTCTATTAAAATTTTCCTTTTGGCTTTTCCCCGATCTGTCTGGACATAAAAAATATTCTTTCTTGTTATCCATTTATAGCAAATATCCAGTCCATTTCATTCTGTTAATATAATGAATTTGATTATATCAGAATATCTATATAATCTGTATAGTTGAAATTGTTCCTTCTCTAAATATCACTTTCCTGAATTTCACACACACACACCCAAAAATTTCTTCGGAAGGTGCAAAATATTTTTAGGTAAATTAGTATATTTCAACATATTTTCAGAAAAGTAAGTGTGAGTCTCTGAGCCATGTTTTTAAAAACCCATGACCACGCGGGTATCTCGTCATGCACAAAACTGAATGACGGTTAACACTAACGGACTTCTTCTCCAACTTTTATACTTCTGAAATGAAACCACAAAAGTTACACAGCATTAAATATTGTCACTTCTATTAATTGGGGATGTTTTATTAGTATTTTTTTATTTGAAAATAATTAACACTTACATCTACTGCAGCCTCAGATTAGATAGTTTATTTTCTCTGCATGACGTGCGATATCTCGAGAAAAAAAAATATTTGTCTTAAATATTTAATTCTAATGGAAAAATAATAAACATCACAAGTATATCAATAGAAAGACGTATTGTTCAATATCCACCTAATACGTGAGCTGCAAATCAGCAGCCAAAGTGTAATATCTTCTTTAAAAATATCAAAAATAGAACGTTCGTAAAGACTAAATGTGATTTTTCATCGTATTGTACAGACGATTTAGAATTCTTCACCGTTCAATTCATCTGCGATTCTTCAGTGTGCAGTCCATATACCATTCTTAGGTGTACGGCCCATCTCGGATTATTCACTGAACAGTCCATCATGGATTAATGGCATAAAAACAAACTGCTGCTTATAAGACACGAGCTTACAAATATTTGACAGCAATTGGGTCAATAGAGTTTAGCTTTTGTTAAGGGCGCTTACTGTTATGTTTGAGCCTGAAGCAGGAGGCTTATAACACCCTTGAAATATTTGTAGTCACCTAAATGACATATAAATGTTTTATGCAAGCAAATTGTGTATGTGTGTTCCATTTCAGATTTTCCGATGCACAATCCATCTCGGATTCTTTGGTGTACAGTCTGTATGGGGTCGTTTAGCGTACAGTGCATCTGGAATCATTCACCTTGCAGACAAACTGGGATCCTTAACCGTAGAGGCCATTTACTGTACAGCAAGATGGATCCTTCACAGTACAGACAATTTGGGACCCTTCACTGTATAGGCGAGCTGGGATTTTTCACCGCACAGATTAACTACAATCCATCGCCTCACAGATCAGCTGAGATCATATTTTTGCAGCGCGTACAAGCAGATACCGACTTCATTCCAAATTCGTAATATTCATGCTCCAGATAAAAATTTCGAATTTAACACAGTGTACAAATTTTCTTTGTACATATACTGCATAATATTGAGGAAATTCTAAAGAGAAATAATATTGCAGCATCAATAAAAATCTAATATATAATCAGAAATGCTTTGTATAGACTATTTCGTGGATTCTTTTCCTTTTGATTACACTCTATGATTAAAGTAGATGTTTCGAAGAAAGAGACATCGTCGTGTTACATCGCATTCATTATCATCAAGTCCACAGTAACTCCAGCGTTCTCAGTAATGATCTCATTATATTTAGAGAGTTTCCTTTACGTAAAGTCCGGAGCCTAGAAACGGAGCACCACTTTCTTCCATTACAGTTTTATAGATAATTAAGCTCATTTTACAAAGACTCTTGATTTATGAAGAGTTTAACGCTGGAGTTCAAACATTTCCTTAGAAGTATCGTACTGTATAATTATAAAATTGAATATCATAATGTCGTGCAGAGTACTCTAGTGAGGAATATTGAATGACTATGTAGAGGAATGTTGTAAATGTAGTTTGTATAATAGATTTAAAGAATTGGACACTTTGATCATAGATGAATTTGTCGGTAGAAGTATTTTTGTAATTTAAGTAATTTGAATAAATATATTGAAATTTGTTTATGATGAAATTACGTAAGCTTTATGCATGTTATTTAAAGATTTATGATAAATCATCTTTGTATTTTAGTTAGTTTCATATGAATTGTCATAGTCGATAGTTGTGATGAAGAAAATATCGTGAGTAACAGAGTTTGACATATTTTAATAACACAATATGGTGAAAATTAGATCTGCAAATAATACAAATGTGTCTATATAAAAGTCGAATTGCCGAAATGAGTTCAAAGTCATAAAAAGCGAAAATACACCAACAAAGAACCACACTTCGGAACCCATATTGGACGTTAGATTAACACAAATGTGTATCTGAGAACATAAATGGAATGCTAATCTGTCACCAAAAATTATCATAACGTATTATAACTGAATATTACATGACTTAACCCATTCACGACAACGGAACTAGCCATCAGTGCTTCACCAATGAATGGGTCGTCGTGCCATTACTGCACACCGTAGACGTTAATTACTTTACTGTTAACTACGATACTCCACAAAAAGGTAGAAAACAAATACACTTTACTCGCGTCCAGAACTTTTTCTTTTGCGCTAGTTAAATGCGTGGTGTCCAATTCGCTTACCGTTACTGCAAATGTCGTTTGTCAATGCGACACCTTTAGAGGATGTAGGATATAACTGGCGCCAGTCGTGAAAGGGTTAAAGATGAACCAATTAAGATGTCCAGGATGAATGAAGACTATCCCTAAGAACTACAAGCTTATCAGTAAAAGTGAAAGTAGTAAGTAGTGATATTGAAAAATATTCCACGGCTAGTAGGAGGCGAAATCGTGTAGTAACTGCCTTTACCCAAGAAAAGGGTACATGATCAGTTGCTGTTTAAGATTCCACAGCTATGACAAGAATACTTTTCTGATTGTGGTAGAATGTTTCGGTTTTTTGATAATGCTCTGATAAGAGTGATTGACTCTTCAGGACACTTAGTAGTCGTGTATGTTTGAAAGACCTCAGCAATAATTCACGTATGTGGTAGCTATAAATATTACAATCGAATGGTAGTTGAGAAGTGTTTGTGAATATGTTTTTTCACAGTTTTCCAGTAAGTTCCCATCACATATGAATCAACGCTTATGCCCAGTGTGAGGTACAATGTTTTTTTTTTAATTTATGTTATACTAGAAAATGTACCCGATGTTGCCTGGGATTTAAAATAAGCGGTCGTAGCGGGTGCAGTGTATGTACCCATGCAACATAGTTTTATTGTATTTTTGTTATAAGCGAATTGTTAAAACGCTATTAGGCCTACAGGAATTCGCTGTTAGTTGCAGTGGATTATTTATCAGAGGCTTGCCTCAAATCTCGGGCAACGACGTGATATTTACTAGAAATAATAATAATATAAATGAGGATGAAAATAATACATTAATTTCTGAAACACTTGTTTTGAACAGAAATTGTACAGATTTAATGCCAAGTTTCATCAATAAATAACGGAACATAATTTCACTCCTTCCTCTTGCTATGCAACGTACGATGTGGAAGAAAACCCTCTCTCATTACTAAATTTGTTTATTTTTACATGTTTAAACAATAAATAAACCTCCGAGAATTTTATATTTCTACACTAACTTTTATCTTAACCCAAAACCTAAGCAGTTTTGACCACGGTTAGAAGATGAGTGGGTGCCAAAACTCTTTCCTTACCGGAAGACTTGCTGTAAAACTATTTTTTATTGGCATTACCCAGGCCCAAGTTGTTTATTTTATAATTAAACTTAAAAAGTAGATTTTTTTAAATTTAAAATCCCAATATAAATGTTTGATTTACTGTAATAAAGTTTTATATCAACACTGTTATTTCAATCCTTTCTTATTTTTTAGAAGAATTATTAGATAGGGATATAAATTTTATTATTATAAGGTTTTGCAATTTTACAATATAAACAAAATATTATACAATGAAAATCATATAAATAATTTAGGCATAAGTCCGCACCACGCTACCATCAGATTAAAATACATATACAATGTGATCATAACTACAGTTCACATTTTAAATCCCCCTAAAAAGAAAATCGCTGGACATAAAGATTGTAAATTTTTAGTTTCTGCAATAAAAATTCTTAGTTCGAAAAGTCACCACCAGGCGCTCTACGCAAAGTTTATAATAATTCTTTTATTTTACAGCGCTGTTCGCTGGATTCGAATTCATCTTTGAAATGATACAGGGTTTATGAGGAGTATTCAGCTGAAAATGGAATATATTTTTAAGTGTTAACTCTGACAACATTTTACGGACAACAGGGATATTGCTGGACAGTGGATGCCTCGATCAACAGATCTAACTCCATGCGATTCTTATCTTTCATGATAACTTAAAAGTACGTATACCGGGAAAACATCACGCATTTTTGGAACTTAAGATGCATTAAACCGACATGCCCATAACACTTCGCTTAACATGCTACGAGAAAAGGTAGAAAACGTAATACTCTACTCTAGAAAAAAATGGTAGAGACAACATTGAACAGTTGTAACTGTAAAGTAATTATAAATTCAATACTGACTATAAAGAGTGAATATTTTGCTTTGTGTTGATGTTGCGAGCACATATTTTTCATTGTCGAAACTAAACTCCAATGGTCGTTTTCATTGTGTTAATAAGTTTGGAATCTCTATGTTTAGTAGTTTTCTTTTAAGATGTGTGTAAAATGTGAACGTGAACAATTGTACTTGTTTATCATAATTAAAGTATCAACTTTTGTTAAAACTTTAAAGTGTAAATTTTTTTTCACATTTTTATCATTTGGCTTAATGATATTTTATTTCTTTTTAAACGCACAAATCAGATTCACATTTTCTCATCATCTGTATCGGAAAATCTTGTTTAAGCATATCATTCGATGTATTTGCCATGTTCTTCCAAAAAAGAAAATATGCGCCATCACAATGCTCTTTAAAATATGCCTCCATATGAACAACCAAGAAAGATCAATTATGCATAAACCATTGATTATGAAACACTTTCCAACTGAAATGCAATTTCATTAAAACATAGCTAAAACGCGATACATTCAGCGTTGATATATTTTATATTATCACAGTACTACAATAATTCATTATATTTGAAAACTTAAAACTTCATTGATAAAAATGAACTTTATTCAAATGACGTCATCGAAATATAAATCGTCTGGCTCTCTATGTAAAAGGAACCGCAATTGAAAAATTTGAGTGACCTGCCTTACCAGCTCTTGAATTTGATTTTGGATCCATATAAGTTATTATCGAAGCTCAATTTAAAGCCAATCTTAATATACGTTACAAGGAAAATTTATTTGTTAACAAGAAAGATCAATCATGCAAAAGCATTGATTATGAAACACTTTCCAACTGAAATGTAATTTCATTTAAAAATTTCTAAAATGTGATTCATTCAGTGGTAATATCTTTTACATTATCACAGTACTACAGTAATTTATTATACTTAAATATTTAAAACTGTATCGAAATATAAATCATCTGATTCTTTATGCAAAATCAATGAATATTTCATTCATATAACTTGTATTCTAGACTCCAGAGCTAAATAATTTTGTGTGAAAAAAATTCAGCAATTCTTATGTAATTCATCTTACAATCGCTTGAGATATTTGCATTCTGCATATGTTAAAATTAGGCTTCCTTGAAGAAATAATAAAAGTTTAGGGATCATTTAAAATCACAACTATTGTAATTGCATAGGCACGGAATTTAGATACACAGATAATACACAGATAATATATATGTGTATGTGTATGTACTCAAAGTATTGGAATCGTGCCGAAGATCGGAACTCGAATTTTCAAAGGATCTACACGTTTTGGGACATCTAGAACACGAAAAAACTACTTTTAGGAAGACGTCTGTGTGTGTAAGGGTGTATCTGTGTATGTTTCTGTGTGTCTGTGTGGATATTACATCCACTCTAATTGAAAAACTAATGGACCGAATTTCATACAATTTGGTAGGTATGTTTTTTGTGGGAAATCCTGATGTTCATTAGATTATAGTACGATTCGTAATAAAAGAATCTGCCTTCTTTGCGAAATGGCCGCAGAAATTGCCTTTATACACTCTAGCTAAAAACTAATGAACCAAATTTAACAAAATTTGGAGTATAATATTTCAATAACCTACAAGTGATTTATATACCAAATTTAACAAAATTTTGTATATAAATCATTTGTAGGTTATTCTACTACGATTCGGGAAAAAGGAACGGGCTATTTTTGCGAAATGGCCAGCAAAAATCGTTATATATAAAAATAAAAGACTACGTGTGCTCAATTATATCAATTAAATTCCTATTTTATATGTGATTTTTGACAACAAAAAGAATAAGACTAACCCCATTACTCTAGGACTAGCCGTTCTTGAGATATTCTAGTTTTTTCGCGTTTTCGCTACGCCACCTTTGACAATAAGTCCAGCTATCAAATGAGAACCAAATTTAAGTTTAACGTGTAAATTCAATGTCATTTAAAATACTTATGTTGTGCAGATAAACTCCAATTATCATTGAATAAATAAAGAGAACGAATATGAGTCTGCAGGGAAGGACATGTGCTGTCCACATCAGAATTTTTAACAATATTACACCAATGATTTATAGAAGTGAACGGGGATTATTTTCAGGCCATTTCGAAAAAAAATGTATGATCTATATTTAAAGATCCATCAAATTTTTGTCGAATAAAATGTTCAACAAATTTAAGCTGTGTACCAAATTTTAACTCTCTAGGACGTAGGAAAGTGCATTTAAAATGCCATCAATTAAATTTATCATGAAGAGTTATATAAAATTTAAAAAAAATGAAAAATTGTTATCTACCAAATTTATTTTAAAATATGAAGCCACTCCCATATGCAAAACGTTTAAACAAATGGAGAGATATTTATTATATAATATCTCTCTTTTTTCTTTCTGGAAGATATCCCAAAGTCAGAATTTAATTGAATTTGTTTTTTTCCTTATATTAAATAATTTTTTTAATTAAAAAACTACTTAACATATTTTACTGAATTTTTTTTTATATATTCTATGGGATAATGTGAATATTTCCTAAAAATTTCGAAGCAATTCGTGAATTTTAAATTTACTTAAAAAATGTTTGAAAAATTAGGTCCCATAGGGTTCAATGTATTTCATTTTTTCAACCCGGGTTCAATAAAAAACTAATTGGGTGATATTATTTATTTATATTCCCATAGGTCCTACAGACCGTCTGAACAACATACTAAAATTTCATTTTGATAAACTCATTTTTACGGCAGTTATCGTGCTAACGGACAGACAGACAGACAGACAGACAGACAGACAGACAGACATACAGACAGAATGAACAAAGTCATAAACACTTTTCAACTTTGTTGTAAAGTGTTAAAAATGGAAATCGAATAGAAAGTGGAAATTCTTAGTGAATACCAAGCTCCTTTGACAGTTCATGTTGAATCCAATCAGTCAGCTAAGCTCTATTTTAAGTAGATTCTGATAAATAGATGCTTAAAAATGCTTTTCATATTAACATAGATGGTAAATTGGATTGCGACTAATAATATGTTTCAGAGCACCCCTTATCTTGTTGAGATCCAGACCGCCCGACCTACCAGAAATGTGTGAGGTAACTATTTGGACGACCGAGAAGTGCCACCCAATTTTAGACCGGAACCCAGTGGGGGAGGCGTCACACAGAAACCGTTCCCTCCTTCCCCTACCTCCAACCTCTCGGAAGGATTTACGGACCCACACGTTTAACGTGATCGCACTCGGCTAGAACACGGCGGCAGTTGAGGCAGCATGCAAATCAAGCGCGCAAACCACCGGGCTACCGCGTCCGAAATGTGCCAACAGGATGCGGTGTTCCCAGGTGGTCACCCACCCAAGTACTAATAGCGCATGATGCTGCTTGACTTCGGTGATCTAACGAGAACCGGTGTTTTCAGCACGGCAGGGCCGTTGGCCTAGATCACCCCTTATATGAAATATGTAAGTGAAAAAAAATCATTCGATTTGGCTTTATAAAATATATTCATAAAACATTTTATAAAACTAGGGGGTTTCGTCTCTTGCTCCCTACGCTTTGCTAAACCCGTAACTCTCTTCGGGTCGGAAGGCTTCGCCTCCTACTCATAGCGCTCACAGATCTCGCTTCGGGAGCTATTTCAAGGCAAACTAAAGTTCAAATCGGCAAACGGCTTATCTTAGCGTGTTACCCTATTATTTTTCTCTAAATGTACCAAATTTCATATTTTCGTATACTATAGTTTTTTCGGTAGGAGACAGAGAAAAACTATGGACATGCCTATACGAAAGAACATTTTTCCCTTCAGAAGAGCATAAAAAGTAAAATAGCTTATAAGCCGCCCAGGCGGTGAAGTGGATAGCGTCTTCGGCTGCTGTCTTTAGGGTTCGGGTTCGAATCCCGAATAAGTCATGGATGTCTTTTGAGGGTAAAGTCTGTCTTTCGCCTTCCGGGTCCTCGTCAAAATGTGAAGCTGCACCCCGTCCGATCTTCGTCAGTGATGCGTTCTTGTAATAAACTTTGTTCTCTCTCCTTGTGTCTTTCTTCGTTCTTTCCTGCTTCCTCGGTCACTGGTCCTGAATCGGCCCTGCCGAAACAGGAGGTCATCAGTAACAACAACATACCTTGTAAACTACATCGAAATTCGAAAAAGGACCCCATCCTGCAAAAATTTAGCTATGTAGGTACCCGCAAAATCCGTTGTCTTGCTGTTGTTAGTCTCTCCAGGACACAAACTCGCAGCTCATATTTTTTGTCTTTGATTTTGACATTAAATATTTCTTAAACTACAATATGTATTGGAGCGTGTTTTCCAAACGTTTCTCTATGAGTGTACCAAATTTTATACTTTTGTATGCTATAGGTCTTGCGGGACAAAGCGGAGAAACTGGAGGAACGAGAAATTTGACAAACATCGTCAGCGGAAGCGGCGACGTTAGTTGCTTTGTCAATATAGAAATATGTATACTGTCCTATTTACGTGCCTACTCAACACTCTAATGTTTTACATTTCATTCTTAATTAAAATAAATTATATTAGATGCGATTCTCATTTTTATTCATATTAAGCAATGTAATATTTCTGCCATACTTTCTATCCATATTGTAAATCTATAAAGTGGAAGATATTAACTTTCTGTACTTGTTAGAAATTGCTCAATAATGCCCCAACAAAAAGTGATTGTCTAACGCAATAATTCCAAAATCGAAAAACCTCATTTCTTTATTTTAATTATGCAAATAAAAGCATTATGGAACTAGCCATAAACACAAATGGGCTTTCTTGAAACAAATTATTCTTGGATGCGGTTCAAGACATCAATTTTAATTCCGCTCCCTTAATTTATGCAAATTTAAAAAAAAATCTGAATATATCATTTTTCCATTTTGATAGAATTTTATACGAGGCTGTTCAATATTTTAATATCCTGTTTTCTCATTTAGTGATTTCTTTAATTTTTGTAAAAATGATGGGATGTCTGTTATAACCTTCACTCTGCATTCTACGAAAGAATGCATTTTCCTTGTTTTTCATTCGATTAAATTGTTAAATGAAAATTATGGTTGTATTGTTTTCAGAAATTGTTTTTAATGAAAGATTGAATAGCCAAGTAATTTAGATGTATTCTTGGATAATTGCCTTGTCAAACTGCGCATTAATAATATATTTTTATTTTCTATTATGATCATTCTATAAATTGATTTTATAATATTGCAAGATCTTAGTATATATTTGAAAATTTTAGTATATGTTATAATATATTATTATATATAATTATATAAATTATCAATCTTTCTCTAGTAATATACATTTATTTCAGTGCAATTGAGAATAATATTGCTTACATGCTATCCAATGTTAATAGTTCCATTTACTTTAATAATTAAAAGTTTAGAAGATAAATTTAAGTGGTTTTTTGATATATAAACTAAAACATATTTAAATTCAAGGAAATTTATTATATGTTTTAGATAGGAAATCCCTGTACTCATATAATTTGAAAATATTATTTTCATGTTTTATTAGATTGCAACACTATGGGTCAAATTGTGGTTAGACGGAATGAAATCAAGGCGTTTAATGAAAACAAATTATATCTTCTTCAGCGTTCTTCACCTTTCATGATGTACAACTGTCAACTTTCATAATGTACACCCATCAACTTTCATGATGTACATCTGTCAACTTTCATGGTATGCATCCATCAAATTTCATAATGTACTACTGTCTACTTCCATGGTGTACATCCATTAACTTTCATGATGTACAGCCGCGGAAAAAAAGGCCCCACCCTCTGTTAATCGAGCATCGTTCATTGTAGAGAAAATTGAATAATGCCATTCGATTAGGAATAACATCCTCTACAAATTAATGTGCGTAAAATTTGCATAAGGGGGCCGTCTTCATATCTAAAAGCGCACAAACTTTGAAATTTTAAATGGCAATGCTCAAGTTTGACAACATAGTTCGAAACTAAAGCAAAATTCAACCTGTGATACCAAATTTCAAGTCATTTGGGTTTAGCGTTTCTGAGTTGTGAGTATGTAAAGTTTTGAGCTCCTAATGTTAAATTAGTTTCCAAGACTTCCATTCATATCTTCTGTAATAATTATCTGCTCACGCTGATTATTTGTATGATGTTACTACTAAACAACCCAAACACATTTACGTGATTTTTATTTTTGTGGAAATAATTGTTTCTATGAAATATTAAATATGAAATCAATAATCGAAAAAATATGAATACGAACCTGGATATGTTTTGATAAACATCGATTCAATAAGCTTTTTTACATGTTTATGTAAAATTTCAGGTATTTCATCCCTCTAGTTCTTTCGAAATGTTTAAATATTCAGCATCACGATGATTTTAGGGATCGTATATTAGTTTTAAAAATGACTAATTTGAAAAAAGTTATATTAATTGTAAGTTAATCTTTATTTAAGAAAACTGGCATTTATTTTTACCCTGTTTTAATAAAAGCTTTGTATAAATAGTGTTGTATTGATGCAACCTAATCAACGTAATTCTGCTACTGTATTGAAGGGTGAAAACTTGTATTGTTATAAATGGGATCTACCTGTACTTATGCTACTCTCGATTAATGGTTCCAGAGCTACTGCGAGTTTAAATCGTCCACAAAATGTGATAATGTATAATAAAATTATTTATATAAATAATAACAAATTATAAAATTATGTGATACTAAATACCAAAGAGACTTACTTCAAACGGTGATTGATAATGACGGATTGATACTTTTAAATTCGTCACCCAGTTCCAACGGAGTTGCTTTGTCGCGTCATCTGCAGATATCTGTTAGTCTCATAAATTGTTTTTGAAACAGCATTATAAAATGACATTTGAAAATAAATATTTTATTCTTCTTTATTTCTTCTTTCTTTTATTGACCCTGCCACGAATGCCCCATTAGTTTTTAGCAACGTACCTAGTACGGCTTTTTACCCCTAATAATTGTGCCCTATTTGGGGCTCACATAATCCTACTCATTACAAGCCCACTGCCTTACCACACACACACAAGACAACACCACACCCAGCCATGAAAATGCTCATCCTCTCATATAGGAATCGAACCTGCGACCCTTTGTCTGTGAGGTAAGCCATAATGCTGAATGTCAAGAGGATGGTTCAATAATTTACAACAGTGCTGTGGTCAACCAACGAAACATCGCCCTTCAAACTACGTATTTCAATATTGAGTGATCCCCGAAGATTGCACATTCCGGAATATTGAATATCTTCGGATATAAAGATAGAAACGTCGTGAAAATTGGAATTTGAACTAATTTGGGGGTCTTGAACTTGTGGGTGACGTCAAAATTGGGTGTTGCCATTGAAAATTTCAAAGTTTGTGCGTATTTAGATATGAAGACGGCCCCTTATGCAAATTTTACGCACATTAATTTGTAGAGAATGCTATTCCTAATCGAATGGTACCATTCAATTTTCTCTACGATAAACGATGCTCGATTATCAGAGGGTGGGGCGTTTTTTTTCCGCGGCTGTACATCTGTCAACTTCCATGGTGTACATCTATCAACTTCCATGATGTACATCCGTCAATTTCCATGGTATACATCCATCAACTTTCATGATGCACATTCATTAACATTCATGATGTACATCCGTCAACTTTCATGATGTACATCTGTCAACTTTCATGGTGCACATCCATCAACTTTCATAATGTACACCCATCAACTTATATGATGTATATTCGTTAACTTCCCTGGTATATATTTCAGGTGTACGGCCTAAATAAAAATTTCCAATAACCAGCCCATTACTTAAGATCAGAGATGAACTATAGATGCCATTCTACTATAGAATACGTTAACTAATCCAATTTAAACACGCGACTTCCTTGATTAACTACAGGTTAGAGAGCAATTGAATGAGATAAAATCAAAGCCTTCGGTGAAATCAAATTATTAAAACAAAACACATAAGATTTTTCAAGTATATGATCTTAAAAAGAAATGTTTCATCCCGAAGACGGAATATTTTTAACAGACATACTATTCACTCCGGAAAACTAACAGAATGGAACAAGAATATTTGAATATTTCACGCACTTGTATTTTATATTTTCGTATTTATAAATAAACTATGAATACTCGTTGATATAACAGACCATAAAAATAAAAAGCTGGTGTAATAATATCATTTTTAAAATATTGCAATGGAATATGAAATGCTTAAAATATTAAATTAAAAATTTATTAAATTAAAATATTGCAATGGAATATGAAATGATTAAAATATTAAATTAAAAATTTATTAAATTAAAATATTGCAATGGAATATACAAAATTATCATTTGCGTAGGATATTATATCAATTAGGTAAATTTGGAGAAAAAAAATATTTCAGTTCTCACATTTGTACAGCAACCAAACTTTATGCAAAATTGATTGCCTTCAATTCAGTAGTTTTGAAGAAAAACGGATTAAAGAATATGCTTTGCAAAATGAGCTTATCCACAATACGTAAGACTCCGGCAACATTTAAAGAAGTATCGAAGATGTGTATATGCGTATAGAAAAGATCAAAACTGTGTATATGGGGTTACAGTTATACAAGATTCAATTTCAGTCCATGGAGTAATTTTGGGAGATTATTTATAGCTAAAACTACGTTTATATATTTAACGGATGCCTCTCGTAAAACTAAAAGAAAAAATACGATGTGGGCAACACATGACTTTCCTTATATAATGTAATGAATTTACTACTCTTACAGTAAAAAAATAGGTTTTTCTTATAGTAGATACTTATATTATTTTCAAGATATTGAATTTTCGACAATTAGTCGTCATTTTCATTGATTTAGCGTCATTTTTATCCATTTGGCGAGATTTTCGTTAATTTGGCAACATTTCCAAAAGTCGCTAAGCGTTATGGACGAAGAAATAAGTTATTCTTACAGCAGATAAATGACTATTTGCGATCAAATTCAAAAGTAATACTCAAAGTATCTTTTTTCATGAATGGAACGATCTAGATCCACGAGAATGATGTCACCCAATTTATCGCATGGTATTACACATGAAAAGTGAACATGTTTCTCAATAGGAAATCTATTTTTTTTTATTTTATATGACTTTTTGATAATTTTTTTCAAAAATGTGCAATATCTCGAGAACGGTTCATGTTAGCGTTCTAAAATTTATGTCAATCGTTTTCTAATGAAAAGTTACATAAGAAATGTCTATTTGCGTAACTTTATTAGCGGTTTTGATTTTTTGACGATTTTTTCAAAATTTCACTCGAAAATTTAGGGGGGTTTTGAACATTCGATTGCGGATAAAAACAATAGGCTTCCGGTGTTTACGGATTGTGATTTTTGTACCAAAATTTGTTCGAATCGGTCCATTCGCTCATCAGTTATCGTCTCCACAGACTCATTGACACACACACATACAAACTTTCACACACACACACACACACACACAGACATCACTTTAAAAGTGTTTGATTCGTGATCAGGGATACTTGAAACGTGCTCTCCCGTCGAAAACCCAAATTCGAATTTTCGACTCCGTCACAATACTTTCCTTATACATTATGTATATATGGAAAGTAAAAACAATAAACTTTAAAAAATTATGACCAATTTGATACAAAAGTGAAACTGGCTATGAATTATATACAGATTAACTTCGGAAAATGGAAAACAAATATTCTCTGGCAATGGAAAACAAACATTACAGTAAAGTAATACGTAAGTCATGTACGTCAGATAAAGTATGTGTATAAAGTACATGTATGGCAAAAATTTATATGTGTATAAAGTACAAAGGTAAAACATATGTACGTTAGATAATTTGTGAAAATACTTTCTTCTAATTTATCCATAAACATTCATTTCAAAGCACAAATTATAAATTCCGGCATTCCAAACAGTAGATATTCAGCAGCTCATCAATCAAGGACGGAAATTGGACTCAATTATTTAGAAACCGAGAGTTAGGGAATTATGCTTTAAATTACACACAAACAACGATTTTCGGAAAGCAATTGTTTCATTTTAGCGTTGATCGGATGACATTATTTTAATGGCCATTAAATTTATTACGGTCCCCATAAAAATGTAGGAATTAAACGCTGGCCTTTAACAGCATTGCTTCACTCTGAAGATAGCTCTAAGATTATTGCAAGTAAAAAATATTTAATCGAATAGATATTGGAAATAAATAATTTGGAATACTCTATTATATTATAATACGTAAATATGGATTATGGACGTCATAATACGGTAAAAAAAATTACAAATATAATTATAAAATATTTGGTAAATTGTTAACGGAAGTTTAGATAAATGCCAAAATAGTTGTTCCATGACAAATATGGAACATTGCGAATTGTGGAGCGAGTACAACCGATAAAGATGGTTCTTGTGCTACTCCCACAATACTTATACATTTCCCTTGGCCAACACCTGCGAAAGGGTGAGCAAGCAATGTTTCTGAGAAATATGGACAGCGATGGCTGAGTTACAGAGGGGCTCACAGCAGGGAGCTTTTGGGGAGAGCTGACCCTTTGACCATTTCCGGAAGCACGTGCGCCCAGGTTCATGGGAACTTTGGCCCAGCTGTCAGATATTAATTCTGGGGTGATAACTATCCCCCTGTCATCACAGCATCCAATAGCTGGATATAATTCTGGAATATCCAATCAAAATACCAGAGGCTTCTGTTGGGGGAGCCAATAATAGTCCTGGTGCGTAATTGTGTAGGGGGGCACATATTCCGATGACCGAGAGAGAGTGAGTTTTTTGAGGGAAGTTTTGAGAAGACTTGATATTTTGATTCCGATGAAATAAGTCCTCAATCCACGGAGCAGATGCCGGACACCCTTCGCCTACCGACTCGCTGATGAGCTATTCTTCGAGATACGGATGTATGCCATGCATGTATTTTTACATACTGTGTCGATGACACGATTTTCCTTTCTCTCTCTCTCTCGCCGCATTGGTTTAGTCTTCATATTCAGGATAATTAGTTTTTGTGTAAACTAAAATAATTATATTTTAAAGTAACATGTGTTTAGATACGAGTCGATTTCAATCTTAATGTAATTTAATCATGGAGAATTTTACTTATATGTTTTAAATGGGCAATTTTTGAAAGTCATGTTTGAAAGCCGTTCTTTTGCAACGGGATCAATATTGTGCAAGGAGATGATGTTTGATATTAATCATACTTTTATTGGGATGTCAGTAGAATATTCCATTGTTATTATAATCAGTGTGAAAATAAATATTGTTATTGTTTTATGTCATGTCCGCTGTCCTCATTTTCCATTAAATTGATTTATATGTAATTTTTATTCGACACGGCCAATGTCGGAGATTGGTTTAATGAGTAGTAATACTGATTTATGCGTTCTGACTGAACGTGTGGTGAAAATCCACGCATCAATAGTGTTAAAATATTCCAAAAAAATACCCGGGTACACTTTATGTGAAATCAGAAGATAATGCGAAGGAACTTCATAAATTGATTACCGATTATGCCAGGGTAAACATGTTTATTCTGCAAGATTCCTTAGAGGAGAAGATTGCCATTCTTCCACTATAATGGGAATTGTTTTATCTGAATCGTTTCATTTCCACAAACATAGTGCTTATTGGTTGAGTTGTCTGAAGAGTAACTCTAGGAGTTAATAACAATCTGATTTATAAAATCGCTGACTTATAAGTGTTTTGATACTTTCTATACACTGTGAAATACTCTGTGAAACACGTATATATATATATATATATATATATATATATATATATATATTTGTCAAGAACTTTGCAGAAGTTTATATAACAAGTTTTTAGGAATCCAACAGGATAACCGTTTTCCAATGCCACTTTAGTTAATTGCCGTTCCCAATTAATGCGCTTTTCACAAGTAGAATTTAATTTACGATATCTATTAAAATGATTACATATCATATTTCTTAATACGTTAATACTGATATTGCTATGCCAAGGTGTTATATATTTTATATCACATTAGAAACTTTTCCGTTTATCATAAAGTTTATAACAAAATTGATCTTGTTGATTAAGATACAAAGTTATATCCAAAAATACCACTTCACCTTTATTACTTTCCACTGTTTCAATCAATTCAAGGCCACGTGGGTAAAAACCAAAATCAAAGTGAAAAGAACATTCAGTATGTGCGAGAATGTTTTACAGTGTACGCTTGGAATGTTTCGATGCCCATAAATTAAACTTTTAACATGTTAAAATATAAAGCTTGGCAAGTGGTATATTTATTTCACTCCTTTCGCTCCTAAAAATTTATTCCAAAATTATATAAACAGACAGTTAAGTTTCGACCTCTTACGGTCGGATGTGGTTCATACTTGACCAGGGCCAATACATTGCTGGCATATTTATTAAAGCCTGTACTGAAGAAACCTACCACCAACCTCTCTGAAGGACTTACGGACCCACATGTTTAATGTGATCGTCCTCCGCGTGAACACGGCAGCAGTTTTGGCAGTGGCAGGAATTGGACCCGGGCCTACCAAGTGCAATTACCGCGCGCTAACCACTAGGCTACTGTGTCCTCCGCGACAATCTCCATAAATTTCATTTTATTCACCCAATTTAGACCGGAACCCAGTGGGGGAAGCATCACCAGGGACCGTACCCTTCTTCCCCTACCACCAACCTCTCAGAAGGCCTTACGGACCCACATGTTTAACGTGATCGTACTCCGCCTGAACACGGCGGCAGTTTAGGCAGTGGCGTGAATCAAACCCGGGTCAACCGCTAACTTCCAGCGCGCTAATTTACAATTTAAATTGACCATAAGCTAAGCTCTTAATTCCATCATCCTCATTCCATCGTTCCATCATTTAAAATACCCATAAAATTAAAATATCCATTTAAAATATCCACAAATTAAAATATCCATTTTAAATATCCACAAATTAAAATATTCATTTAAAAAATCCATATCGTTCCATCATTTAAAATATAAATATAATAATTTCTACAATACATATGCTTAGCTTTTAATTAATTTATAACCGGATGCGGGAAACGGAAAGCAAACACTAATGTGGTTTTTTATTGTCCCACCCATCGCTATGCATATTCAGAACCGTGACGTCACCTCCACTTAGACACAAACCGGCGCTATTGAAACGCGTGCTTGAGGGAAACGGGCGAAGGGAAATGGGAACTTCTTTCGCCCGCCGATGAATTTTAAAGTCATGACTTCTTTAAAATTCCGATCCAGTGGCCAATTTTGATTATTTCTTGACCAAATTGAGCTTGTAAGAAAGCCAGATGTTTGAGTTTTTTAAAAATGTAAATTATTAGTCGAAATTATGAGTACATTTTACTATGCGAGAATATAACAAGAAAGATCAATCATGCTTAAAACATTGATTATGAAACACTTTCCAACTTCAATGCAATTTTATTTAAGCAAGTCTAAAATGCAATACATTCCTTCATACTTCATTGAAAAAAATGAACTTCATTCAAATGACGGCATTGAAACATAAATTGCCTGGTTTAAACATCTCTAAAATGCGATACATTCCTCGGTAATATTTTTAAAACAATCATAATACTACGATAATTTATTATATTTGAAAACTTCATCGAATGCAACTGAAATTCATTCAAATGACGTCAGAGAAAAAATAACACGCCTGGATCTCTCTATAAAAACAGCATTTCATTCATAACGTTTTCCCATTCATTTCATTCATCACAATACTATAATAATTTATTTTATTTAAAAATTAAGACCATGGAGCTACAAGTAATTAAACTCTATGCTTAAAACTTCATGGGAAAAAATCGTCCTTCTCTTTGTAAAATCAATGAATATTTCATTCATATCAGCTATGCAGACTCCATGAACTAAATGATTTTGTGTTAAAGAAATGCAGCAATTCTAATACAACTCATTCTTCATATTTTGCTGTTTACATTTTGCATAAGTGAAAAATAGGCTTCGTCGTAGACTTAATCAAATTTGGATGATTATTCAAACTCAAATATATTGTAATTGCGTTGTTTCAGTATGCAGATGCACAGAATTTAAGCAAAAATAAAGTGGTTTTAGGACGGATACAACACTCAATATGAATTAAAAAGAACTTCAAAAATCACGATTTTGAGACAAGATGGATGTCATATATCATTTTGAAGTGGGTCATGTGTTCATTTCATATCATGGTCACGTGATCGCTTCATATAAGAGGTGTAATTATTATTTTAATTTTTTATCTTTAAAAAACTACTGAATATATTTCGCTGATTTTTTTTATATATTTTATGGAACAGTATGAATATTACCTAAAATTTTCGAAGAAATTTGTGAATTTTAAATCCGTTTAAAAAATGTTTGAAAAATTAGGTCCCATACGGCTCAATGTATTTCATTTCTTCAACCCGGGTTCAATCCAAAACTATTTGGGTGATATTATTCATTTATATTCCCATAGGTCCTACAGACCGTCTGAACAACATACTGAAATTCCATGTTGATTAAGTCATTTTTACGTCAGTTATCGTGCTGACGGACAGACAGGCAGACAAACAGACAGACATAATGAACAAAGTCATAAACACTTTTCAACTTTGTTGTAAAGTGTTAAAAACCAAAAATCGTTCTTTTGAACTGAAAGTGACTTTTGTTTTAAAATCTTTTAAATTATTATCTTTTTATTTATTTTAATTTTTACTCGTAATTGTGTGTTCTTTCCGGTGGTGTGATTTATCTTTTTCTACGGCGTCTGGATGGTGGAGAAAAAAGAGCAAAAATGGCAAAAAACGGTCGAAATCGCATAAAACATTAAATAACAAGATCAACAATCAACAAGATAAATTTTGTTATAAACTTCATGATAAAAGAAAAAGTTTTCAATGTGATATAAAATATATAACACCTTGGAATAGCAATATCAGTATTAACGTATTGAGGAATATGATATGTAATCATTTTAATAGATATAGTAAATTAAATTCTATTTGTGAAAAGCGCATTAATTGTGAACGGCAATTAATTAAAGTCGCATTGGATAATTGTTATCCTGTTGGATTCCTCAGAACTTGTTACATAAACTTCAGTAAAATTCTTTACAAAGACAACGTATCCAGACTTTAACGATCTGTTACCATTAGTTAAAACGGTAACTTTGTATTAACTGTGACTGTTTCTTCGCTGTTATGGCTGTATAGAAATAATTTTCTTTTGGAATCCTTGAACATCGTTTTCTAACTCTCGTTTCCTTATGGTTGATTCCTTTTCAAGCCGTTTTCGGCTTTTTTGGTTTTTGAATCCTGGATTTTGTTTCCTTTGGGATTCTGTTTTCCGTTCACACGGTTTTGGAACTGCTTCGAGCCATCACTGTTACTGGGAGGGTTTCTTAGGAATAAAAGCACGCTTTTAACCAGGAATAGGGCTCACAATCCCTCTAGACATTAATGATCCATCGTTAGCACTCATTTGATCCTTTTGATAACTTTCATACTTGAATTGCAAATTTAAATATTCCTTTTTGGTATATATTATGAATGAGAAATAAGTGCTGCATATGTGCCTTTACTCACTTCATTTTGTTTTAGATACTTAGATTGTCATTATATATAAATATATATATATATATATATATATATATAAACACACATACAAAAATAAAGCTTTGGCTGACGATAATTTGTTGAATATTTTAGACATGAAGTTGAAATTGTTGAAATTTTCATGAACGCCTGTAATTGTGGCTTATCATATCAGTTTGCCGAAATTGTCAACAAAGTATCTGACAAAATGAGCAAAGTTTGCAAAATGTTTTACAGTGTACGCTTGGAATGTTTAGATGCCCGTAAATTAAACTTTTAACATGTTAAAATTTAAAGCTTGGTAAGTGGTACATTTATTTCGCTCCTTTTTTACTTTCCTTATATACATAATGTATAAGGAAAGTATTGTGGAGGGGTCGAAAATTCGAATTCGGGTTTTCGACGGGAGAGCACGTTTCAAGCATCCCTGATCACAAATCAAACATTTCTGAAGTGATGTGTGTGTGTGTGTCAGTGAGTCTGTGGAGACGATAACTGACGAACGAATAGACCGATTCAAACGAAATTTGGTACAAAAATCAAAATCCGTAAACGCTGGAAGCTTATTGTTTTTTTACGCAATCGAATATTCAGAACCCCCGTAAATTTTCAAGTGACATTTTGAAAAAATCATCAAAAACTCAAAACCGCTAATAAAGTTACGCAAATAGACATTTCTTAGGTAATTTTTCATTAGAAAACGATTGACATAAATTTTAGAACGCTAACATGAACCGTTCCCGAGATGTTGCACATTTTTCAAAAAATTATCAAAAAGTTATATAAAATAAAAAAAAATATTTCCTATTGAGAAACATGTTCACTTTTCATATGTAATACAATGCGATAAATTTGTTGACATCATTCTCGTGGATCTAGCTCGTTCCATTCATGAAAAAAGATACTTTGAGTAATTCTTTTGTAATTGAACGTCAATAGTCATTTATCTGCTGTAAGAATAACATATTTCTCCGTCCATAACGCTTGGCGAGATTTTAGCGACGAATTTAGCAGAATGTCGCCAACTTGGCGACATTTTTAATTGATGCCAAATTAACAAAAATCTTGCCAAATTTATAAAAATGACGCTAAATCAATGAAAATGACGACTCATTGAAGAAAATGAAATATCTTGGAATGAATATAAGTATCTACTATAAGAATAACATTTTTTTAAACTGTAAAAGTAGTAAATTCATTGCATTATATAAGGAAAGTCATGTGTTTCCCACATCAGATTTTTTAATTTTACTTACATATTAAATCAGTTTCCCTACTATTGTATTTTCTAGCTCATGACTTTTTTTTAATCTGTTTCACAGAGAAACGGGAAACAGTCATTCCATTACAGTTATAAATTTGAATTAATTTGTTATTATTAATTTATTTTCATTATAATAATGTTATTATATTTTTTTTTATTTGTGACCTTATTAAAATATATAGCATGAGACGTTTCGTTTCATAATTTTGCTGCCCTGATTATATGTTTTCCCAAATTGCCTTTATTTTATCGCTCTTCGGCACTATTAGGAAATATCCTTAACACGTTCCAGACGATGTAGATCCCTGAAGTCCGACACAGAACTTTTCTTCCAGCCCGCATCCGGCCCTGATTGTCGACATTTAATTTTCCGTTTAGCCGGCGTTGGATTGTACACTTACAAAACTTAATTTGTATAACATTAACACTTCAAAAATTGTAATTTATATTACATAAATATACTTACACTTCTTCAGTGTATACAGGGTGTCCCAAAAATATTGAAAGATTTTTACCTATTGGAGATAAGTGGGCAGTGTAAATTGCAAAAATGTTGAAAGTAAAGTAGGAAATATGACTACGTAATGAAATAGTCCTCCCATTAATTTTCAAAAAGATACACTTTTTAAATTTTTATACGACCCTTTTAGACAAATTTGGTCAATCAAATAAATTTTTATTTTTAATGCCACAAGATCATTAAGAAACCGCATATCTGTATTTTTAAAATTGAGCGAGTTATATTTCATTGAAAATTGAACTTTGTGAATGGGGACCATATACCGAATTAGAAATGTAAATTTGTGACATATCACAAAAAAGATAATACTGGATGATAATTTATAGGATACCCAACCGCGTAGTGAGTACCATTGCTTTATATGATCTCCGTATGTGTAATGCTTTATTTATAAGTATTTGTGATTAGAGAATGGTATAATAATTAATAATGTTTTGAAAAATATGATAAATCAAGTTATTAAATGCTATTAGAAGCGCAAGAATTGCTGAAGGGTAGTTGGGTTAGAATATTTTGCATAACTTTATACGTTTTACATCACTTTATAAATATTACGAACTGAACATATAACTTTACTATATTAGTATATATATTCAAATCTGAAGTAAATTTTGTTATGTTTTGCACAATATGTTATAAAAGCACTTCAAAACAGTTACAACACAAATGGCACATATAAGAATAAATTCATTTCTTTAAACATTGTACGAAACATGGTCTAGTTTAATTAAAACAACTTAGAGACTAAAAATAGGTTCCTTAAACTGTAATTAGTCTTTATGAGAACTGTTTAGAAACAAAGTACTATTTGTCATTCAACATTTACACTTAAACGTTTCACCTGTAAAATACATTGTCTGGGATTATTTTTACCGAATGTATTCGAACACGCTTTCTTTATCTTTGAAGTTTGATACAAAGTTCTGAGAGAGCCTTCTCAATTGTGAAATTTCGTACTCTAGTTTTTGAAAACATGAACTGTGTGCTTAGGTTAAAGTGAAATTTATAATAAAAGTTGTATAAGACATAAAATATGTAGAGACCTTTGCTACCGCAACCGGGAATCAAACCTTGGATCTCCGAACTGGCCACTCGGCCCTCTACCATAGAAGTACTGAACGAAATTGCAAGTACTTATCGTCGAAATGGACGCTTCATTCTCCATCCTCTAATGTCAGATTGGCGGCCAACTGATAATCTCACTGACCACCTCCTGATATTTTTACCTCAGGTTAGTTTGCTGCTACCACTATATCCTGCGTGGTCGTTACCTACTAAATTTGAAATCGGTGCTCACTCTTCCAGAATCCATTGAATTTATACTAGCCGTACTAGGGTCACTTTCAAACCCCGACATTTTTATTTGTATTTTTTCTAATTTTTCTTTTTTAAATTTTATTCTAAATTTCTGTTTTTGTTTTTTATGTGTCTAATTTATTTTTCCTTTTAATATATTTTATTTTTATATATTTTCTAAATTTCACTTATAAAATTTCATTATTTTCTTTATTTTAATCTATTTTTCATTATGTTATTATACCTTACTCTAAATTTTATTTTTCAATGATCTTTTTATCTTTATTCGCAATAAACTTTTTCCCATTTTTGAAAAATGGACGTACTTGTCAAGTTCAACTATAATGTAAATCTGTCTGTTTAATCACAATATTTGTTAATGTAAATCTGTCTGTTTAATCACAATATTTGTTATCAATTGTTATCTTTTTAGATCTAAATAAATGTTCGTTTGGCGGGATGGTACACCTTGGGTGCCTCCTGAGTGCAGGAGGTATCCTTTCCCGGCCGTGCAGCTAGCTACTCTAAACCCACTATGTGAGTCGCACGGTCTGGGGTCTTCAGACCTCCGACGTATTTGTACTAATCAACAGAGTTGATTTGTTCGGGCGTCATTGTAAAGAGTCTTACTGCCCCAAACGGGATTCGGACCCTGTATCTCCGAACTGGCCATCAGACGCTCTACCACTGATTTACCTGGCCGAAATAGCAAACTCTTATTTCCCAAGTGGATTCTGAAATTGGGAACTGCATTTTTGTAGAAATTATGAGCTACACCCAGGAGTGATTAGTGTCTTATAGTACCCGTTTGTCAATCAGACCTGTATGGTTTCGCTCTCTTTCAGAAAGGGAGAAACTATTAAGAAGGTATTACGCATCGACCGATGTAAGGTATTAGGAGGGATTCAACACATGAAGTGAGGAGAGCGGTTAGTACTTGGGTGGGTGACCACCTGGGAACACCGCGTGCTGTTGGCACATTTCGGGCGCGGTAGCCCGGTGGTTTGCGCGCTGGATTTGCACGCTGGCACAACTGCCACCGCGTTCATGCCGAGTACGATCACGTTAAACATGTGGGTCCGTAAGTCCTTCCGAGAGGTTGGTGGTAGGGGAAGGAGGGTACGGTCCCTGTGGATGCCTTCCCCACTGGGTTCCGGTCTAAATTGCGTGGCACTTCCCGGCTGTCCAAACAGTTACCTTACACCTTTCTGGTAGGTCGGACGGTCTGGGTCTCAACAACAACAACATGATGTGAGAAGTTTCTTTGTTACTTCAAACCTGAGGGAAACAAGTAACACTGGCCTCTAGCGATCTAACTCACACACGAAATTAAATTATTTTATATCTCGAAACTTAAGAATCCAACTGGAAATCCAGTCATATGTGCTATCTTTGTAGGGCTTTCAAAAGTGTACAAATTAATAACTTACTATTTACAGTATTGTGGCAATTAATTGAGAAATGCAGTTTTTTTTTTATAAAATTCAGTTTTATTCAAGTTTTCTATGGATACATTTAAAACTAATAAGTGATATGACCTCCCCGAGACTTTATAACATCACAGACACGTTTCGGCATGGAATGTACTAGACTAGCACATGTAGTTTTAATTTCAATGTCTCTGAACCATATGTCAATAACGGCCGAAATTAGCTTGTCCATCGTCGTACAGTCAAATTTGTGAAGCCGTTTTTTGACAATAGCCCACAAATTTTCTATGGGATTCAAGTCTGGTGAATTCCCGGGCCAATCCAGTACGGTAATATTTTTTTTGAGCAGAAATTTTTGATTCGCTTCGAAGTGTGACATGGCGCGCTGTCTTGTTGGAAAACGCAATCTCCGTTCGGCCACAGTTTAGCCATGGTTGGAAGCACTTTTTGGGTCAATATGACTTCGTAACTGGCACTGTTCATCATTCTCTCTACGGGAACATGAGATTCTGTCCCCAAAACGCTGAAACAACCCCCAAAACATCTTTTTGGGCGGATGCTTGGGTGCTTGATTGATGTGGTGCTGATTGAGAGGTTCTCCTTGGCTCCTTCTCACGAACATAGATCTAAATCCCTGAACCACAAAATGTGTTTCGTCAGAAAAGAGAACTTTCTCCAAGTCCTTCTCAGTCCATGTTTTATATTTCCGTGCCCATTCCAACCTCTTTTTCTTCATGCGAAGCGTCAGAAGCTGCTTCTTGTACGGTCGACGTGCTCTCCGTCCGCGTTCTAACAGCCTGTATCGCACTGTTGAAGGTGCAATATCAACACTAGCTGCCACCATGGACTTAGACAGGTCAAAACTGGTTAATCGAGGATTTTTAACACTCATGCGATGTAAAGTTTTGTCGTCACGAGTCGAAGTTGATCTTTTTCGGCCGCATCTTCCAGAGCGGTTGGTTCCAGCAATTCCTGTTTCCTGAAACCGCTTCCAGATCCTTTCGACACTTGCTGTACTCACTCCACATATTTTACCTATTTCCTCGAACGTCTTAGAAGTGTGTTCTCTAAGCGCAATCACTTTAGCACGTGTTTCCGCGCTGATATCCATGACGCTAATGAGCCCCGCAACAACAGAGAAACTACCACTGCGGAACACCTGCCACCTGGCGGAGGAATTTGAACACCTGCTACTTACCAGGTGCATACGAACACCTGATACTTTGATAATAACTGCAATTTGAACTCTGAGCTAATTTGGACTGCTTCTTCCTAAGCTTACGTGTGATAAAACGAAAAAAATGACATTTCTCAATTAATTTCCACAATACTGTATAATCAGGTAATATATGGAAATTATATCCAGTTTTAAATAGTAAAGTATGAAAAATATATTCTCTGATATATATCTCTTGCATATTATTAGATTATATATTTTCTTATATAATTTTAAAACTAAGAACCCTATCCTAAATCTAATTATGTGTTATTATATGGATTTAAACAAGTACTTGCGAGATAAACATTGTTTTCGTGATATAAGCATTACAATCTTTAAAGAAAGAAAAATGTTGAATCTTCTTTCACTTAACAAGACAAATGCTCGAAAACTATAAAATACAACTTTAAGACCATATTAAACATGAGAGCATATTTTAACATAAGAGTTTTACAAAGAAAATATTGATCTACAGATCAGATTTTTCACTAAACTTTTCTATTCACTTGCTTTTCATATCAGTATTACTTTCCTTATATACATAATGTATAAGGAAAGTATTGTGACGGGGTCGAAAATTCGAGTTCGAGTTTTCGACGGGAAAGCACGTTTCAAGCATCCCTGATCACGAATCAAACATTTTTGAAGTGATGTCAGTGTGCGTGTGTGTGTGAAAGTATGTGTATGTGTGTGTGTGTGTGTCAGTGGGTCTGTGGAGATGATAACTGACGAACGAATGGACCGATTTGAACCAAATTTGGTACAAAAATCACAATACGTAAACACTGGAAGCCTGTTGTTTTTATACGCAATCGAATGTTCAGAACCCCCCTAAATTTTCGAATGAAATTACGAAAAAATCGTCAAAAAATCAAAACCACTAATAAAGTTACGCAAATAGACATTTCTTATGTAATTTTTCATTAGAAAACGATTGACATAAATTTTAGAACGCTAACACGAACCGTTCTCGAGTTATTGTACATTTTTCAAAAAAAATATCAAAAAGTCATGTAAAATAAAAAAACATATTTTCTATTGATAAACTTGTTCACTTTTAATATGTAATACCATGCGATAAATTGGGTGACATCATTCTCGTGGATGTTCCATTCATGAAAAAAGATACTCTGAGTAATACTTTTGTATTTGAACGCCAATAGTCATTTATCTGCTGTAAGAATAACTTATTTCTTAGTGCATAACGCTTGGCGAGATTTTGGCGACGAATTTGGCGGAATGTCGCCAACTTGGCGACTTTTTGAAATGTTGCCAAATTAACGAAAATATCGCCAAATGGATAAAAATAACGCCAAATCAATGAAAATGACTACTAATTGTCGAAAATTCAATGTCTTGGAAAGAATATTACTATCTACTATAAGAAAAACCTATTTTTTTACTGTAAAAGTAGGAAATTCATTATATTATATAAGGAAAGTCATGTGTTGCCCACATCAGATTTTTTTATATGTGAGAAGATGTTTTGAATGAAAAAAGCAATGTGAAATAAATGCTCATTCGGATAATTTTTATTTTAATTTTTCGTAAAAACATATAGTATAATAATTAAAAATTATAATTAAAACATGAAAATTTTTATATATTCATAAACGGTCTTTATTTCCAAGAAATAAAGTGTAGATTGTGAACATTTATGTTTATGTGAAGATATAAGCATTAGACGTAGTTAACATTCTTCGTAACGCGCTTATTTCAGACAATATCTCGACTGCCGTTACTCACGCCAAAACACCGCGACACTGTTCATCTGTTCGAAGTCGTACGACACACATATTGGAGCTTATGCTAAAATAGTGTCCCTGTAGCAGATATTACCCCTCCCCACTCCCATGGACCGATTTCACACTTACACTTTCGTCAGCATAGGATAGCTGATATTAACAATGGGAGCTAGGAAACTTGTTATGTTTCACATGTTCCTTACCACAAAATAAATAGTGCTACGAAATTTTGTGGCAAATATATAGCAAAATTTTTTATAGCATAAATAAACACTTTCACAAAATTGGGCATATCGCAAGTTTTTCGAAGAGCATCTTATAATCTCGAAGCCAGTTCATAGATGCTGTTATCTGCAATGCGTGTGCAATACTAATAGAGTATTCTTCAAAATATAAGCTTTTTGGATTATATTAGATAATCGTTCCAAATTATATGATAATAATATCATCTACGATTTTTTTTCTGTTTTTTGCATTTTGGACCTACATGACGATTAAAAAAAATATGGGTCAAATTTTACGTGGTGGTAGTGCTGCACACCAAATCAAGCATATTTTGTCATAGTTTAATGGGTCGGATATGAAACGTAAATGCTCCAGTGGGAGCTTAATGGTAAAATCGATGGCATGAGGCGAAAACACAAGAATGACTTAGAAGTTGTAAAATGACATTTAATAAGCAACAATATATATATATATTTATTTATATATTTATATATATATATATATTCTCAATAAGCAATATTGCTCAAAAGAGCGACCGCCAAACTGAATGCTCTTCTCATATGGCAATGGAGGGATTGGCGAACTTTCTCGAACAGGGCAGGCATGTTCCGCCATTCAGAGGCAGCGGCTGAAATTCTGCAAAAAGTCACTCTTCAGATTCAAGGGGAGTGTCATAGATGGAACTCTTGAGATGTCCCCAAGAAAAGAAGTCAAGACAGGGCAGATCGGGCTATCGTGGAGACCAAGGTATGGGACCACATTTTTTAAATCAGCCTGTATGTCATAAAATAAAAATATATTTCAAATGTTACTAAATGAATATATAATTTAAAATTTTATGCAGTTAAATAAAGAATATCTTAAATATTACATTATAGAATGCACTTTAAATACACTTATCCAAGAAGAAAGGAAATATATTTTGTGTTTGTAAATTTTAAAAACGTTAATACATTCTATCAGGATGTAAAGGCCATATCTATCCTGACTCAAATTAAAGAAGTACATAGACCACATACAACTGTACTTTAATTGTTAAGGATTACATATCTCATTAATATATAATTAATTTTGGTTTATTACTTAATTTTAATTTATTTAATCACAAGTGGTTAACATTTTAAAATCAGACTTACCCTCCAAGGTAGCTGAAAATCCATAATTATAATTAATTTCAAAAGGCTTGGAGTTAAAAGAAGAGGCAGGTGTGGATCCAAAATAACATTTATTAATATATATATATATATATATATATATCTTTATAAGCAAGAGAAGAGAATATTTATCCATTCCACAGTCTTATAACAATAACTTAATGCATAATCACATAAACCATATTTAATTATATTACTACTCATATAGCATTTTTTAATATCATTTAAGTATGCTTCATCATTACAATTTTAAATTTTAATATTCATCATACTAGTATTATATTCTTTTATCTATGTCTCTATGGGAGTTTCATTTAACATTATTCAATCAGTATTAGATTTGAGCATTGTAAATAAATGCTATAATTCAATGGCAATCCATTAAAGATTGTTTAAAGTGTTGCTACATTTCATTATCTCAATCAATAGTTACAAATAGCACTGTTTTAGTTTCTGTCTTTATCTCTTCATTATATTATTCTAATTAATTAGAGTCATTGGACAATGGAATTACAATATTAGAAATGGAGTAACTTACGGGCATGATATGCTGAGGCTTGTAGGTTGAGGTACCTGCTACTGTCATCAGCGACATAAAGTTAGTATTTTCTTTATTGCTCGGAATGTTTCTGTTTTCACCATTTGTGAGTCCACAGAATTACTGCACAGCATTAGTGATGATGTAAAGTTTCTCGGCCATAATTTAGCCATTGACAACAGTAGATCAGAGGTAGCTGGGCGTATCAATTGAGCAGTAATCCGTTTCATAGCCATCGATTATTCCAATATCACCGCTTTCAGCTCATCAAAAGATGTCACCATCGTCGATTGATATTATGAACATTCCATAATTAATTTCCGGAGCCTGTATCGGATCAACCCTCCACATTAGGACCCCAAGTCATGTATAGAGTCACTCAAATCTTAGAGCCAGCATTCGTTTTTGTATAGGTCAGCAACAGACCAAAATTTAGAAACATTTTTTAAAAAAACATAGCGAGCGAAGTGGGCCTCTAAGCCTAACGTATGGCTCGGGTCATCCGGACTCCTGTCCGTCGTTTCGTACATACGATTCTTAACCAGCACAGCGTGGCCAAATTTATGCAGTTATCATTTTTGTAGAAAAAAGCCCAGAGTGGCCGGCGCAAGCCGGACCACACTTTTTCGACGACTCTCTCCTCTCTTATTTTTTTTTATTATATTTTTGCTGCGCTAGTCATAGCGCTCTTGCAGGACATCTGTAATTGGCTACTCCTTGACTTACAAAAACCTCTTATTGGACGTGGCCTACTATAATGCAAAATCAAAGGGGATATGATGTTGATTTCCCCCTTGAAGCGTCATGCCCATCTGCAACTTGTGTCCAGCTGTACTGTAAGATGGGAGTAACTTTTCCCCATTATTTTGGGAAGTTGACAGTGAAAATGGCTATCTTCAAATGACAGTCCATGTTAACTTTAAGAGTGCAGAATATCAGTTTTAGGTTTCTATGGGAAACAAAGTTTGTGGCTGTGAAGGAATCTTGACTGACCGTAACGGGTTAAGCAATGTAAAATCTTCCTTGCACGTGCTAAAGGGGGGGGGGGTGCGTAGACAGCTCTCTTTTGCTGCTGTGAGCTCGTCCTGCAAATGTTACATCCCGTGTGAAAATGATTTTGAAAATGGCTCTTTTGCCAGGCGAATGCCTTTAGAATACTTTATAAGAGAAAACTTGTAAAAATCCAATTTTGCAAAAAATTAACTTCATCATTAAAATTTAAATTAAAGAAGGTTTAGAAGGTTCTCAAAACACTGTGCATTAATTAGGATTGCACAAAATGTCATATCTCTTATGACACATTCTTTATAATTTGGATTTAAAAACTTCGTAACATTTTAGCAACGTCGATAAAAATGCTGTCTGACCCAAAATCTGGAATATTTGATGTAATCATATTATTGTAAAACATATATGGCAATTTAAAATACTCTTGGCTAAAATATTCCGCATTTAAAGCAAACCAATTCCATAACTCAGCATGAAAATAATTCTCAAAGTAAATACGATAAAACAGTCAAAGAATTCCCAGTGTTTATTTAAGCTCCGCAATTGTTGTCTTCCAACCAGCATTGCATGAATCTTGGCGAATCTAGAGCAAACTCTTCAACGATTCTGCGTGTAGAAAGCGTTCAGTCCCCACTCTTGCCTCTCTAATTTTTATGGAATGCCACTTAATTTCATTTATATACAATCTCATTATATTTTTCTCTCCATAACTGCTTAGGAAAAGTTACTTTAATTTTTCTGCATTTGTTAAGTCGGAAATGAGAAAAATGGATTTATTTTACTGTCTGCAATTAAAATATTTGAATTGTAGCGGCTGAAATTCTGCAAAAAGTCACTCTTCAGATTCAATGGGAGTGTCGTAGACGAAACTCTTGAGATGCCCCCACGAAAAGAAGTTAAGACAGGACAGATCGGGCTATCGTGGAGTCCAAGGTATAGGACCACATTTTTTAAATCAGCCTGTATATCATAAAATAAAAATATATTTCAAACGTTACTAAGTGAATATATAATTTAAAACTTTATGCAATTAAATAAAGCTCATCGTAAATGTTACATTATAGATTACACTTTAAATATAATTATCGAAGAAGAAAATAAACTTATCCTTTTGTTTAAAAAATTTAAAAACGTTAATAATCTATTTATGAATTGGAATAAAAAAATAACATTTTAGCAACGTCGACAAAAATGCTGTATGACCCAAAATACAGAATAGTTTATGTAATCATATTACTGTCAAACATATATGGCAATTTAAAGTACTCTTGGCTAAAATATTCCGCATTTAAAGTAAGCTAATTCCAAAACACCCCATGTAAATAATTCTCAAAGCAAATACGATAAAACAGTCAAAGAATTCCCAGTGTTTATTTAAACTCCGAAATTGCAGTCTTCCAACCAGCATTGCATGAATCTTAGCGAATATAGAGCAAACTCTTCAATGATTCTGCGTGTAGAAAGCGTTCGGTCATCACTTTTGCGTCTCTTAATTTCATTTACATACAATCTCATTATATTTTTCTCTCCATAACTGCTTAGGAAAAGTTACTTTTAATCTTTCTGAATTTGTTAAGTCGGAAATGAGAAAAATGTATTTCTTTTACTGTCAAAGCATGTAGTTGCAATTAAAATATATGAATTGTATTTTTAGATTAATTTTGTAATGCGTTATTTGGATGAGTACAAGAAGTGCAATAAAAGAAATGATATACAATGTAAAAAAAATCTGATGTGGGCAGCACATGACTTTCCTTATATAATTCAAATAATGTACTACTTTTTCAGTAAAATAATAGCTTCTTCTTATAATAGACATTGATATTATTCCCAAGATACTGAATTTTCGTCAATTATTCGTCATTTTTATCCATTTGGCGATATTTTCGTTAATTTGATAACATTTTAAAAGCCGCCTAGTTGACGACATTCCTGCAAATTCGTCTCCAAAATCTCGTCAAGCGTTATGGACGGATAAATAAGTTATTTTTATAAAATATAAATGACTATTGGCGTTCAAATACAAAAGTATTACTCAACGTATCTTTTCTCATGAATGGAACGAGCTAGATCCTCGAGAATAATGTCATCAGATTTATCGCGTGATATTACATATGAAAAGTGAACATGTTTTTCAACGATTAATATATTTTTTTTCTATTTATGGGATTTTTTAATAAAATTATTAGAAAAATGTGCCATAACTCGAGAATGGTTCATTGTAGCCTTCTAAAGTTTACGTCAATCATTTTCTACCGTACTTTTCAAAATTGTCAATTGTTTTTTTCAAAATTTTACTTGAAAATTTAGTGGGGTTCTGAACATTCGATTGCGGTTAAAAACAATAAGCTTACAGTATTCACGGATTGTAATGTTTGTAGTTTATACCAAATTTCATTCTAATCTCTCTATTTTTTCACGAGATATTATCTCCACAGACTCACTGACCCCCCCCCCCCCCCCACACACACACACACAGACATCACCTCAAAAATGTTTGATTCGTGATCAGGGATTCTTGAAACTTGCTTTCCCGTCGAAAACACGAATTCGAATTTTCGACTACGTCACAATACGTCCCTTATTCATCTATCTATATAAATAAAAATGAAAATCTGTCTGTCTGTCTGTCTGTCTGTCTGTCTGTTTGTCACACCATCACGGGAGAACGGCTGAACCGAATTTGATGAAATTTTGTGGGTAGCCCAGAAATAGCCCCACTTAAAATTATATCCGTGTTTTGAGTTTCTACGACCAGTGGTTCTCGAGATATTAGTAAAAAACGAAATTTTCGTTTGTCTCATCATCACGGAAAAACGGCTGAACCGAATTTAATGAAATTTGGTGAATAGCCTTGAAATATCCCCCCATAAATTTTGTCCAAGTTTCGAGTTTCTAAGACCTGGGGTTGTCGAGATATTAATGAAAAACGGAACTTTTTCCTAGGAGTTCTACTCCCTAACTCCGTGGTTTATCCAAACGAAAAGCTTGAAAATCGTTTGAAAGTGAATTAAAATTTAATCTCTGAGTTTGATGGGAGATTTTTTGCGTTAATTAGTCACCTTCTGAAAACATGAATTGTTGGAAACATGATTTAAAGGGGAAATCTATCTCCATGGTTCATGGTTTATTTAAAACAAGCTTTTGCGGAACAATGAGAAGTATAGAGAAATCAAAATCGTTATTTCATTTCGCAGTTTATGTTATAAGACATGACATATTTAACATGTTATAAGATTCTATCTTATATCATGTTACTCAGAAACGCAATTAAATTAAATCTGTCTGTTAATTTTAATAATTATTTTTTCGATTTGAATAATAAATAAATGGATATAAAAATATATTTTAGAAAAGAACGATTTGATTTTTCTTATAGCATTTTTGACTGGATAATATCAATTACGGTCTTCAGGTTTAAAAATTATTATTATTTATATTTTCGGGGATTATTGATTCAAGGATTATTGATATTTTCAAGTTATTATGCAATTATTTTATTATGACAAAAATTGTTTAAACTCATATATTGTATGTTGTACGAATCTTCTACAAATACACGTGTATATCTTTTAATCTACGAGAATATAAGTAGTACAGGTATATTGACATATGTTTTGATATATATTGGCATATATTGGAATCAATTACGACCTTCTGGTATAAAGAGTACGGATATTATTGATGTTTTCAATTTATTACGTCATCTCTTTTATTTTGGAAAATATTTTTGAGACGCATATTGTAATACGGGTAATCTTCTACTAACACATTGGCATATTTTCTGATCTTCGACAATATAATTAGTACGGGGTTGCATATATTCATTCAATTCTTATTTTTTCTTCTGTAAATTTGCTTGCAAAAGGGGGCAGGATGTTTTATTCTTCAGATCTGATCGTGAAGATAATTTTGCATAGAGAGAACATATATTCTTAAACTTCTCTTTAGGAGCAATAAATTTAATATTTTAACAGAATTTGCACATGATTGCGAACTCTAAGTTTCTTTAAATTATACAATCCGTACGAATAACGGGTGTGCTGTTAGTGGTTAATAAATTTTAACATTTTAGGAGGATATATCATGTTGCTCGGCATCGCAATTAAATTAAATGTGTTTGTTAATGTTTTTATTATTTTTTTTTCGATTTAAATAATAAATAAATGGATAAATGGATATAAAAGTATATCTTATGAATGGACGATTTGATTTTTCTTTTAATTATATTAATTGCTGACTGCGTACATCAATTTCATTTATTTTGGCAAAGAGTTTTCAAGCTTATATCGTATTTAGCTACTAAACTCATATATTGTGTTTAGCCAATAAATTCATATAGCCGATTGTTGAAACAGAAAAAAGAGTAGAGCGGATATATCTTCTAATACAATTGTAGTGTTTTCATTTAGTATATTGAAACGGGATAAGAATGTTTCATTCAGATCTGCAAATTCAAAGCTACGAATTTGGAGGGATATCGCTAATTTGACAACTTTTCTTAAATTTTGCCAAATTGACGGAAATGTCGCCAAATTGATATAAACGACACACAAACAGCTGCCATAAACTTTCGGGTTGGTCGTGTGGCTTGGGTCTTCTACATATCAATGAAATGTTTTTTTGTTTTGTTAGAAGAGAGTACTGAAATATTGTTTGGTTAGCATTTATCAGTCAGACCAACCATCCTACTTAGTAATACATTTAGCGAATTTTTAAAATGTCACCAAATTGATAAAAATGTTTTCAAATCTATAAAAATATCTTGAAATTGAAAAAATTGCGCTACATAAATGATATTAATTGTTTTTTGTTAGGGGATAGTATTGTGATGATATTTCGTCAATTTGTCGCAAAGTGGAACTGTCAGTTCTACAGTCCCACTTGGCGATAAATTTGGCGATTTTTTAAAATGTCGCTAATTTGACGAAACTGTCGCCAAATGTTCCATAGAAATATAACTATTTAGACGATATTTTTTCTACCAATTTATTTGAAGCAAATGATATCATGTCGCTTAGCAACGGATTTAAATCCAATGTGTTTATGCGGCAGACGATTTTTATTAAATCCTTTCCGATTTGAATAATGAAGATATGTATATAAAATAAATTTCATTGCCATTTCATTTTGGACTGGATAATATCAATTATACTCTTCAGGTTTAAACATTATTATTATTGATATTTTCCGGAATTATTGATTCAGGGATTATTGATATGTTTAAGTTATTACTCCATTGTTTTATTGCGGCAAAAATTGCTGACACACGCATATTGTACGTTGTACGAGTAATCTTCTAGGAATGCACGGGTATATCTTCTAACCTACGAGAATATAAGTAGTACAGGTATATTGGCATATATTTTGACATATATTGGCATATATATTGGAATCAAGTACAGTCTTCTGGTATGAAGATTAAGGGGATTAATTATATATTCAATTTATTACGTCGTCTGTTGTATTTTACCAAAAAACATTTGTGACTCATATTGCAAAACGGGTAATCTTCTACTAATAATCGGACATTATAAGTAGTACGTGTATATCTTCCCATATAATTTTAGCACTTTAATTTTGACATATATTGGAATAAATGACTGTCTTCAGATTTAAAGATTACGGGTTTATTGGTATTTTCAATTTATACATGTAATCTACTAATACAGGTTATATTGTCTAATATTCGCGTATATAATTAGTAGGGGTCCCATACATTTTTAACGCTTTTATTTTGCATATATTGATTCAATTCCATATTTTTTTTTTATATTTGCTTACATAAGAGGTCCAAGATGTTTTATTCTTCAGATATGTCCATGAAGATAATTTTATATAGCGAGAACAGAGATTCTTAAACTTCTTTTTAGGAGCATTATATTAAATATTTTAACAGAATATTTTGATTAAACATGTCATTTAGTCTATATAAATAAAATTGAAAATCTGTCTGTCTGTCTGTCTGTTTGTCCCATCATCACGGGAGAACAGCTGAACCGAATATGATGAAATTCGGTGGGTAGCCTAGAAATAGTCCCACTTAAAATTTAGTCCGTGTTTTGAGTTTCTACGACCAGTCGTTCTCGAGATATTAGTAAAAAACGAAATTTTTGTTTGTCTCATCATCACGGAAAAACGGCTTAACCGAATTTAATGAAATTTTGTGGATAGCCTTGAAATAGCCCCCCATAAATTTAGTCCAAATTTCAAGTTTCTAAGACCAGGGGTTGTCGAGATATTAATGAAAAACGGAACTTTCTCCTATGAGTTATACTCTCCAACTCCGTGGTTTATTCAAACGGAAAGGATGAAAATCGTTTGTTTAAAACGGGGAAATGAAATAAAACTTTATTTCCGAGTTTTGTGCAGGATTTTTGCATTAATTAGTCACTATCGGAAAGCACGAATTGTTTGAAACATGAATTTAAATGGAAAAATCTACCTCCGTGGTTATATTTCAGAAGCTTTTACTCAACGATTAAAAGTATAAAGAAATCAAAATGGCTATTTAATTTCGCATTTTATGAGGAAGATTCTATCTTATATCATGTTGCTCGGCAACGGAATGAAATTAAATGTGTTGTTAATATTTATTTTTATTTTTTCTATTTGAATAATAATTAAATGGATGTAAAAAATATTTTTAAATGAAAGGTTTGGTTGTTCTTTTAATTATATAAATTGCGAACTGCGTACATCATTTTCATTTATTTCAGCAAAGAGGTTTCCAGCTCATATATTGTGTTTAGCTAATAAACTCATATATTGTGTTTACCCAATAAATTCATTTAGCCGATTGTTGAAGCAGAAAAAGAGTAGAACGGGTGCATCTTATAATACATTTTTAGTGTTTTCATTTAGTATATACAAACGAGATCAGAATATTTTATGCTTCAGATCTGCAAAGTTAGAGCTACGAGTTTAGCGGAATATCTCTAAATAACTTGGTAACTTTTCTTAAACTTTACCAAATTAGCGGAAATGTTTCCAAATTTATAAAAATGACGCAAATCAATGAGTTGTTTTTTTAAAATAGAGTACTGAAATGATGTTTCGGTAGCATTTGTCGTGCAGTCCATCCATCCTACTTAGTAACACATTTAACGAATTTTTTTAATATCACCAAATTGTTAAAAATATTTGTCAATCCATAAAAATATCATGGAATTGATAAAATCGCGATTAATAAATGAAATTAATTGTGTTTTGTAAGGGGATAGTATTGTGATGATGTTTCGTCAATTTGTCGCAAAATGGGACTACCCGTTCTACAGTCCCACTTGGCGGTAAATTTGGCGATTTTTTAAGTTATCGCTAAATTGACTAAAATGTCGCTAAACCTTCCATGGAGGTCGTATTATTCAGATGATATGATTTCCATCAATTTATTTGAAGCAAATGATATCATGTCGCTTAGCAACGGATCCAATGTGTTATGCGACATACGATTTTATATTAAATCTTTTCCGATTTGAATAATAAAGATATGTATATAAAATAAATTTCATTGACATTGCATGTTTGACTGGATAATATCAATTACGGTCCTCAGATTTAAACATTATTATTATTGATATTTTCGGGGACTTTTGATTCAGGGATTATTGATATTTTCAAGTTATTATGACATTGTTTCATTATTGACGAAAATTGTTGAAACTCATATACAGTACGTTGTACGAGTAATCTTCTACAAATGCATTATATCTTCTAATCTACGAGAATATAAGTAGTACAGGTATATTGGCATATATTTTGATATATATTGGCATATATTGGAATCAATTACGACCTTCTGGTAAAAGATTACGGGGATTATTGATATTTTCAATTTATTACGTCATCTCCTTTATTTTGGCAAATATTTTTGAGACTCATATTGTAATACGGGTAATCTTCCACTAACACACTGGCATATTTTCTAATATACTACAATATAAGTAGTACGGGGTTGCATATAATGATTCAATTCCTTTTGTTTTGTAAATTTGCTTACAAAAGGGGTCAGGATGTTTTATTCTTCAGATCTGCCCGTGAAGATAATTTTGCATAGTGAGAACAGATAGTCTTAAACTTCTCTTTATGAGCAATAAATTTAATATTTTAACAGAATTTGCACATGATTTCGAATTATAAGTTTCTTTATATTATATACTCCGTACGAAGAACGGGTATGCTGCTAGTTATGAATAAAAGGAAAGTAAAAAAATCTATATAAATAAAATTGAAAATCTGTCTGTCTGTCTGTCTGTCTGTCTGTCTGTCTGTCTGTCTGTTTGTCCCATCATCACGGGAGAACGGCTGAACCGAATTGGATGAAATTTTGTGGGTAGCCCAGAAATAGCCCCACTTAAAATTATATCCGTGTTTTGAGTTTCTACGACCAGTGGTTCTCGAGATATTAGTAAAAAACGAAATTTTCGTTTGTCTCATCATCACGGAAAAACGGCTGAACCGAATTTAATGAAATTTGGTGAATAGCCTTGAAATATCCCCCCATAAATTTTGTCCAAGTTTCGAGTTTCTAAGACCTGGGGTTGTCGAGATATTAATGAAAAACGGAACTTTTTCCTAGGAGTTCTACTCCCTAACTCCGTGGTTTATCCAAACGAAAAGCTTGAAAATCGTTTGAAAGTGAATTAAAATTTAATCTCTGAGTTTGATGGGAGATTTTTTGCGTTAATTAGTCACCTTCTGAAAACATGAATTGTTGGAAACATGATTTAAAGGGGAAATCTATCTCCATGGTTCATGGTTTATTTAAAACAAGCTTTTGCGGAACAATGAGAAGTATAGAGAAATCAAAATCGTTATTTCATTTCGCAGTTTATGTTATAAGACATGACATATTTAACATGTTATAAGATTCTATCTTATATCATGTTACTCAGAAACGCAATTAAATTAAATCTGTCTGTTAATTTTAATAATTATTTTTTCGATTTGAATAATAAATAAATGGATATAAAAATATATTTTAGAAAAGAACGATTTGATTTTTCTTATAGCATTTTTGACTGGATAATATCAATTACGGTCTTCAGGTTTAAAAATTATTATTATTTATATTTTCGGGGATTATTGATTCAAGGATTATTGATATTTTCAAGTTATTATGCAATTATTTTATTATGACAAAAATTGTTTAAACTCATATATTGTATGTTGTACGAATCTTCTACAAATACACGTGTATATCTTTTAATCTACGAGAATATAAGTAGTACAGGTATATTGACATATGTTTTGATATATATTGGCATATATTGGAATCAATTACGACCTTCTGGTATAAAGAGTACGGATATTATTGATGTTTTCAATTTATTACGTCATCTCTTTTATTTTGGAAAATATTTTTGAGACGCATATTGTAATACGGGTAATCTTCTACTAACACATTGGCATATTTTCTGATCTTCGACAATATAATTAGTACGGGGTTGCATATATTCATTCAATTCTTATTTTTTCTTCTGTAAATTTGCTTGCAAAAGGGGGCAGGATGTTTTATTCTTCAGATCTGATCGTGAAGATAATTTTGCATAGAGAGAACATATATTCTTAAACTTCTCTTTAGGAGCAATAAATTTAATATTTTAACAGAATTTGCACATGATTGCGAACTCTAAGTTTCTTTAAATTATACAATCCGTACGAATAACGGGTGTGCTGTTAGTGGTTAATAAATTTTAACATTTTAGGAGGATATATCATGTTGCTCGGCATCGCAATTAAATTAAATGTGTTTGTTAATGTTTTTATTATTTTTTTTTCGATTTAAATAATAAATAAATGGATAAATGGATATAAAAGTATATCTTATGAATGGACGATTTGATTTTTCTTTTAATTATATTAATTGCTGACTGCGTACATCAATTTCATTTATTTTGGCAAAGAGTTTTCAAGCTTATATCGTATTTAGCTACTAAACTCATATATTGTGTTTAGCCAATAAATTCATATAGCCGATTGTTGAAACAGAAAAAAGAGTAGAGCGGATATATCTTCTAATACAATTGTAGTGTTTTCATTTAGTATATTGAAACGGGATAAGAATGTTTCATTCAGATCTGCAAATTCAAAGCTACGAATTTGGAGGGATATCGCTAATTTGACAACTTTTCTTAAATTTTGCCAAATTGACGGAAATGTCGCCAAATTGATATAAACGACACACAAACAGCTGCCATAAACTTTCGGGTTGGTCGTGTGGCTTGGGTCTTCTACATATCAATGAAATGTTTTTTTGTTTTGTTAGAAGAGAGTACTGAAATATTGTTTGGTTAGCATTTATCAGTCAGACCAACCATCCTACTTAGTAATACATTTAGCGAATTTTTAAAATGTCACCAAATTGATAAAAATGTTTTCAAATCTATAAAAATATCTTGAAATTGAAAAAATTGCGCTACATAAATGATATTAATTGTTTTTTGTTAGGGGATAGTATTGTGATGATATTTCGTCAATTTGTCGCAAAGTGGAACTGTCAGTTCTACAGTCCCACTTGGCGATAAATTTGGCGATTTTTTAAAATGTCGCTAATTTGACGAAACTGTCGCCAAATGTTCCATAGAAATATAACTATTTAGACGATATTTTTTCTACCAATTTATTTGAAGCAAATGATATCATGTCGCTTAGCAACGGATTTAAATCCAATGTGTTTATGCGGCAGACGATTTTTATTAAATCCTTTCCGATTTGAATAATGAAGATATGTATATAAAATAAATTTCATTGCCATTTCATTTTGGACTGGATAATATCAATTATACTCTTCAGGTTTAAACATTATTATTATTGATATTTTCCGGAATTATTGATTCAGGGATTATTGATATGTTTAAGTTATTACTCCATTGTTTTATTGCGGCAAAAATTGCTGACACACGCATATTGTACGTTGTACGAGTAATCTTCTAGGAATGCACGGGTATATCTTCTAACCTACGAGAATATAAGTAGTACAGGTATATTGGCATATATTTTGACATATATTGGCATATATATTGGAATCAAGTACAGTCTTCTGGTATGAAGATTAAGGGGATTAATTATATATTCAATTTATTACGTCGTCTGTTGTATTTTACCAAAAAACATTTGTGACTCATATTGCAAAACGGGTAATCTTCTACTAATAATCGGACATTATAAGTAGTACGTGTATATCTTCCCATATAATTTTAGCACTTTAATTTTGACATATATTGGAATAAATGACTGTCTTCAGATTTAAAGATTACGGGTTTATTGGTATTTTCAATTTATACATGTAATCTACTAATACAGGTTATATTGTCTAATATTCGCGTATATAATTAGTAGGGGTCCCATACATTTTTAACGCTTTTATTTTGCATATATTGATTCAATTCCATATTTTTTTTTTATATTTGCTTACATAAGAGGTCCAAGATGTTTTATTCTTCAGATATGTCCATGAAGATAATTTTATATAGCGAGAACAGAGATTCTTAAACTTCTTTTTAGGAGCATTATATTAAATATTTTAACAGAATATTTTGATTAAACATGTCATTTAGTCTATATAAATAAAATTGAAAATCTGTCTGTCTGTCTGTCTGTTTGTCCCATCATCACGGGAGAACAGCTGAACCGAATATGATGAAATTCGGTGGGTAGCCTAGAAATAGTCCCACTTAAAATTTAGTCCGTGTTTTGAGTTTCTACGACCAGTCGTTCTCGAGATATTAGTAAAAAACGAAATTTTTGTTTGTCTCATCATCACGGAAAAACGGCTTAACCGAATTTAATGAAATTTTGTGGATAGCCTTGAAATAGCCCCCCATAAATTTAGTCCAAATTTCAAGTTTCTAAGACCAGGGGTTGTCGAGATATTAATGAAAAACGGAACTTTCTCCTATGAGTTATACTCTCCAACTCCGTGGTTTATTCAAACGGAAAGGATGAAAATCGTTTGTTTAAAACGGGGAAATGAAATAAAACTTTATTTCCGAGTTTTGTGCAGGATTTTTGCATTAATTAGTCACTATCGGAAAGCACGAATTGTTTGAAACATGAATTTAAATGGAAAAATCTACCTCCGTGGTTATATTTCAGAAGCTTTTACTCAACGATTAAAAGTATAAAGAAATCAAAATGGCTATTTAATTTCGCATTTTATGAGGAAGATTCTATCTTATATCATGTTGCTCGGCAACGGAATGAAATTAAATGTGTTGTTAATATTTATTTTTATTTTTTCTATTTGAATAATAATTAAATGGATGTAAAAAATATTTTTAAATGAAAGGTTTGGTTGTTCTTTTAATTATATAAATTGCGAACTGCGTACATCATTTTCATTTATTTCAGCAAAGAGGTTTCCAGCTCATATATTGTGTTTAGCTAATAAACTCATATATTGTGTTTACCCAATAAATTCATTTAGCCGATTGTTGAAGCAGAAAAAGAGTAGAACGGGTGCATCTTATAATACATTTTTAGTGTTTTCATTTAGTATATACAAACGAGATCAGAATATTTTATGCTTCAGATCTGCAAAGTTAGAGCTACGAGTTTAGCGGAATATCTCTAAATAACTTGGTAACTTTTCTTAAACTTTACCAAATTAGCGGAAATGTTTCCAAATTTATAAAAATGACGCAAATCAATGAGTTGTTTTTTTAAAATAGAGTACTGAAATGATGTTTCGGTAGCATTTGTCGTGCAGTCCATCCATCCTACTTAGTAACACATTTAACGAATTTTTTTAATATCACCAAATTGTTAAAAATATTTGTCAATCCATAAAAATATCATGGAATTGATAAAATCGCGATTAATAAATGAAATTAATTGTGTTTTGTAAGGGGATAGTATTGTGATGATGTTTCGTCAATTTGTCGCAAAATGGGACTACCCGTTCTACAGTCCCACTTGGCGGTAAATTTGGCGATTTTTTAAGTTATCGCTAAATTGACTAAAATGTCGCTAAACCTTCCATGGAGGTCGTATTATTCAGATGATATGATTTCCATCAATTTATTTGAAGCAAATGATATCATGTCGCTTAGCAACGGATCCAATGTGTTATGCGACATACGATTTTATATTAAATCTTTTCCGATTTGAATAATAAAGATATGTATATAAAATAAATTTCATTGACATTGCATTTTTGACTGGATAATATCAATTACGGTCCTCAGATTTAAACATTATTATTATTGATATTTTCGGGGACTTTTGATTCAGGGATTATTGATATTTTCAAGTTATTATGACATTGTTTCATTATTGACGAAAATTGTTGAAACTCATATACAGTACGTTGTACGAGTAATCTTCTACAAATGCATTATATCTTCTAATCTACGAGAATATAAGTAGTACAGGTATATTGGCATATATTTTGATATATATTGGCATATATTGGAATCAATTACGACCTTCTGGTAAAAGATTACGGGGATTATTGATATTTTCAATTTATTACGTCATCTCCTTTATTTTGGCAAATATTTTTGAGACTCATATTGTAATACGGGTAATCTTCCACTAACACACTGGCATATTTTCTAATATACTACAATATAAGTAGTACGGGGTTGCATATAATGATTCAATTCCTTTTGTTTTGTAAATTTGCTTACAAAAGGGGTCAGGATGTTTTATTCTTCAGATCTGCCCGTGAAGATAATTTTGCATAGTGAGAACAGATAGTCTTAAACTTCTCTTTATGAGCAATAAATTTAATATTTTAACAGAATTTGCACATGATTTCGAATTATAAGTTTCTTTATATTATATACTCCGTACGAAGAACGGGTATGCTGCTAGTTATGAATAAAAGGAAAGTAAAAAAATCTATATAAATAAAATTGAAAATCTGTCTGTCTGTCTGTCTGTCTGTCTGTCTGTCTGTCTGTCTGTTTGTCCCATCATCACGGGAGAACGGCTGAACCGAATTGGATGAAATTTTGTGGGTAGCCTAGAAATAGCCCCACTTAAAATTTAGTCTATGGTTGGAATCTCTACGACCAGTGGTTCTCGAGATATTAGTAAAAAACGAAACTTTCGTTTGTCTCATCATCACGAGAGAACGGCTGAACCGAATTTAATGAAATTTTGTGGGTTGCCTTGAAATAGCCCCCCATAAATTTTGCCCAAGTTTCAAGTTTCTAAGACCAGGGGTTGTCGAGGTATTAATGAAAAACGGAACTTTTTCATAGGAGTTCTACTCTCCAACTCCGTGGTTTATCCAAACGGAAAGGATAAAAATCGTTTGTTTAAAGCGTCAAAGGGAATTAAAACTTTATTTTTGAGTTTGATGCAGGATTTTTGCATTAAATAGTCACTATCTGAAAGCATGAATTGTTTGAAACATGAATTTAAATGGAAAAATCTACCTCCATGTTTTTACATGTATTAACCTCCATGTATTTCACAAGCTTTTACTCAACGATTAGAAGTATAAAGAAATTAAAATGGTTATTTAATTTCGCATTTTATGAGGAAGATTCTATCTTACATCATGTTGCTCGGAAAAGGAATGGAATTAAATGTGTTTGTTAATGATTATTATTTTTTTTTCTATTTGTATAATAAATAAATGGATGTAAAAATATATTTTATAAATGAACGGTTTAATTGTTCTTTTAATTATATATATTGCGGACTGCGTACATTACTTTTATTTATTTTAGCAAAGAGGTTTCAAGCTCATATATTGTGTTTAGCTAATAAACTCATAATAAATGAACGGTTTGATTGTTCTTTTAATTATATATATTGCGAACTGCGTACATCACACTTTTATTTATTTTAGCAAAGAGGTTTCAAAGCTCATATATTGTGTTTAGCTAATAAACTCATATATTGTGTTTACCTAATAAATTCATTTAGCCGATTGTTGAAGCAGAAAAAGAGTAGAACGGATGTATGTATCTTCTAATACAATTTTAGTGTTTTCATTTAGTATATATACAGACGGGATATGGATATTTTATTCTTCAGATCTGCAAATTTAGAGCTACGAATTTAGCGGAATATCTCTAAATAACTTGGTAACTTTTCTTAAACTTTACCAAATTAGAGGAATTATCTCCAAATTAATAAAAATGACCCAAATTAATGAAATTAAATTTGTTTTTTTTAGAATAGAGTACTGAAATGATGTTTCTGTAGTATTTGTCGGGCAGTCCATCCATCCTACTTAGTAACGCATTTAACTAATTTTTTTAATATCACTAAATTGATAAAAATATTTGTAAATCCATAAAAATATCATGGAGACGAAAATGTCGCCAAACCTTCCATGGAGATCACATTATTCAGACGACATGATTTCCATCAATTTATTTGAAGCAGATGATATCATGTCGCTTAGCAACGGATCCAATGTGTTATGTGTCATACGATTTTTATTAAATCTAATAAAAATATGTATATAAAATAAATGTCATTGACATTGCATTTTTGACTGGATAATATCAATTACGGTCTTCAGGTTTAAACATCATTATTATTGATATTTCAGGGACAGTTGATTCAGGAATTATTGATATTTTCAAATTATTATGCCATTGTTTCATTATGACGAAAATTGTTGAAACTCATATATAGTACGTTGTACAAGTAATCTTCTACAAATGCACGGGTATATCTTCTAATCTACGACAATATAAGTAGTACAGGTATATTGGCAAAATTTTTATATATATTGGCATATAATGGAATCAATTACGACCTTCTGGTATTAAGATTACGGGGATTTTTGATACTTTGAATTTATTACGTCATCTTTTTTATTTTGGTAAATATTTTTAAGACTCATATTACAATATGTTTAAGCTTCTACTAACACACTGGCATATTTTCTAATTTGCGACAATATAAGTAGTACGTGGTTGCATATATTGATTCAATTCTTTTTTTTTGTGTGAATTTGTTTACAAAAGGGCCAAGATATTTTATTCTTCAGATTTGCCCGTGAAGATAATTTTGCATAGTGAGAACAGATATTCTTAAACTTCTCTTTATGAGCAATAAATTTAATATTTTATCAGAATTTGCACATGATTGCGAATTATAAGTTTTATTATATTATATACTCCGTACGAAGAACGGGTATGCTGCTAGTCTAAAATAATTTCGTGGAGGAAAAGTAAAATGATGTGAATGTTTGTTTGCATCTGGAAATTAAAAACGATTTAGATAACATTATTTAAATGTGAAATAATATATAAACCGGTTTCGTGGGCAATAAGGAACCTTCAGACACATAGCACGAAGAACATTCAAACAGAACTAATTAGACACAAAGCAGTAATACTAACAAGAGCAAGTACGCCAGTAATTGTTATCAATCGCAAATTAAACAAAAAAGATCAATCATGCATAAATAATTGATTACGAAACACTTTCCAACTGCAATGCAATTTTATTTAAACATCTATAATATGCGATACATTCAGCAGTGATAATTTTAAAACTATCACAATACTACATTAATTTATTACATTTGAAAACTTAAAACTTAATAAAAAAATGAACCTTGTTCAAATGGCGTCATTGAAATATACGTCGCCGGGTTTAAACATCTCCAAAATGCAATACATTCAGCGGTAATATTTTTTAAAATTATCACATACTACAATAATTTATTACATTTGAAATCTTAAAACTTCATAAAAAATAAACTTTATTCAAATGACGTCATTGAAATATAAATCGGCTGGCTCTCTATGGAAAAGCTGTAAATATTTCATTCATACACTTTTACCACATTCCTTTCATTCAATACAATATTACAATAATTTGTTTTATTTAAAACTTAAAACCATGGAGGTAAAAGTAACTTAACCCTATGCTTAAAACTTCATCTAAAAAGTCAGCTATAAAACCGTCAGTTTTCTATCTAAAATCAATGAATGTTTCATTCATATCAGCTATATTGCAGACTCCAGAGTAAAATAATTTTGCGTTATAGAAATTCAACAATTCTTATACAAGTCATCCTACATCTTTATGTGTTTACACTCTTCATAAGGGAAAATTAGGCTTCGTTGTAAAAATGATCAAAATTTGAAGATCATTTAAACACAAATGTATTGTAATTGCGTTTTTTCAGAATATGGATACACAGAAATTTAGCAAAAATAAAGCTGTTTTAGGACGGGCACAACATTAACTATAAATTAAAAAGAACTTTAAAAATTACGATTTTGACCCAAGATGGATGCCGTATTTTATTTTGAAGTGGTTCACGTGATCTTTTCATATAATATGGGTGTAATTAATATTTTAATTTTTATTAAAAAATCACATAAATAAAAAAAATAAACTATTGTAAAATATGTTCTCTTTTCATATGTAATATTATGTGATAAATTGGTTAACATTATTCTAGTAGATCTAGCACTTTCCATTCACGAGAAAAATACTACTTCGGGTACAAGTTTTTTATTTGGGCTCAAATAGTCATTTACCTACTATAAGAATAATCTATTTCTCATTGTCCATAACGCTTGAGGAAATTTTACAAAGAGATTTGGTGAAATATCGCCAACTTGGCGAATTTAAAAAATGTTGTCAAATTGAAGAAAATTTCGCCAAATTGGTGAAAATGACACTAAATCAATGAAAATGAATACTAATTTATGAACATTCAATATCTTAGAAACAACATAAGGATCGACTGTAAGAATAACCCATTTCTCCGTCTGTCCATCCGTAACGCTTCTGTGAAAGAAGTAAATTCATTGCGTTATGTAAGGAAAGTCATGTGCTGCCCACATCATATTTTTTTCTTTCGGAATGAAATGTTATAACGAATTGCTACAGAAAATCTCGTAGTCGTAACAACAATATAATAATGTTACTTTTATTCATTCTTACATGTTACAATTCCCGCGCCGAATACAAGTAATTCAAAAACACACAACTTCAATATAGATCAGTAAAAGATTAAAAAAATATTAGTGTCTTTTAATATAAATTAGTCTGGATATTGGAAGCGAACAAATGATGACCTTTCAGACGAAACCTCTCATAGCTAGAAAATTACGTACGTCCTTAAGTATATAATTCTTAAAACAAATACATTCGATCAAACAAAGAATTCGCAATGTTTGTTTCAGTACTAAAACTGCTGTCTTCCAACCGGCATTCCTGGCGTGTCTTTGCGAATCCAGGATTGGCTAATCGATGACGCTGAATGTAGAAAACGACTGGTCTTTGCTTTTACTTTTATTGAATTCCATTTCATTCCATATACATAGAAGTTCCTTGTTATTTTCATTCAATAATCATTCTGGAAAAGTTACTTTTTACCTTCCTAAAATGGGATCAGACGGAAATGGTAAAAATTCTAACCTTCTATGACTATTAATGTTTAAATACGCTAAATAAAGGAATTTTATATTTGAAACGTTATTGGACAATTCCGATTTATTATTTTTATTCAAATCGAAATGTTGCAAAATGGACAAAAGTATAAAGATTTTTTATTTTCCAAGCTGTATTTCATGTTTTATTAGCAGTCAAAATTTCGCCTTTCTGACTGTCGCGGAAAAACGACGCATTTTAGCGCGGACGGAATGTGACGACAGAAGGCTCGTCCGCGGGTCGCGTCTTCGAGAATTGGAGAATAAGTTTGGTTACATTCAGAAAGTTCGACAATTATAATTGTTTCTTCCGTCCCAAATTGCCGAATGTTTATAAGTATTGTATCGCTCCAATGTGCCCGACTACTAGTTTTACATGGTCAGATAAAATATTTATATCTGTGCCAAAAAAATGATATATTTCGTAAAAAAATAGTGTGAAGCGCAGGAAGCCAGATCTTAAACAAAATTCACCAGTCATTAAATCGTGTCCATTATGTATGTTATGATAATAAATCAGTAAATATATAATCCAATTTTAAAGCTTTTTTATCAGAAGTTATTTCTTTATGATTTAATAAACTTGGAAAATCCTTCAGAGTGTCCACTACTGGTACGGGACTCTATTTTTATTTTTGCTATTATGGATGAATTTAAAGTCAGTTTCAAAGTGAAATATTGACTTTGTTCCCGGTTTAGTGTATGATGTTCGCAGTTAATTTAGAGAATATAAAAAATTCCGTGAAAGAAAAAGTTATGTATCAGTATACTGCAGTGAGCAGTTGCAAGTTAGTATTTTCTTTAAGTACATGTGCTTTTGAAAAGTTACAAAATAGATTTTATCTAAAAACATAAATCACAAACTTTAAACACTTCACAAAAAAAATAGAAATTAAATGGAAAATAATTTAAAATTGCTTCATCTATTCAGAATCAAAAATGATTTACTGTTTATTATATGGTTTAAAATATAATATTATAAGAAACAATTTAAAACTGCTTTTAAAAAAATAACTTTAAAAATTAATTTAAAACTTTAAAAAAATTATTAAATATTATATTTAGAATCCTCACAAATCATACACATATAATAAAAAATATATCCATAAAACATATATACCTATAAACATAAATACACTTACATATTATTTTTATTTCCCGGAAAAAATGCGCCGCTTAATCTAAACTTTCGATTTAAATTTACTGTAAAACAAACTTAACAATAAAATGCTATTTTCACTAAAAAAATTACGAAGCACATTACCAAAAAATAAAAAAATAGGAAAAAAAAACAGCGGTGGGTCGTCCAATCCGATGGAGTCGAAATGGTTTTGCGTAAATAATATTTTGTAAAGTAAAATTCCAATAAGATTCAATTTGTTCTATTTTTTTTCAGACTCATTTGTCTTGTTTAAAGGCTTTCAATGTGTTACAAATTACTTGCTAACTGTTTATAGTTAGCTGGCACGTTTAGTTTTCGTTTCGATTTCATCCGGATACTCCGACGCTAGATATGCAATTTTCTCAAAATTGGCAATTTTTTGATTAACTTGCCTTGCGGTATATATATTAATCTTAACAATATATCTGACGAAATTTTACATTCAAGTTAATTTATAAACTTGCCTGGTGGCACATAATTACTTACTTGATTATATACATTTCCATGTATTATGTTCAAACCTCACCAATCATTAAACATCTTTAGAATCCCAAAGTTTATTTAACCTTCCAATTTTTTTAAACAAAATAATATATCTCGTGCTTGTGCACCCATATTTCACCAAGAAGTAAGTAAAACCACTGTGCTGCAACAATCGTGATATTTTAAATATTGCAGATTTCCCAGCTATTGGAAAATCCAGGTTAAAACTAAGCTATCAAAATTATAACCACCAAAACCCAATTATATACACTTGCAATAACTTAAAAGAGTTACAAATTATTGCTTATTGTTCATAGCTAGTACTTTTAGTTTTTGAGATATAAGCAGTACAAATTTGAAAAACGAAAAAATATCAATCTTCTTCAAATTGACAAGACGATTACTCGAAAACTGAGTCAGTAAGGTTCAATAAATGAGCTTCTTTTCTCAAAAATTAGATTCAATGACTACATTTGCTAATACATATTTTGTCGCTTACTATATATATATCTATCTTTTAAGGTTTGAATGAAAGTAAGAAAAATTAAAAAATCACTAGTTCGGACAGATGCTTTAAGTGTTTTGTAAAAAGTTCCAATGTAATAAAAATATTTTATATATTATCTGAACCAACAAAACCAGAAAAAATAAATGTAGATTTTATCTATCAGTTTCGGAGAAATTGGCGCCCAAAGTATTTGGATTTTACGTAATGCTCCAATTTCCTCCACAAACACCCTAAACGTAGATGTAATTCACGTTATCACATAATAATAACAATAATAATAATAATAATAATAATAATAATACACCTTCAAAAAATTGGGTACCAAGTTTATCGAGCCTCGAGTTTCAGCTGTCACAAAATATTAATTGTTTTTGAAATAGAGCGCCATCACAGTAAAATCGATCTTGGACAAATTGTCTAATTCCCTTTCAAAAACCAAGAACCATGTTTACAATGAAATAATATAATCAACAAATGGTATAAATTCAAACAGACTAAGTACACATGTAAAAGTAGCCCAATTGTTAGCGCGCGGGAATTGCACTTGGTTGGTCCGGGTTCGATTCCCTCGGCTGTTAAAAACGCCGTCGTGTTCACGAGGCGTACGATCACGTTAGAAATGTGGGTCCACAAGTCCTCCCCAGTGGTTGGTGGTAGGGGAAGGGGGGTACGGTCCCTGTGGATGTCTCCCCCACTGGGTTCCGGGCTGAATTGGGTGGCTCTTCCCGGCCGTCCAAACAGTTACCTTACACCTTTCTGGTAGGTCGGACTGTCTGGGTCTCAACAACAACAACATATACAAATCCAATTGTACATAAAATTAAACCCCAACTGCCCTGCAAATATCTCAAGGCAAAACGCGATATAATGTTACATCCCAGGTCGAACAGAGAATATGACGTCACAGTCAATCACGGGGCGTTTTGGGTTTGCTCAGATTTTGATTTTTTTTTCTTGATATTTAAATAAATAGTTGTTTTAAATGATTTTCGCTTGGATATTTCGAATAAGAAAAATTTATCTTTAAATGTGAATTGGTTTTAAGAATCTTAAAAAAAATCGGAATTGTCTATTTGATGCGTAGAGGATGTGAAAATAATTTTTATGGAAAAAAAAATTATGGACATTTTTCAGATGATTTGCTACAGAAAATATCGTAGACGTGAATATCATAGTCGTGACATTTAAGTAAGACTGTTGATTACACTTTTACATCTTAAAAAGGACTAATTAATGTAAACAATCATAACTTCAAAATATATAATTGGTGAAATCTGGAGAATGTTTATTATTTTCTGCTTCGAATTTCAACAACAAATTTATGGAGGAGCCTTTATATGCTGGAAAATGAGGTGTTTACTTCATTTCTGGCGTAATTGTGAAGTATCTTTATTCTCTTTTGCAAATTTGTTTCGTATAGTCATAAGGGTTTCCGGACGAAACGGAAGTGTAATCTCCAAAACCTGAAATCAAAATCTTTAGTGAACCTCTACACATTCTATAATTCGATGCCGAATCCATAGTCATTATCTAAGCTCTGTATATAGCCATCCTTAAGGAATAGACGACTCCAGTAACATTTTTGGACCTTAGTGGAAGAGGAATCGGAAAAGGAAATTCGTAATCAGCCATCTATACCTCAAAAATTCGATGTTAAATCCATAGTCATTATCTAATCTCTGTAGCCAATCTTTAGAAATCAAATCAATGTTTTTAATAACATTTTTGGACCTTAGTAGAAAAAATAAGCAGAAGAGGAAATTCGTAGTAAACCATCCATCCCCCCCCCACAATTTAATGCTTAATCCATAGTCATTATAGCTCTATATATATACTCAATCTTAAAAAATCGACGTTTCCAATAACGTTTTTGGACCTTAGTGGAAAACGACTCTGTGTAGGAAATTCTTAGTCAGCCGTCTATCCCTTCAAATTTCGATGCTAAATCCATAGTTATTATCTAATGTCTGTATACAATCTTAAGAAATCAACGTTTCCAATAGCATTTTTGGAGGTTAGAAAAAACAAACAGAAGAGAGAATTCGTAGTAAACCATGTATTTATTACTCAAACATTTAATGCTAAATCCATTGTCATTATAGCTCTCAATATATAGACAATTAAGAAATAGACGTATCAAATAGCATTTTTGGACCTTAGTGGAAAAAGAAGCTGAACAGGAAATTCGTAGTCAACCATCTATCCCTCCAAAATTCGATGCTAAATCCATTGTCAATATCTGAGCTCGATATATGACAAGTATCAAGAAGTCGACGTTTCTAATAACATTTTTGGGCTTTAATGAAAAAAGAACTGGAAAAGGAAATTCACTCTAAACCATATATCCCTCCAAAATTTATGCGGGATCCATAACAGTGATCACCTAAATTCTATCTAAAGCAAGCTTAAGAAATGGATGTTTACAGTAAAATGAAAATTTATGAACCGGAAAATGAAACATTTTCATAAATAGAAATCATTAGTAAAGCATCATTCCACTCTAGAACGTGATAATCATTCACTGTCAGTCATTAACTATGCTCTATCTATAGCAGATTACATGAAACATGTTTTAAGACAATTTTTTTTTCCGAAAGCAATATCATGTCAACATTTTTGCCACCAATTAAATCTGGGATTTGGATGCATACAATCAATGATTGTATACTTTTCTTCGGATATTATTTAAAATATATCCATGGAAAGAATTATGTAAAACTTTATTAAAACTGACTGTATTTCTTATTTAATAAAAATAACTCAAATGTAAAAATTTTCTGCCTCTCAAATTATGCCAATAAACACATTTCTTAAATAATTCCTTTGAGAAGATTACTTTTTACCTTTTTTCAAATTTGATCATGTGAATTGACGAAAATCTAATTTTATTTTATTGTTGGAGGCGTTTTTCTAAAACTCATTAAATGATGGGATTTTATACTTGAATAGTTAATTGGATATGCCCGAATGTCAAACGAAACAAGTTTTAGAAAATGATAAGTTGATGGGACATTTCTAGGGGATTTGTATGCAGAAAAAGATATTGGTGGACACGTATTAATAGATTGTTGAATACATATATGTTAATAATTTGATAAGCACAGGTTTAAAGTAAGTATATAAAGTGCAACTAACTTATGCAGTTTTAAAGAAACAATGCGAAGCTAAACTAAATTTTTTTTTTTGTTTATTTGCTTGTGATCATAACAGTTTTAGTCAGTCTGAGCGCACTCTATATTTTAAAGCCAATTCCGTTGCATGTATGTTTTTATTAGCTATTAGAAGCTTATTTTCAATATAGTCATAAGTTTTCTATCTGGCATTGCATTTTTCGGTTATTCCGTATTGCAGAGCCCTAACAAGCACAATGCATGTGCATAAATGTAAAACATTCGCAAGCATGTAAGCATGTTACTGACATTTTTAGATGAATTAGTTGCAAGTAATGGGGAGTAAGGTTCATGATAGTTATGATAACATATATATATATATATATATATATATATATATATATATATATATATATATATATATATATATATATATATATATATACATATATACTTCGCCGGGAGGGATTGTGACCCCCACTTCCCGTTTTAGCCAGCTTCATGTCATCACGACACTCCCGGAAGCGGATACAATGTCGCAAACCAAGTACATATACTAAAACTAAAAATGTAAAAAAGTTGAAAGACCAATACTGACTTTACACCTAAACATAAACATCGAGATTTACTACATCCAAGCAGAAACACAAAATACATTGTTTATTATGTAGTATATAAATGTACTTGTTTGAGCAGCTTAGCGCCTTTGGGTATATTTTCAGTAGATTATTTTAGATGAGGTTAATAGTTATATTTATATGTATATATATATATATATATATATATATATATATATATATATATATATATATATATATATATATATATATATATATATATATATATATATATATATATATATATATATATATGTAAATATAATTGTGGGAACTATAAACTTATAGTTGGACTTTTAGCTTAATTATTATTAACATATAATATATATCTTTTAACATGGCGTAAACTCGTACATAGTGGACACATTATTTAATTGTACATTGCATTTGTGCCAATAGCCAATATTAACCCTCCAATTATTTATCTTTCCCGTGAGTTCTGTAAATAATAATTAATTATTATAGTACTAGATGGATCACATCATTTTAACTTTAACAATAAACCATTTATTAATACCATAACCTGCGCAATAATTTAATTACAACAATTATTTTTCTTATTAATTATTCTGACGGAGAGACCATGTGAGACCACTTAAATTGCCAAAAATGTTTAGTCCTTAGTTTTAATGAGTACATACCTTCACTTTCGTACTTTACCATAGACCGTAATGCTTGCATCAGTCATTTGTACTGTCCATATTTCTGGTCTCACAATAATATATATGATATATATGATATATATATATATATATATATATATATATATATATATATATATATATATATATATATATATATATATATATATATAAATATAATATATATATATATATATATATATATATATATACATATATATATATATATGTATATATATATATATATATATATATATATACATATATATATATATGTATATATATATATATATATATATATATATACATATATATATATATATATATATATATATATATATATATATATATATATATATATATATATATATATATATATATATATATAGCTAAGCAAAAGCTACGGGACAATTATCACAAAGGTGAGGAAAAAATAATTGGCAACGTTACAGATAACTGAATTTTCATTTCATATGAATCAATTATTGAGCGGTGTTGTAAGCTGTGTGACGAAAGAGGAATCGGTGAGTTTTTTCAAAATGGTCATCTTTTCGATTTCGAATATTTTATATTTTTTATATTATATCTCTATCGGTTCCATGTTCTTGTTGTGAGTTCGTCTTCTGTTTTGACGTTGTTCTGAAATAGGACTTCAGGTAATATATGGCTCCGAGAGTGTTACCATTGGTGTAAAAGTCGACTATTACCGGGAACTAAGGGTCACTATCGCCCTAGGCCTTTTATGTATTCCCAGTTGGTCCTTTTCCCTCACCTTTCTGATAATTGTCTCGTAGCTTTTACTTAGCTGTATTTCTCGACATTTACAAGCTGCATCGCTCTTTTATGTCTAGTTACTGTTTTGGTACATTTAGTACACTTGTATATTTTCGTTTTATGACATACACACACACACACACACACACACACATATATATATATATATATATAATTTATAAATACAAACGGCAGACAATAATTAGCTGAATATTTCAGATATAAAGCTGGAATTTTCATGAATTCTTACAATTGCGGCTTTTCTGATAGTTTGCCGAAATTATCAATAAAGTAGTTGAACAAGATGAGCAAAGGCTGCAGAATGTTTTTCAGTGTAGTATCTGCTCTGGAAAATGTGGTATCAAGCTTTAAAACCCTTTCGGTCGATAGAATTTTTGAATATATATGTTATAATTGATCTTTCTGAAGTCACTTAGTATCCAATCTATGGCACTTCGATCAATTTAGAGGGAAAACAATATTTTTCCTATCGAAGAAAATAAGTAATAAAACATAGTAAACTATTCCATTGTATACTCATAAAGTTTATTTGAATAAGCAGTGAATGTAAAATAACATCGTTTGCGAAAACAGAAGGCTTTAGCCAAAAAATTTATACGTAACACAAGATTAAGTTCATTCGTACGTCATGCAAAAATAATAAATTAATAAAACAATGTCAATTCCAAACGTTTAAGTAACAAAATAACATGATTGTATACTCAAACCAGTGATTTATACTTAGAAAGGCATAATTGGCATAAAACAACATTAAGTTGATCCACAAATATAGAAAATAATATATAAATGAGCAGTTAAGGAAAATAACAAGAACTATAAACGTTTAATTCATAAAACAAGAATATTGTGTTCTCAAAACACTAATATATACATAAAAATATAATTCATGTGAAACAAGATAAAGTTAATCCGTAGATAGCGTACATCCTGCAAAAATGAGTCGGTAATGAAAAATGACTGATGTTGTCAATACATGATTTTTCCTACAAAATAGTTTCTTACTAAGATTCATTTACCGTTATTAACACTAGTCGAAAAGTGTTTATGACTTTGTTTATTCTGTCTGTCTGTCCGTCCGTTCGCGCGATGGCTGCCGTAAAAATGACTTTATGAAAATGAAATTTTAGTATGTTGTTCCGACGGTCTGTAGGATCTATGGGAATATAAATGAATAATATCATATAAATAGTTTTGGATTGAACCAGGGTTGAAAAAATGAAATACATTTAGTCTTATGCAACCTAATTTTTCAAACCTTTTTTAAGCGAATTTAAAATTCACGAATTGCTTCGAAAGTTTTAGGAGATATTCAAACTATCCCATAAAATATATAAAAAAATCACCAATAAATATTCGGCTGTTTTTTAAATGAAAATTAAATGAATAAGTACACCCATATTATATAACATACTCCAACATACAGCCAACTCCCAACCCATATTATATAAAGATATCACGTGACACATTTCAAAATAAAATATGGCATCCATTTTGTGTCAAAATCGAGATTTTTAATGTTCTTTTTAATTTGCATTCTTTTCAAAGTACGTTATTTTTAATTCTTTTTAAATTTGCATTATTTTTTCTTAACTTCTGTGCATCTATATCCTGAAACAACGCAATTATAATATATCTTAGTTTAAATGATCATCAAACTTCGATGATTTCTACAACGAAGTCTAGTTTTAACGTATGCAGAATGTAAACACAAACAGAATGTCAAACTGTAAGATGAGTTGTATAAGAATTGTTGAATTTTTTGTAACGCAGTATTATTTTGCTCTGGATTCTGGAATAAACCTTATATGAATGAAACATTCATTGGTTTTACATACAGAAACTGATGATTTTATATAACTGCCTTTTTCGAAGAAGTTTTAATCATAGAGTTAAAGTACTTTAATTTCCATGGTTTTAAGATTTTAAGTAAAATAAATTACTGTAGTATTGTGATGAATGAAATAAAAATCTATGAAATATATATTTACTGCTTTTACACAGAAAGCCAGGCGATTTATATTTCGATGACGTCACTTGAATTAATTCCCCTTTTTTTGATGAAATTATAAGTTTTCAAATATAATAAATTATTGTAGTATTTTGGCAATTTAAAACATATTATCGCTGAATGTACCGCATTTTAGAGATCTATAAATACAATTGCTTTGCAGTTGGAAAGTGCTCCATAATCAGTGCTATATACTTGATTGATCTTCCTCGTCTTCTCTTCTTTTATAAATAAATACATAGAGTTTAGATACACAAAATAACATACATAATTATTTGAAATTCCCATGATTTTGCAGTTTTAATTCCATTTTTGTTTTCATTTAACAAGTGAACGTATTACTTCCCCTATATACATAGTATAATGTATAAGGAAAGTATTGTGATGGGGTCGAAAATTCGAATTCGAGTTTTTGAGGGTAGAGCACGTCTCAAGCATCCCTGATCACGAATAGAATATTTTTGAGGTGAGGTGTGTGTGTGTGTCATTGAATCTGTGGAGACGATATCTCACGATCGAATGGAAAGATTCGAATGGAATTTGATACAAAAATTACAATCTGTGGATACTGGAATTCTATTGTTTTTAAACACAATCGAATGTTCAGAACTTCCCCAAATTTTTGAGTGAAATTTTGAAAAAATCCTCAAAAAATCATAAACCTTTAATAAAAACATTTCTTATGTAATTTTTCCCTATAAAACGATTGATGCAAACTTTAGAACGCTAACACGAACCGTTCTCGTGGTACTGCACATTTTTCAAATAAATTTATCAAAAAATCCCATAAAAATATTAACTGCTGAGGAACTTGTTCACTTTTCATTTGTAATATCGTGCGATAAATTTGGTGACATTCGCGTGAATCTATCTCGTTCCATTCATGAGAAAAAATACTTTTAGTAATACTTTTGTATTTGAATGCCAATAGTCATTTACCTGCTATAAGAGCAACTTATTTCTCCGTCCATAATGCTTGGCGAGATTTTGACGACAAATTAGGCGGAATGCCGCCAACTTGGCGACTTTTAAATGTTGCCAAATTAAAGAAAATCTCGCCAAATGGATAAAAGTGACGCTACATCAATGAAAATGACGACTAATTGACTAAAATTTAGTACCTTGGAAATAATATAAATATCTACTATAGGAATAACCTATTTCATGCATTGCATTGCATAATACTCATGTGCTGCCCACATCAGATTTTTCTCGAAGGCGATATGGTAAAATTGAACAAAAAATAAACTAAAATATCTCGAGAACGGTTAGGCATAGAGTTAAGGGCTTGGTCGTATTATTTTTTCGTCAAAAATTATGAATGAAACAACCATTTAAGTGATATATTTGAACATACATAGCTTTTAATTTTAGATTTTGAAGATCTTAACGACATAATTTGGAAAATAGGCAAACTCTTTTTTACGAATCGTACTAAACTCCAACCAGCACCTTAGTAATCCATAGGTGACATATCTGCTAAATTGTGTGATATTTGGTCAATTGTGTGATATTTGGCAGCTACAGTGAATCAATTCGATTTTTACGGGCTATTTCACAAAAAAAAAAAATCAGTTTTTTTCCTCGAATAAGAACACCATCTAATCAGCATCAAGTTAAACCACAGGATATGTGCAATTTTTGCGGTTTATTTTACACAAAAAAAAACCCTTCCTTTTTTCCGAATCAAACCAAATCATACCGAATCATACCATTTGCTCAGTCCACAGATTACCCCCCCCCCCTCCCCAGTGACTTACCTAATGTCATGAAATTTGGTCAATTAATTTCTAAGTTAGATTGGATACATGCATTGGGCAGACAGTCACACAGGCAGACACACGAACAGACACACAGGCAGACATACAAACAGACACACACACTCACACATACACAGACGCCACGCTAAAAGTAGATTTTTCGTGTGTCATCATTTGTCTATTTTACTTTATTTAATTGAGTTTAGTTGCAAAAATTAACAGACATACTCATTTGAAAGGATACTGAATTTGCACTCATAACTCAATTTTTTTTCAATTTTTTATTTTAATTTGAGCATATGTAGTCTTATGTTATATTTTGAGTTGATTTATTATTTTTTTTTTGCGGCCAAATAACAAAATAGGCAGTTTTTTTCTGAAACGTAACAAAATCCAATCAGTACCAGGGTAAAATACAAGTGACTTATCTAGCAAATTTATGAAATTTCGCCATGGTTTTGTGGCGCAGTAAAAACGAAGGAACAATTAACGTTGGGTTTTAGATCATTTGAATTATACATATAATTGACATGACCGTAAATTATCGTATTCGTCGAACTCATTAAATTATGTGTTGTGCCGTTGATAATCCTCCAATTTTATTTTTAGCGCGAGTTCTGTAAAGGAATATTAAATAACATAATACTACTTCATTAATTGCATCATTTTAACTTTAACAATAAATCATGTATTAACAACATAGATCACTTACTCAATTACAACAATGATTCCTCTTATTCGCGCCGGAGAGAAACATTGTGAGAGTATTAGATAAACATTTCTAAAATGTATTTAAGACCTTTCACAATATTTAATGGGAACATACCTTCCCTTTCGGCTTTGACCATAGAGAACATTTCGTGCATTAGCATATCGCACTGGCCGTAACTGTACATGTTTGACTCCAACGCGTACTGCTAATTGTACTGTAATTGATCTAGCCATTTTTTGAAATCTCCACGGAACACTCTACAGTAACACTCATCTACTGCATCTCTGTACTGTGCGTTCTGGTAGAAAACGCGGGACTCGTCATGACATTCTGACCTCTTACTTCGGACTTTACCAACTACTTCATTACTTGTTTCATAACTACTCGCTCAACTTGTTATTCTCGTAGAAATTGTGTAATACCATCTCGTGGTTGCTGCCTCTTTTTGCTTGAGATCTGACACATATCTTTGGTTCTTATTGGTAGTCCTCAGGGCGAAGCTTCAAGCATCTTCCCAATTGGTTAACCTTTTTACACAATGTCGTTGCTTCACCATTCCCTTAGAGTCATCCGACCCACCTCTTTTGACGCCCCTACATTTATAGTTATTGCTGACCTTTGGGCAGTGTGTTGTAAAAACTGGCGTCATTTCGTCTGAAGCATTGTTTGCTATTGCAGCAAACCATAAATATTGAACATAAATCTGTCTCACCAAAAACTGGTGTCAGATCTATTTCTGGTCTCACAGTTTTCATTTACTGATTCTTTATATTCTGATTCTGTATAACAAGGCATTTTTCTGCTGATCGTATAGGTTTAAAAATGTACATTAACTTTCATGATCAGAACACAGATTAACTTGGCTTCTATTTCGCTAGAGAATTTTCAATTCAAGTATTTGTGAAAAAACCAAATCAGTATTAATGATCTAATAAGTTGAATTAATTAGTTTGATTGAATTCACTGATTAGATATTAATTTTACAAAATCAAGCATATTGGAAGTATTCCTATTATTATACTTTTACAGTCGTTAAAAGTACCTTTAGATCAGCAAATTTTTTACCGATATTTGAAAGTTCTAAATTAGTAATATTCCAATTCCGAACTTCTTCCAAGTAAATAATTCTTAACGTAAATAAATTCGGTCAAAAAGTCAAAGAATACGCAGTGTTTGTTTAAGTACCACAACTTCTGTTTTCGAACTAACATTACATGCGTCTTTGCGCAACCATGGTAAGCCAACCGATCATTGATTTACGAAAGCGGAAAATGTTCGTCTTTGCTTTTGCCTTTCTAATTTGTATAGTCCTTTTTAATCATTTACATAGAAATACATTTAGTTTCTACTTCAATAATTGCTTTGTGATAATTAAATTCAATCAGTCAAAAGAGTGAAGAACATAAAATTTTATTTTACCGTTTCGATAGAGTATGTTAGGTGATGGAATTTTGTAATGCAGCGGTTATTGCATATATATCTAAGGTTTAAAGGGCATTTTTTACAGTATGAGAAATTAGTCTTTTGAATATTTTAGTGTAAAAAGAACTATGTGATAAATATATTGAATTCTGTTAAAAATGTCTTTAGGAATATCAATACTAACAAGTTAATTAAAATGATCACAACTGCTATATAAGATTATAAATATGATTTCAATAAATATAAAGAATGATCTTGGCAGAACTCTTACTATAGAGACTAAAATTCATTTTTTTCTTACTGTAACTCATTAACTCGTATTTCATTGCACAAAGTAGCACACGATATGGATACTTATTTGAAATTATATCAAATTTGCAGCTTAAAATAATTTTCTTATTTATATGGCGACTTATCACCAAGTAATTTAAAATCACCAAGTCACCAATGGTTATAAAAAATACTTAAGTATCCTAGAGTATTGAGACAAACCGCTCTCGGATACTTCATCAGTACTTTCAGTACTTCATCAGTACTTTATGATGAACTACTGAGTATCTTCTCTCGCTTCAGTATCCCCTCTGTACGTTTTGTTCTTAGAGTTTTTAACATCAAAAAATGGAGAAACCGCACCATCAAAAATAAGACGATGTCTTTCAATAAAGATATGCACTACTTTAACTGGACGTAATGTGTTGCTACGCGTAAACTGAAAAAAAACATTGAAAATTAAAACAAAAGAGAAATCAAACAGAACAGAAGAATTTAAAACACCATATCAACAAAAATGATTACGACCTTAATTGCCTAATGACATTGTTGTGACGAGATTTCATAATCTCGCCAAACCCTTGTAAAAATCACAAATTATATATTTTTACATTATTTTTAACCCTGTTTTAATTATCCCCCTTGTCTATTAAATATGCATTATACAAAATATTCTATACTCAAAGGAAAGCTTTTAGCCATTTTATTAATCTGTGAAAACCGCATTCAGAGAGGAGTTTCGTTATTATTTGACCGTTAGAGTCAAGGTCTTTATTCCCGGGCAAAGCGGATGGAGCTTGCTCGAGGCCTGGTAATGTTAGTGCAAGGCATGCACTTTTCTGCACAATAGATTTGGAGAGAAACTTCTAGATGAATTTGAGACCTTGTGGCGAGAGTCTGATGTGTCAGCATATTCATATTTGAGACCCCGCTCTGGGCTGGCGAGGCTATGCCTGTGAAGTTTTCTATTGGTCAAAAGCTGTAAATAAGCTCTCGGGCAGGTCCGAGTTAGTCTGGGGCCTGAATCCGTCTGAATACATAAAAGCTGTTGCAAAGAATATTCGTGGCTTTTTCTCCTGTCCAGCCGTCGACGCTCTCAGGTCGGCCTGGACCATTTTTCAATGTTGCCCACCACGGAGTGCGGGATTCGGCCCAAGTCGAGTTCTGGCCTCTCGTGGGCATGGGAGGAAAAGCCGAAGACGCCTACATCGCCGAAGAACATCTATGGAGAGCCCGACGTCTAGCTGAGAGAGCTGCGACGAGGAAGGTACGATGGGGCCCGAGGTCTAATATGGGTATGGTATAATGTTCCGACCCTTTTACAACTCCGACTGGGGAGGTAAGGTTTGACTGCTCTCTGCATCTACGCCTGTCTCAAGGAAGCATAAATTTCCTAAATTATTTCAACTTGTTTAATTGTCAGTCCTAATTTTCTCTGAGTGCGAGTTTTCCCCTGTTGCTTTGAGACCATACCTAATATATTTTAAATCATGTTGTTTATTATATACTTAAATGTTGCTGTGCCACTTTATTTATATTGTTGATCATATTATTATCATTGAATTACTTCCGTGGCAGCAAATATATTAGTAGGGATCCTGAGTCCAGTGTCACTGTCACAGATACTTAACGTTGTGCTTGCTGAGATTGATTCAGTATATTATATTAATTACTCTTAACGTCTTAATACAAAATTGAATAAAGAAAGTGATTTATATTTAAACCTGTGTGATTATTTAACATCTTTATCTCTTGAAATTGTCCATCTGTGTTTTCAGGAGATGGCGCCTTACAAGGTAAGGGTTTATAGCATCTTTGTATTTATTGCACTGCAGGTCATCCAGGGATTTATTCCTGGACGAGAGAACTTCGAAATAGAACCTGGGTTTAATTTAATTGGTCCTTGCCCCCTTGTATGTTGTGACGAGATTTCATAATCTCGCCAAACCCTTGTAAAAATCACAAATTATATATTTTTACATTATTTTTAACCCTGTTTTAATTATCCCCCTTGTCTATTAAATATGCATTATACAAAATATTCTATACTCAAAGGAAAGCTTTTAGCCATTTTATTAATCTGTGAAAACCGCATTCAGAGAGGAGTTTCGTTATTATTTGACCGTTAGAGTCAAGGTCTTTATTCCCGGGCAAAGCGGATGGAGCTTGCTCGAGGCCTGGTAATGTTAGTGCAAGGCATGCACTTTTCTGCACAATAGATTTGGAGAGAAACTTCTAGATGAATTTGAGACCTTGTGGCGAGGGTCTGATGTGTCAGCATATTCATATTTGAGACCCCGCTCTGGGCTGGCGAGGCTATGCCTGTGAATTTTTCTATTGGTCAAAAGCTGTAAATAAGCTCTCGGGCAGGTCCGAGTTAGTCTGGGGCCTGAATCCGTCTGAATACATAAAAGCTGTTGCAAAGAATATTCGTGGCTTTTTCTCCTGTCCAGCCGTCGACGCTCTCAGGTCGGCCTGGACCATTTTTCAATGTTGCCCACCACGGAGTGCGGGATTCGGCCCAAGTCGAGTTCTGGCCTCTCGTGGGCATGGGAGGAAAAGCCGAAGACGCCTACATCGCCGAAGAACATCTATGGAGAGCCCGACGTCTAGCTGAGAGAGCTGCGACGAGGAAGGTACGATGGGGCCCGAGGTCTAATATGGGTATGGTATAATGTTCCGACCCTTTTACAACTCCGACTGGGGAGGTAAGGTTTGACTGCTCTCTGCATCTACGCCTGTCTCAAGGAAGCATAAATTTCCTAAATTATTTCAACTTGTTTAATTATCAGTCCTAATTTTCTCTGAGTGCGAGTTTTCCCCTGTTGCTTTGAGACCATACCTAATATATTTTAAATCATGTTGTTTATTATATACTTAAATGTTGCTGTGCCACTTTATTTATATTGTTGATCATATTATTATCATTGAATTACTTCCGTGGCAGCAAATATATTAGTAGGGATCCTGAGTCCAGTGTCACTGTCACAGATACTTAACGTTGTGCTTGCTGAGATTGATTCAGTATATTATATTAATTACTCTTAACGTCTTAATACAAAATTGAATAAAGAAAGTGATTTATATTTAAACCTGTGTGGTTATTTAACATCTTTATCTCTTGAAATTGTCCATCTGTGTTTTCAGGAGATGGCGCCTTACAAGGTAAGGGTTTATAGCATCTTTGTATTTATTGCACTGCAGGTCATCCAGGGATTTATTCCTGGACGAGAGAACTTCGAAATAGAACCTGGGTTTAATTTAATTGGTCCTTGCCCCCTTTTTCCCCCGTGACAGATTGGTGCACATGACTTTTCCGCTGTGACAACATAATGTAATGGCGCAAAGCTTAAATTTCAATTCTATACAGCTGTAGTTGTAGATAATCATCAACTGTGGTATTCAAAAATATTATTTGAAGTCGAAACAACAGGTGGTAAAAAAGTCACAATATTATGTTGAAGAAAAATGAATTTTAAGCAAAATTATAAGTTTAAAGTTCTACTGACCAAAGCAAAAGTTCGAAATATGGTCGTAGATAGATAAACATCATGAATACACTTTCGAAATGATTTGCAGTACGAATTTTGAAGGAAGTCCATGTAGACTTATATATAGTTTATTTGTGTATGTTTCGCCATTGCTAATCAAGGATGCTACTTTTTTACGACCGTAAACACGAAGACTGACACTCAAAAATTCAAACAGTTTTTTGTGTCATTCAATATTATGTTGAAGAAAAATGAATTTTAAGCAAAATTATAAGTTTAAAGTTCTACTGACCAAAGCAAAAGTTCGATTTTAAGCAAAAGTTTCGATTTTAAGCAAAATTATAAGTTAAACGCGAAGACTGACACTCAAAAATTCAAACAGTTTTTTGTGTCATTCAATATTATGTTGAAGAAAAATGAATTTTAAGCAAAATTATAAGTTTAAAGTTCTACTGACCAAAGCAAAAGTTCGATTTTAAGCAAAAGTTTCGATTTTAAGCAAAATTATAAGTTTAAAGTTCTACTGACCAAAGCAAAAGTTCGAAATATGGTCGTAGATAGATAAACATCATGAATACACTTTCGAAATGATTTGCAGTACGAATTTTGAAGGAAGTCCATGTAGACTTATATATAGTTTATTTGTGTATGTTTCGCCATTGCTAATCAAGGATGCTACTTTTTTACGACCGTAAACACGAAGACTGACACTCAAAAATTCAAACAGTTTTTTGTGTCATTCAATATTATGTTGAAGAAAAATGAATTTTAAGCAAAATTATAAGTTTAAAGTTCTACTGACCAAAGCAAAAGTTCGAAATATGGTCGTAGATAGATAAACATCATGAATACACTTTCGAAATGATTTGCAGTACGAATTTTGAAGGAAGTCCATGTAGACTTATATATAGTTTATTTGTGTATGTTTCGCCATTGCTAATCAAGGATGCTACTTTTTTACGACCGTAAACACGAAGACTGACACTCAAAAATTCAAACAGTTTTTTGTGTCATTCAATATTATGTTGAAGAAAAATGAATTTTAAGCAAAATTATAAGTTTAAAGTTCTGAAAATTATATATCTTCTTTTTTTTATTATTTGCGTTTTATTGTGGCATTACATTGCTCACGACACTCTCATAAATTCCACTAGAATTTTATTAATGAGTAAAATTAAACAGTAATTATTGAAAATATTCTTTACGTAAAATGAATAGTTTTAATTGAATTCTTGAAAGACTCATTTTCGATTTTAAATGAATTTATTTTCTTGAATGTTATTTAAATAAATCATTTTAAATTTAAGCCAATATTGTTGTTATATGAACTCTTCAAGTAATGTTTCAATTTTCGGAAAATTTTAGAGGCAGCAAAGCGTCCAATAATTTTAATTGATGTAATACAGTGTTTTTCATAGGTATTTGCTTGATTTTGTTAATAAATAGCAAATCGACAAGAATGCGTCACCTTTTATACTATTGGCGGACAATGATTTATGACATTATACCACAGTTGGGTTATTGCATGTAGATCTGCATGGAAATCTCTGGATGTATTAATGAAACAATGTGCATGTCGACAATACCATATATTTTTGAATGAAAAATATGGTCATGTAATCACTGGAGATCTAGAGATATTAAATGGAACAAATGTTAAAGATAACTTTGAATTAGGAACTATATTTCGATTTCCACAATACCGAAATTTTCTGGAAGATGTCATGAAAGATATTGATATATTCGTGTATAAGACTGCCGTTAAATACAGTATTCCAATTGAGGTTTTTAGTACTTGGAAGGAGACTATTGTTAAGGAGTGTAATGAATGTTATAGGATTTACAGAAAAGACAATGTATACGAAATATATAGTAATTTTTATAGAGACGAATTAGCGGCCTTACAACAACACTATGTAATCACATTCGTTTATAAAGCCAAAATTCCATAGTTGTATCTTTCGTTCTCGGGTCACAGGCTGTGGTTCCCTCGGTGTGTGTGTGTGGAGGGGGGGGGGGGTAACTCCGCCTTTACTTCTTTTTGGCGCTTATTGGTTACTCCTTTACCCAATGACACCATTGCACATTTCGTAAGGCCCAGCTCGGCCCCTCTGGTCTGGCACCCCTAAATTTATGGTTTTCTGATCTTTAGTTTCACGTCGTGATAAACCTTGGTGCCAGCCTAACTACCAATTAGTTCTTTTACTTGTATTGAATTGGCCAAAAGATTGCTTTGTGAGTGTTATAATGAGAATACCACTTACAAAAATTGCACTTTTTACGATATGAAATTGAAAATCGCATTCAAGTATAAAAGGATCAATTTCCTTACTTAACTCTAATACCTAAATTACACAAAAATCCTGTAAAGTGTAGATTAATTAACAAATGGTTTTAAATCGTATACTTGACTATCGATAATCGAAAACTTCTGCAAATTCTAAAGGAAGTAGCTGTAAAAATGAAGTGCCAAGGAGCACACAATAAAGAATAGCGAATAAGCTATGAAAAAAATCAATGAATTACCTAAGAGTATGTATTTTAAAAGTTTTGATTTTTATAACTTGTTCACTAACATTAACGTTAATGCGCAAATACAACGTTAAAATACGCAAATACAAGACATTGATGGTGATGGTTTTATTTGAAAGCAAAACCATTCTGTTTAATGGTAACGATTTTTACAAGCAAATACATGGTATTCCTATGGGTGGTACTTGTTCTTCAATCTTGAGAGACATATATCTCGTATAGACATACATAAATTCGAAGAAGGGACACACATTTTGAATGATATAGTTTATATAAGATTCGTCGATGACATTCTGTGCGCCAGCGTGTATCAAAGTTTTAGTTTAGAATTCAACTTTTACCCCACCAGCTTAAAATTAATTGAAACGTAACCGAATAATGATAATAGTCTTAACTTTTTGGATTTGTGTATCAACAGAAACAGGGATAGAGATATATTTTCGTCTGCATGACAAAAAAAGTGCTTTTGGTTTTGCTATTGGACACATTTGAAATACACATTATTTGCATTACTCATTGGAAATTCGTTTTACATCGTGATGTTTTTAAGAATGTTATTATGAATTATTTAAGGTGAAGAAAAAACAAGAAAGATCAATCATACTTAAAGCATAGATTATGAAACACTTTCCAACTTCAATGCAATTTTATTTAAACATGTCTAAAATGTGCAATACATTCCTCGGTAATATTTTAAAACTTACCACAATACTACACTAATTTATTATATTTGAAAACTTAAACGTTTATCGAAAAAAATGAACTTCATTTAAATGACGGCATTGAAATATAATGTGCCTGGTTTAAACATCTCTAAAATGTGATACATGCCTTGGTAATAATTTTAGAATTATCATAATAATACGATAATTTATTATATTTGAAAACTTCATCGAAAACAACTGAAATTCATTCAAATGACGTCATAGAAAAAATAACACGCCTGGCTCTCTCTATAAAATCAGCATTTCATTCATAACATTTTCCCATTCATGTCATTCATCACAATACTATAATAATTTATTTTATTTAAAAATTAAGACCATGGAGCTACAAGTAATTAAACTCTACGCGTAAAAATTCATCGAAAAAAATCGTCCTTCTCTTTGTAAAATCAATGAATATTTCATTCATATCAGCTATGCAGACTCCATGAACTAAATGATTTTGTGTTAAAAAAATACAGCAATTCTAATACAACTCATTCTACATATTTTTCTGCTTACATTTTACATAGGTGAAACATAGGCTTCGTTGTAGAAATAATCAAATTTGTATGAGCATTTAAACTCAAATATATTGTAATTGCGTTGTTTCAGTATTTAGATGCACAGAATTTAAGCAAAAATCAAGTGGTTTTAGGATGGATACAACACTCAATATGAATTAAAAATAACTTTAAAACTCACGATTTTGAGGCAGGATGGATGTCATATATCCTTTTGAAGTTGGTCACGTGATCTTTTCATATCGTGGTCACGTGATCGTTTCCTATAAGAGGTGTTATTACTATTTTAATTTTTATTTAAAAAACTACTAAATATATTTCGCTGATTTTTTTTATATATTTTATGGAACAATTTTAATATTATCTAAAATTTTCGAAGCTATTTGCGAATTTTAAATCCGCTTAAAAAATGTTTGAAAAATTAGGTCCCATAGGGCTCAATGTATTTCATTTTTTCAACCCAGGTTCAATCCAAAACTGATTGGGTGATATTATTCATTTATATTCCCATAGGTCCTACAGAGCGTCTGAACAACATACTAAAATTTCATTTTGATTAAGTCATTTTTACGGCAGTTATCGTGCTAACGGACAGACAGACAGAATGAGCAAAGTCATAAACACTTTTCAACTTTGTTGTAAAGTGTTAAAAATTGAATACTTATGACAATGATCGTTACAACTGTATCAGGAATTATATGAATTTAGCTATGGAACAAGAATATCCAGTGGGATTTTTAATCGATATCGTTTGTAGATATTTTTTTAAATAACTGCAACTGTGGAGCTGGATAAGTAGTACATATTTAAATTGCGATCAAATGAATATCTAAGATTATTGTGAGCGACAAACATTGGTATTTGCGAGCTTTGATGGGTCTGTTTCCGTGATATCTGTAACTGATTGTAGCTGTTTGTGTTTTTAACACTTTACAATAAAGTTTAAAAACTGTTTATGACTTTGTTCATTCTGTCTGTCTGTCTGTCCGTTAGCACGATAACTGCCGTAAAAATGACTTAATCAAAATAACATTTTAGTATGTTGTTCAGACGGTCTGTAGGACCTATGGGACTATAAATGAATAACATCACCCAATTAGTTTTGGATTGAATCCGGGTTGAAAAAATGAAATACAATGAGCCCTATGGGACCTAATTTTTCAAACATTTTTTAAGCGGATTTAAAATTCACAAATTGCTCCGAAAATTTTAGGTACTATTCAGATTGTTCCATAAAATATATAAAAGAAATTCAACGAAATATATTCAGTTACTTTTTAAATAAAAATCAAATAAAGTTACACTTCTTATAAGAAGCGATCACGTCACCATGATATGAAAAGATCACGCGACCCACCAAAAGGATATATGGCATCCATCTTGTCTCAAAATCGTGATTTTAATGTTTTTTTTAATTCATATTGAGTGTTGTATCCGTCCTAAAACCACTTTATTTTTGCTTAAATTCTGTGCATCTACATACTGAAATAACGCAATTACAATATATTTGAGTTTAAATGCTCATCCAAATTTGATTCTTTCTATAACGAAGCCTATTTTTCACTTATGCAAAATGTAAACAGCAAAATATGAAGAATGAGTTGAATTAGAATTGCGGTATTTCTTTAACACAAAATTAGTTAGCCCATGGAGTCTGCATAGCTGATATGAATGAAATATTCCCTGATTTTACAAAGAGAAGGTCTAATTTTTTTCGATGAAGTTTTACGCATAGAGTTTAATTACTTGTAGTTTTATGGTCTCAATTTAAAAAAAAAATAAATTATTATAGTATTGTGATGAATGACATGAATGGGAAAGTATTTATGAATGAAATGTTGCTTATATAGAGAGAGTCATTCGTGTTATTTTTTCTATGACGGCATTTGAATGGATTTCAGTGGTTTTCGATGAAGTTTTCAAATATAATAAATTATCGTAGTATTATGATAATTCTAAAATTATTACCGAGGAATGTATCACATTTTAGAGATGTTTAAACCAGGCAATTTATATTTCAATGCCGTCATTTGAATGAAGTTCATTTTTTTCGATGAAGGTTTAAGTTTTCAAATATAATAAATTAATGTGGTATTGTGATAAGTTTTAAAATATTACCGAGGAATGTATTGTATTTTAGACACGTTTAAATAAATGTGCATTGAAATTGGAAAGTGTTTCATAATCAATGCTTTAAGCATGATTCATCTTTCTTGTTAATGTTTTAAAGCGATTTTTCAGTATTTTAAATTATTTTAAATTATTTGATATTTGGTATTCCTTTTTATTGTAAAAGTTTTTTTTTTAGATACTAGTGACAATTTATGAGATTGTGATGTATTTGGTTTTATTTGTGTGCTGTATTTGGGTGTTTCAATTTCTAACTTCATTTTGACTTTAAGTCGTTTGTGGTTTCCTTCCATTATGTTTTGGAGTTCGATTGTCTTCCTATATGTGGAATGTTACTGGCTTAAAAAAGATATAGAATTTTATGAAATCGATTAAAATTTTCAAGAGAATTAAATTTTAAGAAATACAAAATTCAAATTCTTTTTCGGCCCCCCGTATAAAAACATTTCCGAAAAGTAAAATATGCCTCATACACTAAGAAGCTGATGTTCAAAATTTCAGAATTTTATCATAAAAAGTCCCAAAGATATGAAAAGACAAAAATACTGTCTTAAATCACATTTCGATGCATCGACATGGATTCGCAGAGGGGGGAAATCATGTCGGCAGATCGCGTTTCAGGGATCATACACAAATTTCGAAAGAAAACAATGATTACATAAATAAATAATAATGTTGCTATTTATTGGTACAAATGTATCTACACTGTGTAGAAATAACAAATTTACACAAATATTACAAAGCTTGTTTTTGTACGGGGGTGAGGGGGGTATAAAAATTTTAATTTTGTATTTCTTTAAGTTTAATCCCATGAAAATTTTTGTCGATTTCATAAAATTCTATACCTTTTTTACGTAACTTTGTAATTTTTTATATATATCTAAGATCAATATTTAAAGGAATAAAAACCGTTTTGGGGACACTCTGTATGTATGTATATATATATATATATATATATATATATACTTGTATTAGGAATGTATTGTGACGGGGTCGAAAATTCGAGTTTGTGTTTTCGACGGGAGGGCACGTTTCAACCATCTCTGAACACAAATCATACATTTTTGAGATGATGTCTGTGTGTGTTTGTGCGTGTGTATGTGTGTGTCAATGAGTCTCTGGAGAAGATTTCTCACTAACGAATAGAGCGATTCGAATGAAATTATATACAAAGATTACGATCCGTGAACACTAGAAGCCTATTGTTATTAAACGCAAACTAATGGTCAAAAGGCGCTAAATTTTCAAGTGAAAGCTAAAAAAAAATCATCAAAATTCAAAATCGTTAATAAAATTATGTACATAGCAATTTTTTATATATATTTTTTTATTAGAAAATTATTGACATATACTTTAGAACGCTAGCATGAACCGTTATCGAGATATTGCACTTTTTCAAATAAATGTATCAAAAAATCACATAAAGTAATATTAACTATTGTGAAATATGTTCACTTTGCATATACAATACCATGTGACGAATTTGCTGACATCATTCTCGTGGATCTAGATCGTTACATTCATGAGAAAAGATACTCTGGGTAATACTTTGTATTTGAACGCCAATAGTCATTTATCTGCTGTAAGAATAACTTATTTCTCTGTCCATAACGCTTTGGGAGACTTTGGCGATGAATTTTTCGGAATGTCAACAACTTGGCGGTTTTTTTAAATGTTGCCAAATTAACTACAATGCCGACACATTCATAAAAAGGACGCTAAATCAATGAAAATGACGACTAATTGACAGAAATTCAATAGTTTGGAAAGAAAATAAGAATGTACTATACGTATAACCTATTTTTCCGTCCGCAACGTTTGGCAACATTTTGCTGACGAATTTGTCGGAATATCTCGAACTTTCTGACTATTTAAATGTTGCCAAATTGACGAAAATTTCACCTAATTGATTAACCAAATTCAATTGATTTCGCCAAATTGATAAAATGTACGCTAAATTAATGAAATGACGAGTAATTGGCGAAAGTTTAATACCTTGGAAAGAACATAAGAATATACTATAAGAATTACTCATTTCTCCGTCCGTCCGTCCGTAACGCTTGGTGAAAAGTGACAAAAATGTCGCCAAATACATAAAAATGTTGCCAAATGGGAAGTAATGTTTTGCAAATTCTGATTACCGTCATATGACGGTAGCATAATTTGTAGTATATAAGAAATGACCTTCTCTCCCTTCATCTGTAACAATTGGTGATACATTTGGCCGAACTTGGCAAATAATTATGCACAGTACCCCCAACTTGGCTGTATTTCACCCCAGATTGAAGAAAATATCGTCACAATTGCAAAAATGATGCTAAATTAATGAAAATGACCCCTAATTGATGAATTAGCTATTAAAATACTTTAATATAAGGACTACATCGTTGATTGAGAATGTTATCAATACTGATAATTATTTGTTTAGATTTACGCGAAATATAAGTTAAATGGCTACTTAGAAATAGTTTCACATGTTGTCATCCGGAAAATCGCCAAAAATTCGAATTCGAGTTTTCGACGCGAGAGCACGTTTCAAGCATCCCTGATCACGTATCAAACATTTTTGAGGTGATGTCTCTCTCTCTGTATGTGTGTGTGTCAGTAAGACTCTGAAGTCGATATCTCACGACCGAATAGAGCGATTCGAATGAAATTTGGTACAAAAATCATAATCCGTAAATACCGGAAGCCTATTGCTTTTAAATGCAATCGAATGTTCAGAACCCTTTAAATTTTCGAGTGACATTTTGAAAAAATCATCAGAAAATCAAATCCTTTAATAAAATTACACAAATAGACATTTCTTATATAATTTTTCCTTAGAAAACGATTGGCATAAACTTTAGAACGCTAGCATGAACCGTTCTAGATATATTGCACATTTTTTCAAATCAATTTATAAAAAAAAACCATAAATTAAAAAATATATATATATTAACTGTTGAGAAACATGTTCACTTTTCATATATAACATCATGCGATAAATTTGGTGACATCATTCTCGTGGATCTAGCTCGTTCCATTCATAAGAAAATATCCTTTGCGTAATACATTTGTATTTCAACGCCGATAGCCATTTATCTGCTAAAAGGATAACTTATTTCACCGTCCATAACGCTTGGTGAGATTTTGGCGACAAATTTGGCGGAATGTCGCCAACTTGGCGACTTTTTTAAATGTTGCCAAATTAACGAAAATAGCGCTATATTGGTGAAAATAACGACTAATTAACGAAAATTCAATATTTTGGAAAGAATATAAGTATCTACTATAAGAATAACCTATTTGTTTTGCTGTAAAAGTAGTAAATTCATTGCATCATATAAGGAAAGCCATGTGCTACCCACATCAAATTTTTTAATATAGAGAGAGATGCATACTATTTGAATTTATGTGTCTACTTAATACTTTAATATTTTACATTTCTTTCTGAATTAAAGTAAAATATATTAAATTCAATACATATTATTATTCATATTAAACAAAGTCTGTAATATTCCTTCCATGCTTTTAATCCATGTTGTAAATCTATAAAGTGGAAAATATTATCTTTCTATACATATTAGAAATTGCTCAGTAATACATCAGCAAAAAAGTGTTTGTCTAACGCAATAATTTTAAAAACAGAAAAACAAACAACCTCATTTCTTAATTTAATATTATGCAAATAAAAGCATTACAGGACTAGAGCTAGAAACAAATGGGCCTTCTTGTAAAACATTACTCTTGGATATGGTTCAGGACATCAATTTTAATTTTGTTGGCTTAAATTAAGCAAATTTAAAACACAATCTGAATACATCATTTCTCCATTTTGATAGAATTTTATATGAGGCTGTTTAATAATTTAATATCATGTTTCCTCATTTACCGATTTCTTTAATTTTTGTAAATATGATGGGATGTCTGTTAAAACCTTCATTCTGCATTCTACGAAAGAATGCATTTTTCTTGTTTTTCTTTCGATTAAATTGTTAAATGAAAATTATGGTTGTATTATTTTCAGAAATTATTTTTAATGAAAGATTGAATAGTCAAGTAATTTAGCTGAATTATTGGATAAGTGTTTTGTCAAACTGTTCATTAATAAAATATTTTTGCTTTTCATTATGATCATTACACAAATTAGTTTCATAATATTGTTAAATTTTAGTGTGTATTTGACAAATTCAGTATATATTTGAAAAATAATTTTGCTTTCACTAGTAATATATATTTATTTCAGTGTAATTGAGACCAATATCACTTATGTGCTATGGATTTCGTTACAATGGCAAATGTTCCATTCACTCCAATAACTGAAATTTAAAAAAAATAATTTATGTGCTTGTTTGGCGAATAAAGTTAAAAAATATTCAAAATAAGAGAAACTGTTTGTATATTTAAGAAAGAAAATCATTGTACTCACATAATTTGAAATGTTAATTAATATGCTATTACATCATAGCACTACGGGTTAAAACGTGTTTAGACGGAATAAAATCAAAATGTTTGGTGCAAACAAATGATATCTTGTTCAATTTTCAAGATGTAATCCGTCAACTCTTATGATGTACATCCTTAAACTTTCATGATGTACATTCGTCAAATTACCTGATGTACATCCCGCAACTTTCCTGATGTACATCCGTCAACTTTCATGACGTACATCCGTAAAATTTCAAGATGTACATCCATAAACTTTCATGATGACATATGGCAACTTTCATGATATGCATCCATAAACTTTCATGATGTACATCTGTAAACTTTCATGATGTACATCTGTAAACTTTCATGATGATATATGTCAAATTTCATGATGACATATGTCAACTTTCATGATGTACATCCGTAAAATTTCATGATGGCATCTGTCAACTTTCATGATGTACCTACGTCGAAATTTTTCAATGAGTTTTAATTCTGTTTGATGGCCAAAAAAATTCCCAACAGCTGACTCATTTTTTGAAATCGGAGATGAACTATAGATGCCATACTACTATAGAGAACGTTAACTCATCCATTTTAAACACATGACTTCCTGTATTAACTACAAGTCAGAACGCAATTAAATGAGATGAAATCAAAATCTTCGGTGTAATCAAATTATAAAAATAAAGCACATAAGATTGTTCAAGTACATGATCTTAAAAAGAAATGTTTCTTCCAGAAGACGGAATATTTTTAACAGATATGTGAATAAAAATCACTCCGAAAGTAACAGAATCAAGCACGAATGCTTCACGTACTTGTATTTATATTTTCATGTCTATTAACAAACTATTGGTACTCAGTAATATAACAGATAATAAGAATAAAAAGTTGATATAATAGTATAACTTTAAAAATATTGCAATGAAATACAAAATGGTTACTTGCGCAGGGTATTATAATAATTAGGTAAAATTGGAAAAAAAATATCACAGTTCTCGCATTCATATAGTGACCAAACTTTATGCAAAATTAGATTCTCTTCAGTTCATTAGTTTTGGAGAAAAACGGGTTAAACAATATAATTTGCAAAATGAGCTTGATTACATTACGTAAGATTAGGGGAATATTTAAAGAAGTATCGAAGCTGTGTATATGGTATAGCAAGCTACATTTGTACATGATTCGATATCAAAGGATGGAACAGTTTGGGAGATTTTGCAATATCGGAAAAACTACATTTGTATATTTTACGGATGACTCGGGTAAAACTAAAATAAGTTATTGTTTAAAACTTCGTGCTACATTCTACATTGGAAACACATTTTGTTTCTCTCAGCCTCGTATAACTTCGAAGAATATGCGGTAGCACCGATTTTGTACAGGATGATAGACCGACAGGCAGATGGACGAAATACCAAACAGTTTTTTCCGTAATAAGTATCACAGAAAACGTATAGAAAAAATGTTTTTAGCATAAAGCAATAATTACTTTTAGTTATGAATATAAGAAAAAATAATAAACTCTGAAAAGTTGTGGCCAATTTGATACAAAAGTGAAACTGGCTATACATTATATGCTGATTAACTTTGGCAATGGAAAACAAACATAACATCATATGAAGTATGTGTATGAAGTATATGTATGTAAATATATATATATATATATATATATATTTGTAATGTATATGTGTAATGTATATGTACGTCAGATAATCTGTGATAAAACTGACTCTAGTTTATCCACAAGCATTCATTTTACAGCACAAATTATAAATACCGGCATGCCATATAGAAGATATTTTGCAGATTATAATTCAAGGAAGGATATTGGACTCAATCATTTAGAAACCGACAGAGAGAATTATGCTTTAAATTACCTACAAACAAAGATTTTCTGAAAACAATTGTTTCATTTTCGCTTTGATTGGATGACACTATTTTAATGGCCATTAAATTTATTAAGGCCCCATAAAAAGGTAGGAATTAAATGCTGGCCTTTAACTGCATTGCTTTACTCTGTGGGATATAAATTCGTTTAAGATAATTGAAATACCAAGAAATATTTATTTGTATACATATTGCAAATAAATAATTTGGGAGAGTGTATTGCATTTAGATGCGTAAATATGGATTATAGAAATCATAATATAGACATAAAAAATTACAAATATAAATATAAAACTTTTCTTGACTTGTTAACAAAAGTTTGGGTACAGGCCAAAATATTATTAAAACATTCTAAAGGAAATACCGGATACACAATAAATGTAATCAAAAGATAATGCGGGAGCAACTTCATCATGTGGTTGCCGTATGCCTTATATGCCCGGGTAAACGTGTTTATGCTGCAAGATTTCTTGGAGGAGAAGTTCCCTTTCTTCCTACATGACGGGCTTTTTTTATCCGAATCGTTTCATTTCCACAAACGTGGTGTTTATTGTTTGAGGACTCTGGAGAAAAAATTTTAATATTAATTTTAAATTTGATGCAGAGAATTGCTGAATTATAGAGGTTTTAACATTTATTATATACGCTTGGAATGTTTATATGCCCCTAAATTTAACTTTTAATAAGTTAAAATTTAAAGCTTGATAAGTAGCATATTTATTCCTTTTTTTCTGTCCTTGATTTTCATAGGCGAGTTAAAATAGAGTTTATCGTGCATTGTATTTTACAGCACATACGTTGTTTTAATCTGTTTCACAGAGAAACAAAACACCGGCGTTGCAATACAATTTAAAAGTTGAAATGATTTAATATCATTAATTTATTTTCATTGTAATTCGATTATTATTATTTTTTCTTTGTAATCATACTAAAATATACAACATAGAACGTTTTATTTTCTAATATTGATCTCTGATTTTATATCTTCATATCTCAAATTATTTTATCAGGCTTCGCCATTGTTGAGAGACATAATTAGTATAATATGTATTGATTTTAATGCCACCAACCAAATCTTTTATCACAATTTGTAATAAATATAATAAATATCAGTCATATTTAATGTCCATCACAGACAATTTTAGCCTTAAGAAAACTAAAGCTAACTAAGTACTGTCAAAATCAAAGCAATTATAAATTGGAAGATTTTATTTCTCAATGACAATAGCTTTTCAAAAATTACATTTAGTTTAATAAAGTCATAAATAAAATAATTTGATTTTCTATGCAATCTTTTTCTTAAAAAAATTATAATTCCTAACATTTCAAAACATTACGTTTCTTATCAATCATGAGGGAGAATTGAAGTGAATTCTTCAGACACTGAGGGGAAAAAATTACAGTTTAAATGACCCTCAGATAATTTTTTTGGAAAAAATCATTAAAGGTTAGACTTGATTGGACGGCATTAGTTTAATGGCCATCCAAATTATTAGTGAGTCAGAAAATTCACGGAATTAAAACATAGCTTTCTTACATAAAGTGGGAATTATATGAGCTTATTTCTTGCATTACTTTAGTGTGAATACTGCGACACAGAGTAATTTAAAAACAACCGGCTTCATGGCAATAAAATAACAATATTTTGAATATAATTTTGTAAAATGAAAGAACTGTACAAAGAATATATTGTAAAAGAAGTATATTATAAATATAAATGACATTTAAATTAGTTTATTATGTCGAATGACTTTTATTAATGAAAGTTTTGATTTTGGAATTCACAATGTCACAGATTGCACAGAAGGATCCAATTCTAAGGTATGTCGTGCAATTTCATATTTTAAAAAGCAAGATGTTTATTATCTGCTTCACAAATCAACACTTCAAGGCAATTAATTGTATTATGTAATAATTTGGCGGTTGAGCGATAATGACTTTCAAGAGGAATTCAAACTTACACATCGAGACACTAGACTTTTTATGTCATACTCATAGAACCCCCCTATACGGAGAGGTATCAATATTAGGATAGCGCTGCCATTGTAGATGACAACATTCATGAATAGCTCTCGCTTATATTATGTTCACGTCAGCATTCTTCATCGGTGTGGTACCATTCTTAAAAGTAATATAAATGTCTGTAAAATATGTTGTCCTTTATCGAGATCCGTTATATTGTGGCGTATGGCAAATTATATTACTGCCATTGACGGCATTAGCTAGTCCATGCTTGGAATACGATAATATTTGCTAAACCGGTATGATCCTTCTTCGATTCCAATTTATTACAAATCGTTAAATGGACAAAATATTTTAAGCTATTTTATTTTGCCTATAATACAAAACAGTAAATATATATTTAGACAGACCTAAACAATTTGGAGACACTAAAACATGAATTGTCTATATCTATGTATTCTTCTATGAGGGGTATGTGTTCACTTTAGCACTGCAAATATTGCACAATTTAAAAAAAAAATTTGGTATGCAATATACACAATCCAATAACAGTACATGCTTATATTTTACTATGTTCCAATTATACATATAAAACATCATTTTTTATACATATAAAACATGCATCATTTCAAACATACATCATATTCAAGTATACATCATTTTTTATACATATAAAAAATGATGAAATATATCAAATGGTATACATCAATTGATATATATATCAAATATATCAAATGATATTAGAAGCGCAAGGACTACTGGCGGTAGTTAGGATTGAATATTTTATATAACTTTATGCGAGCAGTCCTATCATGAGCTGAATATATCATCTTACACATATCAGTATGTATTTTCAAATTTATAGTAACGAGGCATATTTTGTTATGTTTTGCACCACGTACTATAAAATAACTCTGTAAAATAAAACAGTTACAACAAAAATGGTACATTTTAGAATAAATTTATTTCTTTAACATTGTACGAAACATGGTCTAGTTTAATTAAAACAACTTCGAGAGTAAAAATGGGTGCTTTAAACTGTAATTAGTCTTTACGAGAACTGTTTAGAAATATATAATTTAAAACTATGCAATTAAATAAAGATTATTGTAAATGTTATATTATAGATTACACTTTAAATACAATTATCGAGGAAGAAAAGAAACATATCCTTTTGTTTAAAAATTTTAAAAACGTTAATACATTCTTTATAAATTGGAATAAAAAATAACATTTTAGCAACGTCGACAAAATGCTATATGACCCAAAATACAGAATAGTTGATGTAATCATATTACTGTCAAACAAATATGGCAATTTAAAGCACTCTTGGCTAAAATATTCCGCATTTAAAGCAAGCTAATTTCAAAACACCCCATGTAAATAATTCTGAAAGCAAATACTGTAAAACAGTAAAAGAATTCCAAGTGTTTATTTAAGCTCCGCAATTGTAGTCTTCCAACCAGCATTGCATGAATCTTGGCGAATCTAGAGTAAACTCTTCAACGATTCTGCGTGTAGAAAGCGTTCGGTCCTCAGTTTTGCCTCTCTAATTTTTATGGAATGCCACTTAATTTCATTTACATACAATCTCATTATATTTTTCGCTCCATAACTGCTTAGGAAAAGTTACTTTTAATCTTTCTGAATTTGTTAAGTCGGAAATGAGAAAAATGTATTTATTTTATTGTCGAAGCATGTAGTTGCAATTAAAAGATTGGAATTATATTTTTAGATTAATTTTGTAATGAGTTAATTTGATGGATGAGTACAAGAAGTGCAATAAAAGAAATGGTATAAAATATAAAAAAAAATCTAAATTAACTTCAAGGAGGGAAGTCCAAAGATATGAATATTTGTTTGCATCTGGAAATTAAAAAAAATCTGATGTGGGCAACACATGACTTTCTTTATATGATGCAATGAATTTACTACTTTTACAGTTAAAAAAATGTTATTTTTAAAGTAGATACTTATATTCTTTCCCAGACATTGCATTTTCTTCAATTAGTCGTCATTTTCATTGATTTAGAGTCATTTTTATCCTTTTGGCGAGATTTTCGTTAATTTGGCAACATTTAAAAATGTCGCCAGATTGACGACATTCCGCTAAATTCGTTGCTAAAATCTCGCCAAACGTTATGGACGGAGAAATAAGTTATTCCTATAGCAGATAAATGACTATTGAAGTTCAAATATAAAAGTATTACTCAAAGTATCTTTTCTCGTCAATGGAACGAATTAGATCCATGAGAATGATGTCACCAAATTTATCGCATGATATTGCATATGAAATGTAAACATGTTTCTCAACAGTTAATATATTTTTTAATTTATGGAATTTTTTGATAAATTTATTTGAAAAATATGCAATATATCAAGAACGGTTTATGCTAGCGTTCTACAGTTTATGTCAATCGTTTTCTAAGGAAAAATTACATAAGAAATGTCTATTTGCGAAACTTTATTAAAGGTTATAATTTTTTGATGATTTTTTCAAAATTTCACTCGCAAGTTTAGGAAGGTTCTGAACATTCGATTGTATTTTAAAACAATACGCTTCCAGTATTCATGTACTGTGATTTTTGTACCAAATTTCATTCGATTAGATCCATTCGTTCGTGAGATATCTTCTCAACACACACATACACAGACGCACACACAAAGACATCACCTTAAAAATGTTCGATTCGTGATCAGGGTTGCTTGAAACGTGCTCTCTCGTCGAAAACTCGAATTCGAATTTTCGACCCCGTCACAATACTTTCCTTATACATTTTGTATATAAGGAAAGTAACAGGTTAGATAACATTATTTAAAGGTTGAATAATGTATCAACCGGTTTCATAAGCAATAAAGAACTTTCAGACACATAGCACAAGATAACTTTCAGACAGAACTAGTTAGACACAGAGCAGCAATACTAACAAGGGCAAGTACTCCAGTAATTATTATCAGTAAAAAAAAATTAAAAAAACATGAATGGGGAAAACATAGGGAAAAAGAACAGTAAAATGTTTTAAAGCAATTTTCCAGTCATCAAATGTGCAAACTAAATGTTCTATGTTGAAATCAAGGGGAGGGGAGCGTCAGTTTTTAATATACATATATATCAATATCTATTAACATGAAAGCGTGTACAAAAATTATTGTAAAAGTTCATGTAAATAAAAACACATGTTCACAGTTTTTTATGCATGCACACTATATCCCAACGTGCAATAAATGATAAATTTATTCAAACTATTCGCCGGTATTATGCTATCTCAAAAGTACATACTACCGTAAAAGATATAAGTAGTTAAAAACACTAAAACTGTTAAGACTTATGAAAGACTTTATTTATTTCGGGCTGTCAAACGTCCATCATCATAATCATCAAGTAGGGCATTGTTATAAAACTGCTTTAATTTATATTATGCACACACAACGAATTGAACAATTCGAATGCTTTTTGCACATCAATTTCAATCGATGAACATCGAAGTTCCAAATATTTTCATAGGGGTCCGATCAGGGAACGGCCCTAAATGTATCAATTTGTTTGAATTGGAAAAATACAACTAACATAAATGAAGCATGTTTTAACCGTTACCATAATAGCTATTTTACATGCGAATATTTTTATTTCGAATTAAATTTCATCATTGATATGCATCTAGTTACAACCTTCTCGAGGTTTATAGAATTTTCTGATTTAAGATTGAAACAAAACCCTAAAAAATTATACTTACTATATACAGGGTGATCCAAAAGTCCTTGACACATTTTAAAATTGAATATGAACTCAAGTAATTGCTATACGATAGTGAGATTTGGACTAAAATGCTTTTCACGTTGTAAAGTTTTAGTTAAGCAAATAAAAACTTTAGTTCCAAATTTTACCCACAGATGACGCTACTTGTTATATTTGCGTTTTTTTTTTTCAGATTCGTTTTGACACTGTCATTGAGGAGTAAGAAATGACAACTCCCACCGAAAAAGCTCATTGCGTAGGTTGGTACTTTGAAACCAAATCCATCATTACAGTTCAAAGGAAGTTTCGTGCCAAGTATAAAAAAACCCATCCATCTCAAAACAGCATTTTGGATTGGCATAGCAATTTTTTTAGAAACTGGGAGAATTTTGGATCGACAAAAAAGTGACCGGCCAACCACAACCGAATAAAATGCTGCACGTGTCCGACAAATATTTGTTTCCAATCCAACAACATCAATGAGGAATACATCACGACAATTAGATATTCCACTTACAACAGTGCATCGAATTCTACATAAAAGATTGAAGTTTCAAACATACAAAGTGCAGCTAATGCAAGTTTTACAACCGAATGAAAAGCCGCGCGTTTGAACTTTGCTACTGAGATGCTTGATCGTATAAAATCAGATGATTAATTCTTAAAACGCGTTCTCTTTACAGACGAAGCAACTTTTCATTTGACTGGAGAGGTCAACAGATACAACACGAAAGTATGGGGATCTAAAAATCCGCATCAGGTTATTAAAAAAATCGGCTATATTCCAAAAATTAACGTGTGGTGCGGCTTAATGTCTGATCGTGTAGTTTGCCCATTCTTTTTCGACGAGATTGCAGTCACAAAAGACGTTTACCTGGATATGGAACAAATTTTCGCTGTCCTTCAAGTTTATCATTTGCATCCTGACATTTTTTGGCAGCAGGATGGTGCACCTCCACACTGGGGTAAAATTGTAAGATACTATTTATTTGAACGAGGAGTTTCCTGGCCGATGTATTGGACGAGATGGTTCATTGTTATGGCCACCTTGATCCCCAGATTTAACCCCTCTTGATTTCTTCTTCTGGAGATATGTCAAAGTGTAAGCTTCCGCTGTTACTGACATTCAAGTACTGAAGACGCGAATCACGTATGTAATCCAGTCACTTCCGCAACCAATGGTAACGAACACGTGAAGGGAAATGGAGTACCGTTTGGATGTGGTTCGAGCTACAAAGGGTGCACATATTGAAATATGGTAGCGGATAATAAAAAACAATGCTTTGCAACTACTCGTGTTCTGATTTTATACTTTTTGGTATTTTTAAGCTACAGCGCCATCTACGAGCAAAATTTGGAACTAAATTTTTTTATTTGCTTAAACTAAACTTTTCAACGTGGAAAGCATTTTAGTCCAAACCTCACTATCGTACGGCAATTACCTGAGTTTATATTCAATTTTAAAATGTGACAAGGACATTTGGATCACCCTGTATATTAAAACACGTTTTCAGTGAACATGTTTAAAACTATTAAAAAACTCTCATTGCAGGTACTCATGGACTGCTTTGGAGCTTTTCAGTTTATCAAACTTGTTTACAAAATTAGTGCATGTTTAATTACAAGGTTAAAACACAACTGTTAAGATTTTCTGCCGCCATCCATGTGATGGGAAATTTGCTTTGATGTGATCTGAAAACTCTAAACTGATCTACAACTTCTGGTATTTGCAAGAGAGAAACGATTCTATAGTCAATTTTAAATAATGAAAATCTGATGTGAGCAACACATGACTTTCCCTATATAATGCAATGAATTTACTATTTTTACATTAAAAAAATAGGTTTTTCTTCTAGGAGATACGTATATTTTTTCCCAGGTATTGAATTTTCGTCAATTAGACGTCATTTTCATGGATTTGGCGTCATTTTTATCCATTTGTCGAGATTTTCGTTAATTTGGCAACATTTTAAGAAGTCGCCAAGTTGACGACATTCTGTCAAATTCATCGCCAAAATCTCGCCAAGCGTTATGGACGGAGAAATAAGTTATTCTTATAGTATATAAATGATTATTGACGTTCAAATACAAAAGTATTACTCAATGTATATTTTCTCATGAATGGAACGACCTAGATCCACGAGAATGATGTCACCAAACTTATCGCATGATATTACATATGAAAAGTGAACGTGTTTCTCATCAGTTAATATAATTTATTTAATTTATGAGATTTTGATAAATTTATTTGAAAAATATGCTATATCTTGAGAAAGGTTCATGCTAGCGTTCTAAAGTGTATGCCAATCGTTTTCTAAGGAAAGATTACATAAGAAATGTTTATTTGCGTAACTTTAATAAATGTTTTGATTTTTTGTTGATTTTTTAAAAATTTCACACGGAAATTTAAGGGGGTTCTAAACACTCGATTACGTTTAAAAACAACAGGTTTCAAGTATTCACGGATTGTGATTTTTGTATCAAATTTCATTCGTTCGTTAGATATCTTCTCCACAGACTCACTGACGCACACACACACACACACACATACACAGACATCACCTCATAAATGTTTGATTCGTGATCCGGGATGCTTGAAATGTGCTCTCCCGTCGAAAACTGGAGTTCAAATTTTCGACCCCGTCACTTCTTTCCTTATACATTATGTAGAGGAGACCGGGGTAAAATGACGATATTAACGAATTTGAATTTGTTTTATTTCGTTAAACGTATAATACATATTTTTCGCAACATAAATAAATTATTCATACGTTCCTTTATTAATAAAAAAATTATATCGGATAATCTCCCAAATTAAACCTTACATAAACATGTTTTAACATATTGTCAAAAAAATTCATCTTGCCCCAGTGCTGGAGCAAGATGACTTTCAATACGTTACAAGATGACAACTCGCAAATTTTGACCTAACACGGTATTTAAAGAACGTGCAAAACACTAATAGAGTTTAAAAGTGTATAATCATTAATAAATACTGTTATTTACAAAAGTCACAGATGAATTTCCTTCCTCCATGTCCAGTACAGTTTTCATGCTACCAAGCTACGCATTGAGAGTAAGCACAGTATCCAGTCTTCGTCGGGTGGATCAATGTAAAGTTCATCACAAACTGGGCAATTAATATCCTTGCTCTTTTGATCTGCGCTTACCTCGAAACGCAATAGTTTAGCAATTTTCTTCTTATTTCTCTGTGTTTTCTTTTTTTGTATTTCATCATTTGAATTTTGTTTCTCAAGCAACAAATTTCTTATTAGTGAACTTGTTAAAACACTGGTTGACATTTTTCTTCTTTTTTTTGTTGATCTTTTATCTTGTCGTAATGGTTTAAAGTTAAATATTGATGGAAGAGAGGGGATTATCTTGATCCCGGAATTTGTTCACAGTTGGGGTTATCTACATTTTCAGTGTCGCTATCATTAGCACATAAAGAAATAGGCGTGCTTTCCTTTGTGGAAGACGACGAACTTCATCATCTTGATCCGAATGACTAAAAGTAACAACATGGCTGGTATACAGTAAACTATGCATCAAATAAAAATTATGATAGGTTAGCTGAGTATGTAATACTATAAAGTGTAACTATAAATTATATCAGAATTTTATGACTTACATTTAAGTAGCTCAAGCTGATTTAGTACAAGTCGAAAATAGTCTCATGGCCCTTAATAAAGATTGACTAAGAATATAAATTGTACGTGTAGCAAGAATGGGGCCTTCCGCATGCGATTAGTTGCTCTGATACAGGGGATTGTACCTATGCTCGTCAAGTGCTGCCACCTAAGAATAAAGTCGTTAAAACTGTTATTCGTCATCTTGCCAGTTTGTCATCTTACCCCGGTCTCCCCTATATAAGGAAAGCAATATATTAATTCTCATTTTTCAGGAGTTTTTGTAGATATTATCGAGATATTAAAAGTTTTACTTCCCAAGTAGCCTTCACGATATCTCTAGAAAGAACTAAGCGACTTTTAGTAAATTGGGTATTGTTACGACGTATAATCTGGAATTTTGGGTGTATTCTCAGGATACAAAAATCAGTTAGAATGTCTGGAAAAATTTCGCTTCTAAAGCAGTAGGAAGCACAAAAGCGAAACAATATACACCTAATAATTATCCAACTTACAAACAACTGTCAGGATTAATAAAAATATATATATAAATCACTCACTCACATCATATTGTCACTCAATTAAAAATGGGAAGATTACACTCTCAACATACTGGAGTGTTTAAACAATTCACTTTTACTCATATCACGCCAATTCCGTCAAGTTAACTATGACCAGTTTTTATACCTTCTATTAAAAAGTCTCGAAAAACCTGCCCAACTCGCAGAATTCTTAATCAATTCACAAAATTAAAAAGTTTCCCAAAGTAGCCAAATTGGCGAAAATACGCCAACTTGGTAAATTTTGGTAAATATTGAATAAGGTCAATATTTGGCCAAAACAAATCAAAGTCAATATTTGGCCAATATTGATTGAGGTCAATATTTGGCAAATATTGAAATATTGAATAAGGTCAAAATTTGACCAATATTGATCTTAGGAACCTATCACCGAATTGGCAAATATGTTCCTAAATTTATCCAATTTGTCGTAATGGTCAAGAAACCCGCCCATTTAGTTACTGATAATGGTTTACCTGTGAATATTATTTTTCCCTGATGGCGGCAATATGCAGTGAATATAATTTCGATGTTCCTTACAATATGAACCTTTTGAATTTCACAGAGTTAAAGATGTATTAAAACTCTATTTTGTGTTCTTTCCCAATAACATCCTTATCTGTTATTCAGGAGAAAGAGTCATGTGATGGACACATTATACTTTCTAAATGTCTTTACATTTCATGCCATTTCTTTATAAGTTTTCCATTTTTTATTGCCTAGAAAAAGCTAGTTTCTATAAAAGTCATCAGCTAAAAAGGAATAAATTCAGTTTTTATTAGCATTAAACACTTTTATCAGAACCCATAAAATAGTTGAATTTTATGCTGGAGATGTAAATTAAATGCACAGCGAATGTGAACGAAATTAATGTTAATTAAGCGAAATAATTCCAGGACATCTCTAACTGTCTTCATGTATAAATATATTACGATGACAGAATATTTTTAATTGCATTATATACAGAATGTCATGTGCTGCCCACATCAGATTTTTTTTTTGTTGGAATGAAATGTTATAACGATTTTCTACAGAAAATCTCGTAGCCGTTACAACAATATAGTAATGTTACTTATATTCATTCTTACATGTTGCAAATGACTAGATAATTTAAATACTCACAATTTCAATATAGATCCGTAAAAGATAAAAATAAAATTGCCCTCTTTTAGTACACATTTCGTCTGGATATTGGAAGCGAATAAATGATGACCTCTCAGACGAAACTTCTCATAGCTAGAAAATTCCGTACATCCCTAAGTATATCATTCTTAAAACAAATACATTCGATCAAACAAAGAATTCGCCATGTTTGTTTAAGTACCACAACTGCTGTCTTCCAACCGGCATTCCGGGCGTGTCTTTGCGAATCCAGGATTGGCTAATCGATGACACTGAATGTAGAAAACGACTGATCTTTGCTTTTAATATTATTGACTTCCGTTTCATGCCATTTACATATAAGTAGTTCCTTGTTATTTTCATTTAATAGTCATTTTACAAAATTTACATTTTATCTTTCCAAAATAGGATCAGACGGAATTTGTGAATTTACAACCTTCTTTTAGTAAAAATAGGTTAAATAAAGGAATTTTATATTTGAAGCGTTAATTAGATGTGTAGTGGAAAGTGACAAAAAATTTTTGGAAAAAAAAAATGTATAAACATTCTTAAGACGATTTGCTAGAGAAAATATCGCTGTCGTGAATATCGTAGTCATGGGAGCAATGTACGGTTGCTAATTATATTTTTACACGTTAAAACGACTGATTAATCTAAACAATTATGTCTTCAAAATATATAATTAATAAAACTTGGAGAACGTTTATTATTTCCCCCTTTTAATATAAACAATAACTTTATTTAGGTGCCTCCATATGCTGGAAAATGATGTGTATACTTCAATTGTGCAAAATTATTTCGTATAATCATAAGGATTTTAGTACAAACCGGAAGTGTAATCTCCAAAACCAAAACCAAGAATCTTTATTGAACATCTATATCGTCTAAAATTCGATGTCGAATCCATAGTCATTATGTAAGCTCTATATATAGCTAATCTTAAGAAATCGACATTTTCAATAACATTTTTGAACCTTAGTAGAAGAAAAGAAACGGAAGAAGAAATTCGTAATCAATTATTTATTTCTCCAAGATGTGTCGCTAAATCCACGGTCAGTATCAAGCTTTTTATATAGCCAATCTTAAGAAATCGACGTTTCCAATAATATTTTTGGACTTTAGTGGAAAAAGAACCGGAAGAGGGAATTCATTTTAAATCCTCCAAAATTTGATACAGAATCCATAACAGTGATCATCTAAGTTCTAGCTATAACCTATCTTAAGAAATAGATGTTAACAATAAAATGAAATTTTTGAACTTGAAAATGAAAAAGGATCATAAATGGAAGTCCTTAGTAAAACATCATCCCCTCTCTAGAATGTGATACTCATTCAATGCCAGTCATTAACTAGGATCTATCTATAGCAGATTCTATGAAAAATGTGTTTTAAGTCAATTTTTTTTCAAAAAGCAACACCATGTCAACATTTTTGCCATCAATTAAATCTGGGATTTGGATGCATGCGAATAATGATTTTCACACATTTCTTCGAATAATATTCAAAATATATCCATTAACAGAATTATGTCAAACATTATTAAAACTAACTGTCTTTCTTATTTAATACAAATAATTCAAATGTAAAAATTTCCTGCCTCACAAATTATGCCAATAAACATATTTCTTAAACAATTCCTTTGCGAAGATTACTTTTTACTTGTTTTTAAATTTGATCATGTGAATTGAGGAAAATCTAATTTTCTTTTATTGTTGAAGGCGTTTTGCTAAAACTCATTAAATGATGAGATTTAATACTTGAATAGTTAATTGGATATGCCCGAATGTCAAACAAAACAAGTTTTAAGAAATGAGAATTTGCTATGACATTTCTAAGGGATTTGTATGCAGAAGAATATATTATTGGACCAGTATTAATGGAATGTTGAATAAATATCGGCTAAAATTTGATAAGTAAAGAAATAAGGTAAGTATAGAAAGTGTAACTTACGCAGTTGTAAGGAAACAATGTGAGGTTAAACTAAAATTTGTTTTTTTTTGTTTATTTGCTTGTGATCATAGCAGTTTTGGCCAGTTTGAGCTCACTCTTTACTTTTGAAGCCAATTTCGTTGGTTGTCTGTTTTCATTAGCTATCAGAGGTTTCTTTTCAATATAATCATAAGTTTTCTATGTGTCATTGCATTTTTTGTCTATTTCGTGTTGCAGAGCCCTAACAAGCACAAGTCATGTGCATAAATGTAAAACATTTGCAAGCACGCAAGCATGTTACTGAAAATTTCAGGTGAATTAGCTGCCCTTAATAGGGAGTAAGGTTCATGATAGTATATATATATATATATATATATATATATATATATATATATATATATGTATGTATGTGTGTGTGTGTGTGTGTGTGTGTAAAAACTTATACGCAAAAGCCATAAATCACACATTTTTGGCCCAAAGCAGACATACGAAGGCAATTAAAATATAATCCATAAAAAGGAATATATAAAACAGAGAGGAAAGTACCACAAGTTTACCTGGGGGGGTTGTGACCCCCAATTCACGGTTAAAGCAAGCTTTGCGTGATGACAACACTATACCATAGCCGATACCATTCCATATAAAGAAAGACAATCAATCTTCAAAATATAATGAAATGAAAACACTAACGACATGAAGTCAAAATGAAGTTAAAAATCGAAACACCCAAATATAACACACAAATAAAACCAAATACATCATAATCCCGCAAAGAGTCAATCACTAGAATCTAAAAACACGTTTACAATAAAAAGGTATCCCAAATATCAAATAATTTAAAATACCGCAAAATCACTTTGAAACCCCAAAAACACAAACAAATACCATCCGTTACTAATAACGCAGAAACAGACAACAGGCCCATCCGCGGTCATAAACATCACTGTTTGTCGCTCACTTTAATATTAGATCTTCATTCGCTCATTATTTATGTAATTATCCAGCTGCACATTTGCAGTTATTTTTAAACACACACACACACACACACACACACACACACACATATACATACATATATATATATATATATATATAAATATATATATATATATATATATATATATATATATAACACTCCGGTTTTAAATTCGATTATATATATTTATTTTAATTTGATTATATATGTTATATTTTGCCTTTCTAAAATCACTTAGTTTCGAATCTATGGTGCTTGATCAATCTAGTGGGAAAACAATATGTTGTCTATCTAGAAGAAATGTGGGAAACCATATTAAATTATTCCATTTTATAATTATAAAGTTTTAATTGGATAAGCACTGAATATAAAATAACATCGTTTGCGAAAAAAGAAACATTTAGCTAAAAAAATTATACATAACACAAGATTAAGTTGATTCGTACGTCATGCTAAAATGATCAATTAAGACAAACAATAGCAATTCCAAACGTTTAAGTAACAAAATAACATGATAGTATACTCAAACCACTGACGTATTCTTAGAAACGTATAATTGGCGTAAGACAAGATTAAGGTGATCCACAAATAAAGAAAATAATCCTGTAATGAGTTGTTAAAAAATAATAGCAACTGCAAACATTTAATTCATAAAACAAGAAAATTGTGTTCTCAAAACACTATTGTATACGCAAAAATATAATTAGTGTAAAACAAAATAAAGTTGATCTATAAATATAGTACATCTTGCAAAAATGAGCAGTGAATGAAAAATAACTGAAGTGGTCAGAACATGACTTTCTACAAAATACTTTTCTACTCAAATTCATTTACTCCTTTTTTTAACTTTTAAACATAGTTGAAAAGTATTTATGACTTTGATTATTCAGTCTGTCTGTCTGTGGGACGTATGGGAATGTAAATGAATAATATCACCCAATTAGTTTTGGATTGAACTAGGGTTGAAAAAATGAAATACATTAAACTATATAGGATCTACTTTTTAAAACATTATTTAAGCGAAGTTTAATTTCACTAATTGCTTCGAAAATTTTAGGAAGTATATAAATTATAACATAAAATATATAAAAAAATGCCAGTACAATATGTTAAGTAGTTTTTAAATAAAAATTAAAACAATGATTACACCCATATAATATGAAGAGATCACGTGATCCACTTCAAAATAAAATATGGCAACCATTTTTATTTTCTCTTGGAGTCAAAATCGTGATAGTTAAAGTTCTATAAATTGATATTTAGTGTTGTATCCGTTCTAATACCGCTTTATTTTTGCGTATTTTCTGTGCATCTGTATTCTGAGCCAACGTAATTACAATATTTTTTAGTTTAAATGCTCATCAAAGTTTGAATATTTCTACAACGAATCCTAATTTTAATGCATGTCGAATTTAAACAAGTGGTTTTCAGAGCAGATGTACAGGAATTGCTGAATATTTTTAACTCAAAATTATATAATTCTGGAGTCTGGAATAAAAGTGCATGAATGAAATATTCACTTATTTTACATTGAGAGCCAGACGATTTATATTTCTATGGCGTCATTTGAATAAAGTTCAATTTTTATGAAGTTTTACGTTTTCAAGTAAAAAAAACATTATTGTAGTTTTGTGATAATTATAAATATATCACCGACGAATGTATCGCATTTTAGAGATGCGATACATTCTGCGGATTGCATTTCAGTTCGAAAGTGTTTCATAATCAATGCTTTATGCATGATTGATCTTTCTTGTTATTTTACGAATAAATAAATTGAGTCTAGATGCACAAATTAACTAAGATAATTATTTGAAATTTCCCTCAATTTGCAGTTTTAATTCATTTTTTTTTTCATTTAGCGACTGAACATATATTTAAAGGCGTTGTGACAAAATTGCAAAAAAAAAGAAAAAAAAGTTTTATTTTTTTCTTCGTCAAAAATTATGTATGAAACTACCATTTACGTGATATATTTGAACAGACATAGCTTTGTATTTAAAATTTAAGATTTTTGAGACATAATTATCAAAAAGACAGACTCTTTTGTTTACGAATTATACCAAACTCTAACCAGCACCTTAATAACCCACATCTACTAAATTATACATCTACTAAATTGTGTTATATTTGGTCAATTAGTATTGCAGCTACAGTGGATAAATACCACTTTTGCTGGCCATTTCACAAAAAATGCAGGTTCTTTTTTCCCGAATTGTAACACCATATAATCAGCGCCAGGTTGAACCACAAGTGATCTACCAAATTTTGTGAAATTTAGTGATACATTTTTTCAATTAGAATGGTTATATGCAATTTTTGTGGGCTATTTTGAAAAAATTATATTTTTCTGTATCGTACCAAAATTAGTCAGACCCCCAAGTGACCTATAAATTTCGCGGAATTTTTCGTCAATTAGTTTTTGAATTAGTTTGGATACATACATTGCACAAACTGAGACAAAATCTGACACACACAGAGACGCCACGCTGAAAATAGATTTTTCGTGTCTCTTCATTTGTCTCTTTTGCTTTATGTAAACTTGTTGTTTGCTTTGTGCACAAATTAACATGCACACTTATTTCGAATGATACTGAATTTGCATTATTAATTCAAGCTGCGTTTTCATTTGATAACTGGACATATTTTCAACGGTGGTGTAGTAAATATGCGAAAAAACTAAAATATCGCAGGAACGACTCGTTCTAGAGTAATGGGGCTGTTATTGTTCCATTCACCGTCAAAAATTAAGTGTAAAACAGTCAATTGGTTCTTACATTTGAGCATATGTAGTCTTTTATGTTATATTTTGACTGGGTTTTTTTGCTGCCAAATAAAAAAAGCAGGTTTTTCCCCCCTGAAACGTAACAAAATACAATCAGCATCAGGGTAACATATAAGTGACTTATCTAGCAAATTTATGAAGTTCCGTCATGATTTTTGTGGCGCTGTAAAATCAAAGGAACTATTAACGTTGGGATTTCAGATAATTTAAATTATACATATAATTGACATGGCCGTAAATTATCGTATTCGTGGAACTCATTAAATTATGGGTTGCGCCGCTGATAACCCCCCAATGTTATCTTTAGCGCGAGTTCTGTAAAGGAATATTAAATAACATAATACTATTCCATTAATTGCACCACTTTAACTTTATGCATATGTAGTCTTTTATGTTAGATTTTGAAGAGTTTTTGCTTTTCTGTCAAATAACAAAAAAGCTAGGGTTTTTTGTTCCTTTAACGTAATAAAATCCATTCAGCACCAGGGATCCATACAAGTGACTTATCTTTAAAATTTATGAAATTTCATCATGGTTTTCATGTCCTGACTCTTTATATTCTGATTCTGTATAACAAGGTATTTTTCTACTGATCATATAGGGTTAAAAAATTATATAAACTTTCCTGATCAGAATGCAAGTTCTGTTGACTTCTATTTCGCTAGTCAATTTTAAATTCAAGTATTTATGAAAAGACCAAATCAATGTTAATTATCTAATAAGTTGAACTAATTAGTTTGATTAAATGCACTGATTTGATATTAATTTTACAAAATCAAGAATATGGAAAGTATTCCTATTATAATACTGTTGCAGTCGTCAACAAATATTTTACCAGTACTTAAATGTTCTAAATTATAAAAATTCCGAACTTCTTCCAAGGAAATAATTCCCACAGTAAACAAATTCGGTCCAAAAGTCGAAGAATACGCATTGTTTGTTTAAGTACCACAACGTCTGCTTTCGAACTAACATTACATTCGTCTTTGCGCAACCATGGTAAACCAATCAATGATTTTCGAAAGCGGAAAATGTTCGTCTTTGCTTTTGCCTTTTTAATTTTTTTAGGCATCTTCAATCATTTATATAGAAATGCCTTCAGTTTCTCCTTCAATAATTGCTTTGTGATTAATAAATTCAATCAGTCGAAAGTGAAGAACATGAAGTTTTATTCTGCCGTTTCGATAGAGCCTAATAGGTGATGGAATTTTACATTACAGCGCTTATTGTGTATGTCTCGAAAGTAAAATGAAAACTTTTACAGTAAGAGAAATTGGGCTTTTTAAATATTTTAATGTGGGAAGGAATCTGTGGTAAAGAGATTGTGTTCTGTCAAAAATATCTTTAATGCATATCAATTCTAACAAGATAATTAAAATGAGCACAACTGCAATATAAGATTATAAATATTATTTCAATAAATTTAGAAAATATGATGTTCGCAGCACTTACCGTTCATTACAGTCTATGTAGACTTATCTATAGTTTATTTGTGTATGTTTCTCTACCCCTAATCAAGGATAATACTTTTCTACGACTTCAAAAATTCCAACAGGTATTTGTGGCATTCAATATTATGAAGAAAAATACTTTTTAAGCAAAATGATAAGTTTACAGTTCTGAAAATGATATGTATTCTTTTTTTTATTTGCGTTTTATTGTGGCCTTACATTGCTCACGACACACCCATAAATTTAAATATAATTTTATAATTGAGTAAAATTAAATAGTAAATATTGAAAATACTATTGACTTAAAATGAAGAGTTTGAAATGAATTTTTGAAAGACTCATTTTCGTTTTCACATGAATATATTTTCTTCAATGCTATTTAAATAGATAATTTTAATATTAAGCCAATTTTGTTATTATATGAGCTCTTCAATTAATGTTTCAACTTTCAAAAATGTTTAGAGGTGGTAAAGAGTCCAATAATTTTATTTGGTGTGATACACTGTTTTTAAAAGGTATTTACATGTTTTTGTTAATGAATAGCAAATCGACAAGAAGGCGCCACATTTTGTACTATTGGCGGACAATAATTTATAACATTACGCCACAGTTGGGTTTATTGCATGTAGTAAACACAACGTTAATACTTATTGCTGACTAATACGAGTACTGCATACATTTAAGCGCGGTGAATTTTGATTCTACTTGTTACACATGACAGATAAGAACACACGTTTTTGATGTTTTTGTACTATCTCAGCAAAAAGTAGCTCGTAGTAGCTCGTTTAGATTTACGAAACAATTTGATTTCGTATTTGTTTGGTTCCCGCTTTCCTAATGTTTGAAATCGATCTGCCATTGAAGGTGGAAGCATCCGTGGATCAGTTTCAGGATTATTAGTATTCTTCAACATTAGTTATACAAATCGCTCAAAATAGAAATCTCAGCAATAAATGCATTATGTTTTAATAATGTTAGAATAAGTGGCCTTGCAATCATTACATTTAAATACCATTTCATGCGGATGAAAGCAAAAAAATTATAAAACTTTTTTTTTTTTGCTAGTATGTGGTCAATCTGCTATATGTATTAAGATCACAAAAAAGCGCTAAATCCTTCCACAGATACTAGTGTCTGCTATGTCAGCGCTATTTCTAATTTTAACCGTATTTTTCATTCATAACCGTTAATATAATAGTATGCATCGCAAGATATAAAAATTGCGCTTTAAGAACTTATTTTACAGTTATACCTTGTCAATAGTAACACGCTAAAATGGATTCTTGCAACAATCCAAATTTACCGACGTAAGCAAGGTTTCTATTTATGAAGGCATTTGCAAAAAATTTAATCAAGTTCTCAATTCATAAAAATTGTTTCATTTCATCTTTGCTGAACATCCAATTAACGCCTCGAGTTTTAAGTATGTTGCATCAAAACACTTATGCAGTAAATACATTCAGATTTTCTTCATTTCCAATTGATTAAATTTATAAGTGCAAAAATTTACTATTCGCAGCGGAATTAATAACAGGAAAATGAAAGAAAGCTTTATGCAAATATAAATAAATAGAATTCCATAAAAATTAAAGCAATAAAATCAAGCACCGAACATTTTCTACGTTCCACATTATTGATTGGGTTGTTCTGCTTTCTCAAAGACTTGTGTAATGCTGATCCAGAGACAGTAGTAGGGTTTCTTAAGCTAATACGAAGAATTTTCTTTGATTGTTTTATCAAACCTATGTACGTTAAGAATTATTTAGTCATAAAAGTTATGAAATCTTCTAACTCCGAATCAAGGATTTTATAACTCGGGTTTTCAAATTGCATAAACTTAATTCTGGGTGAACGGAATGATGGACATAGGTATCTGGCCAAATTTGTAAATTCGTTTCAACCTACAAAATTATTATTTGAACTCAAAATAATAAAAATATAGAACTAAAGTTGCTGCTCGAAAAATACTTGGGTAAATGCGGGTTTTTAAATATCATGCAAATGTTAGAAAAAAATAAAAACGTTTTTTTTCTAGATATTGCTTATTATAGACGTTGTAAAAGATGTATATAATAGATTGGCTAATCACTAAAAATAAAAACATCTCAACCCCAATAATAAAGGAAGGAATGTATATTTCAATAAAAAGTTTGCATAATGGGATTCAGGAAAAATCGTTGCCATAAGAAAGATAGAAAAGATGAAAAAAAATCAAAGAAAGATATCGAACAGCAAAGGGATTGAAAACAATGAACAAAGTGAATTAAACGTTGACCTAAAGTGTTTTGTAATAAAATAAATAGGGAAATAACCAGTTTCTAAAACTATAATCAACATTATCAACTAACTTGAAAAAAAAAATCCGTGCACGTGCAAAAACTATTGTAAACATATACATGGATAAAAATATAAAAATAATTGCGTAATATATAACACACAGTAAGTAAACCAACTGTGACTGAATCTAAATGAGAAATATTTATAAAAAATTAAAAAACAATCGTTAAAATTACTACATACAATAGCAGTTTATACAACACAATATAAACTATGAAAATTATCAAATAAGAAATAGAGCAATGGGGTATATCTATAATAAAAGAATACGTCTATCTGTGATGTCTATAGCGAAATATCTAAGCGTCGTATATTCAGACATAAACAATTTGCGGAGATATTTTGAATCGTGCTGTGAACAAACAAGAGACCCAGTGACGGACCAGACGTCAGTGGAATAGGAGGACAGAGAAAAGTCCATCTCCAGCGGCAACTTATAGGTTTTTACCGACTACGAGGGGAAAAGGCATAACTACTAAAATCTCTTCCTGCAAAGCCGCAGGAACCACGTTCTCAACAAAATCATTCACAGGACAGGGTCCAGAAGAACACCCGTCAAGCCAGACCCCAGCCACCGACCGGATCTTGGCTCAGACCATGAATAGGCACAGTCCAGTGATCACGGCCACCCGGAAGAGTAGGAGCCCCGGAAGAGTCGGACATTGGAGGACAGTCGCTGTTAACATTTCCGTTCCCTATGGAGGAGAGCCTAAGAACATAATGAGTTTGTTTCCAACGTCACTGGTATCATATGTGCAGAACCAAGTAAACAAAAAATGAGTGAATTACGATTGGACTGCAAAAATCTTTAAAGCAAGGGTATAACCATTTTTCGAGTAGTAAAATTGAATCTTCGAATCTAATACTGATTGGGAACTTCTTAAGCACCGCCCATTCTTAATAACATTGTAAGGATTCCAGGGTCCAGCTCATGCTTTATGGATGGTGAAGGACGATCAATTGACACACTTTATTGCGTTTGCTTGATTTTTGGTTGAGTAGCTTTTGATTCAATATGTATTGTAACTTTACTGTGAAGCATATATTATTTGTTATAACAGATTTTACAGTTTTGCTAGTTTTTTACCACTTTACAACATAGTTGAAAAGTGTTTATGACTTTGTTCATTCTGTCTGTCCGTTAGCACGATAACTGCCGTAAAAATGACTTTATCAAAACTAAATTTTAGTATGCTGTTCAGACGGTCTGTGGGACCTATGTGAAAATAAATAAATAATATCACCCAATTAGTTTTTTATTGATCCCGGGTTGAAATAATGAAATACATTGAACCCTACGGGACCTAATTTTTCAAACATTTTTTAAGCAAATTTAAAATTCACAAATTGCTTCGAAATTTTTAGGAAATATTCACATTTTCCCATAAAATATATAAAAACATTTTCAGTACAATATGTTAATTATTAAAATTATTTAATATAGAGAGAAAAACAAATTCAATTAAATTCTTACTTTTGGGATATCCTCCAGAAAGAAAAGAGAAATATATTATATAATAAATATTTTTTCAAGACTTTAATTATTTTGTATATGAGAGCGGCTTCACATTTTAAAATAAATTTGGTAGATAATAATTTTAAGATTTTTTTTTAAATTTTATAGAACTCTTCATAATATACTTATTTGATGGCATTTTTAATGCACTTTCCTACGTCCTAGAGAGTTAAAATTTGGTACACAGCTTAAATTTGTTGAACATTTTATTCTACAAAAATTTGGTGGATCTTTAAATATAGATCCTACATTTTTTTCGAAATGGCCTGCAAATAATTCCCGTTCACTTCTATAAATCATTGTTGTAATATTGTTAAAAATTCTGATGTGGGCAGCACATGTCTTTGCAGACTCATATTCACGTTCTCTTTATTTCTTCAATAACAATTTGAGTTTATCTGCACAAAATAATAGCCATAAGTATTTTAAATGACATTGAATTTACACGTTAAACTTAAATGTGATTCCCATTTGATAGCTGAACTTATTTTTAAAGGTGGCGTAGAGAAAGCTCGAAAAAATTAGAATATCTCAAGAACGGCTAGTCTTTGAGTAATGGGGTTAGTCTTATTCTTTTTGTTGTCAAAAATCACGTATAAAATAGGAATTTAATTAATATAATTGAGCACACGTAGTCTTTTATTTTTATATTTAACGATTTTTGCGGTCCATTTCGCAAAAATAACCCGTTCCTTTTTTCCGAATCGTACTAGAATAACCTACAAATGATTTATATACCAAATTTTGTTAAATTTGGTATATAAATCATTTGTAGGTTATTGAAATATTATACACCAAATTTTGTTAAATTTGTTCCATTAGTTTTTAGCTAGAGTGGACAAAGGCAATTTCTGCCGGCCATTTCGCAAAGAAGGCAGATTCTTTTATTACGAATCGTATTACAATCTAATGAACATCAGGGTTCCCTACAAAAAACATACCTACCAAATTTTATGAAATTCGGTCCATTAGTTTTTCAATTAGAATGGATGTAATATCCTCAAAGACACACAGAAGTCCCAAAACGTGTAGATCCTTCGAAAATTCGAGTTCCGATCTTCGGCACGATTCTAATACTTTGAATACATACACACACACACATATATTATCTGTGTATTTTCTGTGTATCTAATATCGGTGCCTACGCAATTACAATAGCTATGATTTTAAACGATCCCTAAACTTTTATTATTTCTTCAACGAAGCCTAATTTTAACTTCTGCAGAATGCAAATATCTCAAGCGATTGTAAGGTGAGTTGCACAAGAATTGCTGAATTTTTTTCACACAAAATTATTTAGCTCTGGAGTCTGAAATACAAGTTATATGAATAAAATATTCATTGATTTTGCATAGAGAATCAGGTAATTTATATTTCGATACAGTTTTAAATATTTAAGAATAATAAATTACTTTAGTACTGTGATAATGTAAAAGATATCACCACTGAATGTATCACATTTTAGAAATTTTTAAATAAAATTGCATTTCAGATGGAAAGTGTTTCATAATCAATGCTTATGCATGATTGATCTTTCTTGTTTTTGACTTTTTTCATACTTTGAAGAATCTGCAATATTTTAAACTGTGTTAATTTTAAGCCATAAAATGCTGCAACAATGTCGAAAGTGATAGCCAAATGATTAGTATTTTACATAGCCGATAAATCACAATTAAGTGAAATATAAAACACATTTAGGCAGTTGTTTTTGCCTAAATAGATATTTTCGGTATCATCTATTGATTAATGATCGATATACCACTAATGCTATCAGTAAACTTCTGGATTCCGGAGATCTTCTTGATTAATTGCGTAAGGATCAAGGTTTCCTTCCTCGACGAGGTTTCGGAGGGAAATAGGAATAAATACAATATTTTAGTGGTACTTATAATGATTGTTGATTATTTCTTTCTACATTTACTGGCAGATTTTCGATTAAGCCATAAATTTTTGTTTTTAAGTTCTGTTGTTCTAATGGAGATGTTACACAGCAGTATATTGACTATATAAGATATTTATTATTTTATAGTTGAAAATATTAATTTTTAATAATGTCATCTGATTAGATTTATTTGGTGTTATTTCCATTGGAATTATGGAATAGTGGTCGTTTTTTTAATTTAGGACAGTATCAAACATATCAATATGAAACGTCTGTGAAACTGCAAGATAAATCAAGAATACGACTATAATTTTATAAATTCGACCACGCCTAGTTCTATCCTTGAAAAAAATATGCGATTTAAATGCAGCATCGGTACAGCATATGATATGTTTTGTGTACTATTATATGTTTATGCGCTATTATATGTTTATGCACTATTATATGTTTTGCTAGTATAAATTCGAATTTAAAAGGGGAGTTCATCATAACCTTTTCTCTTTGTACCCACTTTCTTTTAAAACAGCAAAATTTAATCATTTTATAAGATTACTTAAAACATGCAATATATGTATTGATAAGAAAGTCCTTTAAGCATCTCAATAACTTTGTAAGGAAATGTCCTTGAGAGTACACTTTGGGCCAGTCTGTATTATAGTTACCGTGCCCGATCGAATTAAATAGATTGCAATACACCTAATGGGTAATTTAAAAAGTTACAGTTACGAACTCGTCAATGAAGCGATAGAGACGTAAAAGACAATTACAAAATTGTAGGGCACCAGTGGGAATTGACAGACATTTATTCGACACAGCATGGTTATTAGTGAATGTCTGCCCTAATACGAAATGCGGCAATACATATTTTCATGAACAGACATCCGGTACAGCCTGTCCAAAATGCTCTCAGGCAATAAATCTGGTGACGTTGGTGAAGCGCTGCTCTACATAAAGTTATCAGTTGAATGGATTATTATTATTATTTGGCGAATTTTTCAGACTCGTTAAGTTATTTTTAGATAACATTTGAAAACGATTATGCTAGATTCGCTAAGTATTTTGATGATGTTCGCTGTCGAAGACGAGGGGAATCCCCTCACTGAATCTTCTTCAACCATTCTTGAAGTCACTAGCCGCTACTGTCCTTCAATAACAATTTGAACACATTTGAACATTTTAACACATTAAAATTTGAGAAAACATATTACTGCATACATTGTAGGTGTAAAAGTGCTACAGTTTCCGATAATAGGACTTATTGACATATACTTTCTGCCTTTCATGTAAGCGTTTCCTACTAATTAGATAATGCTTTAAAACTTTGTAGTTGGGACTTTTTCATATGTCTCGCTTTGCTGCCGATTTCGTCATTCTATTTTTTTAAATTTTCCGCTACCTGCGTTGCAATCACTTTTATTTCATCGGAAATGGTCAACTTGCTATTAATAGGCTTAGTGTGCAAACTCATGGACCTTTCCCTACATATTTTATTGGGTTACGCGCTGATTGTATTGGTGCTTTAATAGGAATTCTGCGCGCATACATACTGCAGGATTTAGTTAAACTAAAAAAATATATATTATTATTATTGTAACTCAATGGATGTATTGTCGTTCGACCAGTCGTACATCCGTAGTTTGATTCCCAGTTGAGGCAGGTGTTCTTTATAAATCACGCCCCAAAAACGTAATTTTACAGATTGAGTGCAATGAATTTAGAAGGTCTCAAAGACACCGCGTTTCGATTTTTGTAAGAACTCCTACGATTTGTGACGGCCATTTTTAATTCAAGATTACTACTACGAATAGAATTATTACCTATAAGAAGAATAAGAGGAATGAGCAGATCAAACAGATACGAAGTTTCAATTTTATGTGAAATATTGTGAAGATATTCAATTTCAACTAGAGGAAAAGAGTATCGTCACTGTAGACAAATGGATTGAACGTTATTTGCCAAATACTAATCGTTTGAATCCCAATTGGGATATTAGATTTTTGCAAGACACTTTAAATGAGTTGGGACAACCCAGTAGTTCTCACCCGTGGATTACACTCAGACAATCCAAGTTCGATTCCTTGCTCTACAAAACTGCCCCCATGTTCACGCGTTGTAGGGACACGTTAAATATGTGGTTCTGTAAATTCCTTCCGACAGGTTAGTGTTAGGGGAAATCCCCACTGTGTTTCGGTCAAAATTGGGTGGCACTTCCCGGCGTTCCAAACAGGTACCTTATACCTTTGTGTATGTCGGATGTTGGGTATGTCGGGACCAAGAAGATATTTTAAAAATATTGCATAATTAAAGAAGATGTTTGTATATCTGTGCATCTGTATCACCTATAGCGGAAATTCAAAGCTTCTGACAGCTACAAAATTCTATACAGGGTTAGCAAAACTCTCGGTACTACATACCTCGTCGGATTTTATTTTTCCTTTTTTAATTCGAAGTAGTTGTTTAGTTATTTTATGTTGTACCACGATTATGAATGGATTCTTTTCATACAAATTGGTCCTTAAATGATCGAAAATATTATCACAGAATTTCCATCTTGACATCATAGGAAATGTCGAAGAACTTACTTTTTAACAAACTTTGAACTGAATACGTAAAATAATCCCATAGTATTTATTAATTTATTTTTAAATACATCATAAAAAACATTTTTTAATCACTTATTTCAATGCATATGCAAAAGGAAGATTAGTATAATTCTGTAGTTTGGCAAAAATGCGGGTGCATATATACGCATGCTAATTTTTTTTTATTTGTCTATTTTCTGATTCTCTGCTGTTTTTCAACCTATGGATAACAATTGAAATTTAGGCGACGTAGGAAACGGTTTTAGGAAAACCAGAGGGGATTTTAGGAACCGGGAAATGTATCCCAATGTTACATATTGGAATATATTTTGTTTAACTCCATGCATTTGTGTCGTCTATAGTGAAAAATAAAAGCTTCAGACAGCGGCAAAATTGAATACATAGGTACTTCAGGTTCCCAGAAGATACCCACAGGATTTTTTAAAACTCTAAATTAATTTTCAACCTATGACGAAACAGGCGAAAAGCCAAATATCGGCCATTTTTCCGTCCCTCCATTTTTTTTCCATTGCAACTGCACACAAATCTTCCACACTTGTTGTAGACAGCTGTCGCTAAGATAACTAGGGTTTAAAATGAAACATTATCTCTTTGACTTTAAAAGAATTTGTTCTAATTTCATTTAATTTTTCATACGTTGTATGCAGAAAGTACTGTTTTCAATTTATATAATTTGAAGCCAATATATATTTTAAGACCTTCTGAAAACGTTTTGACCATTTTTGGAGTGATGTCCGTCTGTCTGTCTGTCTGCCACAAATATTGATGGATATTCACGAATCTTTATATCTGACTTTGTTATCAAAAAATCTAGAACTTGATAGATTTTTTTTTAAATTAGAGCAAAACTTTAAATTTTATTTGAAATTTTGTAATATTTGACATATCAGTGTAGGACAAAATTTGACATACTCATGCGTAAAACGGTTTACTTATGGCTCAATTATTACGATAACTTAAAGTTCCAATCACTGTTGTAAAAATTAGCCATGATGCAATTTTTTTGTTCATGACGTCTATAGTCTCTGTTGGAGGAAAATTCACACACCCCTGTAGGGGTTTCATTGTCAAGTATGGTATCAAAAGTAATATTTTTAAGCCCTTTAAAGTGAAATGTAACACGCTATTGTTGTAGTCATTTGGACCCAAGAATTTTTCAAATTTTTTCTTGTACAATATAAGTAAAAAAGAAATTATTTTATGACAAAGCCGAAAAACACACCCCAGTTGTATTTCATTTAGTATTTTACGTATTATCATTATGAATATTGTGTTAAATTGACATATGTCTGATGTTCACTCGCTGAGATAGCATTTAACAATTGGAATTTGAATTCTCGCAATTCGCTTGAATTTTCTTTTGCATTTTGAAATAAGTCTACCGACACTTCAGCCAATGTCTGCAAAGGGGGATCGAACTGTTTGGGATTGTGTATGTCAAATACCTGTCTTTTCGAAAGGTTCTTTGTTTGGAATTGACGCTGATCTACCTGTAAGCAAAATGATAAAGACTATGATTTTAACTTGAGCTAACAAAATCCGTGAATACATGCACCCCAGCCACTTATTTAAGTCGCATTACACCCACACAGTGAATCATTTATATTTTGTTGTAAGCGAAAATGTCGAAAAGTATTGTTTTGTTTTCGAGAATTCGCTTTATGTTCCAGTAAATTTTATTAAGAGGTCTGAATCTTAATTCCCGAATACTACTGACTGCAGTTATATAATAAAATATATGCAATGTTTATGACATACGCACGGCTATTTATATTAATTTTCCGTGACAGTCATTAAAAATATATGCAATGTTTATGACGTATACTCGGAACTTTCTATTAATTTCATGTCACAGTCGTTAAAAATATATGGTTTAAATAATTCTTTAAAATTCCACCCAAATTTAAGTATTTACTTCCGTTTCCTTTAAAATGGAATTTCTACCGACACTTCAAACAGTTGTTTGTCTACTCAAAAAGTCAATTACCTGTACTCAGGAGTTTAAATAAGTGAAGTAAAAAGATACACTTTACTATATCTAAACAATGGAATCCTGATGAAATATTTTAAGTAAATATATTTTCCATTTTGCATATCGGCGGGAAAATAGGAAGATATGTTTTACAAAAATATTGGAAAACAGCAACCGTGCGTTTACTTTGATGCCCAAACAAAAGATTTTATGTATTTATATTGAATAAAAACTACCGTTTGAGTGTTCTCTAAGTGAAAATTTTGTAACGATGAATATGATTGTTTCGTCGTGTGCTATTGTGCAATGCTCTCAAAAGAAGATTCGGAAGTCCAATATCTTGCGCTAAAGTTGGAAAACTGTTGAATTTTCCGAACATGCATTTTCTGATTAACCATCACTGAAAGGTTTTCAAATTTATGGATATATATAATGTTATGTTTTAAGGACTTTAAAAACACTACAGCAATTAACTGAATTATGGCTCCACTCGACTTTCTCATGCCAGAATATATTTCGTTTTACAAGTTTTACAAAAAAAATTTGAAAAACAAGTATAGTGGGTTCAAATAATTACAACGGTAGCGTGTCAGCTTTCACTTTAAAGGGCTTGAAAGAAATCTTTCGATTGATATCATACTTGATAATATACCCCCACCGGGAGAGTAACTTGCCCCTGAAGCTGGCCTAATGACGTCACGAACAAAAAAAAATTGTATCGCAGCTATTTTTCACAATGATTGAAGCTATTAAGTCTCGTGATCATTGAACCATATATAAATCCTTTTATGCATAATTAAGCCAAATGTTGCCCTTGTTGCCATATTAATAAAATAAAAGTTTTGAATAAATTTCAAAGTTTTTGCACGAATTAAAATAAACTCTATCCAATTCAAGAAAATTTAATTACATACCCAGATATAAATTTTTATGAAAATCCACTAATATGTGTGGCTTCTATAGCGTACACAAGAAATCGACCACAGACATACAGACAGGCAGACGGGGCATAGTACGGCAAAAATACTCAACACGTGTTCAGGAGATCTTATAAAATATATTGTAACCAAAATCTCAAATTCGAAAATTTTTGTATAAACAAAACGTCCTCTATAATGTATTCCATAGTATGAAAATGTAATAAATTTTTAGTAAAATAGTAAATTTTCTTTTCTATTTTAAACTCAAAGCTTATTTCTACCTAACTTAACTCATATCTCTGTAATAATTTTTTACCATAATTTAATGAAAAAGTACCGCTTAAGTAGCATAACTGTGTTAAGAAACATAACTCTGATTAAAAATAAAAATTAACTTCTATGATCTTTATTGCAACTTGGAGTCTAACTCAGCTGCTAAAGTAATCAAATCAAACTATTACATTAAAATACATAACTAATACAAGATAATCTAAGAAGAATAATTTTTCTACGCAATTGCAACGAAGCACGTACAAACGTAATTTTCCTCAACCTCATTATTTGTACTTGGACCACTTAAAGTGTCACAATACATTTTTACATTTTGTGTAGTACAGGCATACATTGCCGGTTATCGTAACATCGCATTTTCCCCACAACACCTCAAACTTGAAAACCAACAAATTCAGTTACTGCCGTCATCAGTCCTGAACATTCTGGGATTAGCTATAAAAACTATTAGCTATATACGTTTTTAACAGACAGCGTTTGAGATCCAAAATGTCCCGACGTTCCCAATAATATTCAGAAGATATCTAAAATCAGATCTTCATTATTTAATTGAACAGTTTGGAGCAAACGTTCGTTCATTCTATATGTTTTGGATGGTATCTGAAATCTAGCAAGAACTCGTTATCATCAAAATGCCAATAATATCCAGAATGTATCTAAAATCAGATTTTTATTTTTTACTTAAATTGTTTGGAGCAAATGTTCGTCCATTCTACTATGTTATGGAAGGTATATGAAATCCAGCAAGAACTCATTATCATCAAAATCCCAATAATATCCGGAATGTATCAAAAATAAGATCTTCATTTTTTAATTAAATTGTTTGGAGCAAATGTTCGTCTATTCTACTATGTTATGGAAGGTATATGAAATCCAGCAAGAACTCATTATCATCAAAATCCCAATAATATGCGGAATGTATCTAAAATCAGATCTTCATTTTTTAATTAAATTGTTTGGAGCAAATGTTCGCCCATTCTACTATGTTATGGATGGTATATGAAATCCAGCAAGAACTCTTAATCATCAAAATCCCAATAATATCCGGAATGTATCTAAAATAAAATCATTTTTTGATTAAATTGTTTGGAGCAAACGTTCGTTCATTCTACTATGTTATGGATGGTATTTGAAATCCAGCAAGAACTCATTATCATCAAAATGCCAATAATATCCAGAATGCATCTAAAATTAGATCTTTATTTTTCAATTAAATTGTCTGGAGCAAATGTTCGTCCATTCTACTATGTTATGAATGGTATATGAAATCCAGCAAGAACTCGTTATCATCAAAATCCCGATAATATCCGGAATGTATCTAAAATCAGATCTTCATTTTTTAATTAAATTGTTTGGAGCAAATATTCGTCCATTCTACTATGTTATGGTAGGTATATGAAATCCAGCAAGAACTCGTTATCATCAAAATCCCAATAATATCCGGAATGTATCTAAAACCAGATCTTCATTTTTAATTAAATTTGTTTGAGCAAGCGTTCGTCCATTCTACTATGTTTTGGATAGTATGTGAAATCCAGCAAGAACCCGTTATGCTTAAAGGAATATTCGATATTTAATGTTTATATTTTTACTGGGGGGGTAGCCTGGTTAATTGGATACTAGGTAAAAATTATTTAAGAAAATTATAATATTTTAATAGATGGGAAATATAAATGTGTTCACGTTAATGCGAATTAGAGATTTATAAATTCTTTTTTCTAGTGAATTTAATTATTTTTGTTAACGTGTTTTATCTGAATCAGACTACTAGCCAGATTTCTGGTAAATAGGCATATGGTAATTCAATTTATATAAAAATATTTTGAGTAACGTGCTATCGTGAAGTTATCTATACAAAAGGGACGCAGTGCAAAGTTTTAAACGGCGTTCATACTTTCAACTGATTTCCGTATAGCACTGCCGCTAATGATGTCTATTACAAACTACAAGGAGATTTATACTACAACATGCATACTCCAAAGTTTAGTGTCTGCTTAATGATAACGAAGATACATCAATTTGCTTAAATCACTCGTATTCAACCCACAAACCACCAGCTGCATACAGACCGGCAAATGATCCTGTATAGCTGGCTCTGCAATTGACATTTCTTTTTGTAAAATGGATATATGAATTTTTTTCACCACAACAAAATTTAGGCTTTAAATAAATAAATTTCTATTTTCTATAAAAGCAATTTTATATGAAGACTATAAAAATATATAGTGCGGGAGTTTTCAAAATATCAATTAAAATGCACCAAAGAAATTTTAAAATCCCAATGTCTTGAACATTGCACAGTTATGGCCACTAAGTTGATACAGTAAAAGAGCGCATAACTGTGTATGTTTTGATTTAAAACAATAGGATGACTTTATATTTCTCGTAGGGGAAATATATTTATTACACTATGAATAGATGTATGAACGTCAATATCGTCCATCTATTATCGAGCTATGTTGATCTAGTGGCCCGAAAATCTTCTAATCTTGACCCGGATTGGTTAGAACTATTTTGCAATACACCAAACACTATAAAGTCAAATGTTAGTATTATACAAAAAATGTGAATTTTAATTCTCCATACAGTTATGTAGAAAAACTATTCTTTTTCCGAAAAATTTGAATCTCGAGATTTTGACGAATAAGTACGTTAACAGATTTTTTACTCAATTTCGAAAATTTTGGAGATGTGTGTGTCTATGTTTTAGAAGTATGGTGATACAACACTTGAGAATGAATTTGAGATCGAAAGCGCCTATCAATATAACAATTATTTTATGTATAGATAAGAGAAACTAGAACTGGGCAGAATTTTTACTATTTCTTAAGATTGAATGTTCAATTGTTATAATTGACAGATTTTTTTAGCAATAATTCCTTAGTACAACTATAATAATTGCGGTAACAGTACTTATAATTTAATATCACCTAAATGATATCCTTAAATTAAAATTTATTTATTTTTCTAAATATAAATTATTATTTTGTTAAGCATTGAAATTTTTAAAACATGTAAACTTTCTTCACATTTTTTTGCATTATAATATCCCTATTGCGTTTTAGAACGAAATATCACCTCTTTAAGTCAACGTCAACTATGATAAAATGATTCAATATATCAAAGGAGGGAGAAAATCTGTGTATTTCCGGTTCCTTTAACTTCTCTACAGTAAGGGAACCATTAGCTTTGGGCAATAAATCAGACATTTACCAGGAAGAAGATAGTTTACGAGCTTCATATAGAAGGGATCGCAGTTGGCATTTTTTGATGAGTCATAAAATACCTAACCGATTTTCTCGTCTTTCAGTATATGTTACATCAAAACTATTGCATGGAAATACACACACACATAGACACACACACACACATATATATATATATATGTGTGTGTGTGTGTGTGTGTGTGTGTGTATGCAAATTTTTATTAACCAGAGAAAGAAAAATGTACAAGTCCAACATTGGAAGTCAGCATTACAAATTGCTGTTATATACATAAAAGTGTTTTTCAATGTAATGAAAGTCGAAGAGCCCAAAACGGCAGCTGTACAAATAGCTTTAGCCTAGTCTGGCGGCTGTACACATAGCCAAGATAAACAAAAGGAGCACAGCATAAATCAAACATCAAAATGCAAAACAAATCAAAAATCAGTTACCCCTGGTTGGTCTGTTGGCGGGTGGGACCGGGGGACGATACTGCCAAGGGACTTGTATATGTATTTATGACAATATAAATACATATATATATATATATATATTTTAGAAATATGTGATAATAAAAAAATTATGTAATAATAATAATAATTAAAGAAAATAATATATATATATATATATATATATATACACACAAGGTAGGATCAAAAAGTTCGGAGACTGTGCTGATATCTCCAACCCTGATTGGAGGAGAGGGGAACTATTTTATCGTCTCGTAGAGTCACACGTGACGCGAGATGTGAAAAGGAAGAAGCAGGTGTTTTCCCAGACAATGCGTGTCAGTGAACTGTAGTCGCTGCCGGCAGAAACATTGCACCTGCTGCAGCAGGTGCAGTGTTTCTGTTCGGCGATTTCCCCAAACGCTGGCACAATTTGATATTCGCACGTGGTTCTTCAAACGCCATTTCCATTTTCGACGAACACGAGCGACTACAGTTTACTGACACGCATTATTGGGAAACACCCAGCACTGCGGACCTGCTTCTTCCTTTTCACATATCGCGTCACATGTGCTTCTACGAGACGGTAAAATAGTTCACCTCTCTTTCAATCAAGGTTGGAGATATCAGCACAGTTTCCGAACATTTTGATCCTACCTTGTATATTTTTTTTAATGATATATATTGTTGAAAATAATTTATAGATACATATGCGACTATATCATTTAAATAAAATAGTAAGCAAAAGTAAAAAAATTAAAAATTAAAAATTGAAAAAAACAAGCTCGGATTTCTGAAAAAATATTAGCTAGTAAATAAAACTTTGTGAGTACAGAAAAAATGGAAAATAATTATCATTCAGTTTTGGTGTCAGCAACAACCTTCCTCATTAGGACAAAAGGACAATGCAGTCACTCATTCAGAGCTAGCTGCTTCTTGTATCAGATGATTATATCCAACACCTACAACTCTACATGACTTAGAAAAATAAAATGAAGACTAAAATAACCATGGGTTGAGAAGGAGAAAGAAGAAATAAAAAAAAATGTCTTGGTTGTTTTCCTTTCAATTTTGTCGTATTTATTGAGTCAAGGGAGGGATGGCGACAGAAACATCCCTTGCTTTGTCTGGTGTGGCTGCTTGTCTCCTTTATCTTGAAGAAGGAGGCTGATTTTTTAAATCTAAAATCAGCTTCGGTTAGCACTTATTACCGGTTTTATTTTTCCGTTTAAAACCACAAAATTTCTACTTTTTCATACCTTTCGATAGAAAGAAATTAACTATTAATTATTGTCTAACCATGAATTTCTAACGAAAATATATAATTTTGAAAATTTTCAGAAAAAATTTACTTTATAGCAGCAGTGTAAAGCAATATATGCTTCAACCGCCAATTTTTTTCGCCAATTGCTTTAATACAACTATATTGTTCTGCAATTGCAAAAAAGTTAATTGTATTAACGTTAAATGTTATATGACAACAGAATAAAAACTTTTAGTAAAGTTGAATATAGGCAGTTGTAAATTATAATATGAATTAAAATCATAAAATCATTTAAAAATAAATTTGTAATGTGAAATATAACGTATTTTAGGGACACAATTCTTTTCTCCGATTATATCCAGCTTACAAAATATCAGTTTGAAAGCCCTGCTCTATATTATATTATAAGAAATAAAACATAATTGTATATATTTTGTAAAACGCATATTCTACTATTTATTTTCTTTAGAAAATTGCCAGTTTAATTTATTTAAAATTTTTAAAATTAAACATTATATCTTCCTTTGTTTGTGACAGCAGGTGATAAAACTGGGAATTATTAACTGTAAACAAAGCTGTTTCTCATCTCAATAAGGAGGGAGGTTGTGTCTGGCTTCTCTTATCTGTGTAGCGTCTGATTATCAATCCTTGTAAGAGCCTCAAAATCAGTCATATCGTTTGCTAAAGAGTGAAGCCGTACAACCAAAAGACATCGATTGTTTCATAAATTCAAGAAACCCTTGTGGGGTGTGTTTGAGTATGTTCATAATGTTCGATTTTGAAGACTGTGGAAAGTTTGTCACAGCCGAGAGTAATATTTGCTTATTAGTATAAGGCTGAGATGACAAAGAATTCACAATAACGGACATCGGGTTTGCTTTTGAAAATGAACTGTAAGGATGTTATATATTTAAAAATAGAATGTTTGCGAAAACTTCTATTATTTCACAACAGTAGGGAGCTGTTTTTTCATCTCAATATTAATGGTGTTTTCTTAGTTACGGAATGAATTAAGGTTCTTATATGTACCGGCTGATGCAACTTCTATTTTGACAATAGCCTGTCCAGACAGTTATCGTTTGTCTGTGCTATTTGAATCTACTTCATTTGATATAAATTATTCTATTCACGAAAGCAAGTACTTTTTGTAGTAGTTTTGTATTCAGACGTCAACAAATTAGCCCATAGCGATGTATTTCAAGGGATATTCATTAAATGTCAATTGCATATGGATTAGTATTCTTGTATATCTGAAATACTATATAAAATGCATTACTTTTCCCTGCATACATAGTACAGTATATTGGGAAAGTATTGTGACGGGGACGGAAATTCGATTAGCATTTCTCGACGAAAGAGCACATTTGAGTATCCCTGAACTAGAATCGAACTTTTTTTATGCCTGTCTATGTATGTATATTAATGTATGCGTTTGAGTTTGTGAGTTTGTGGGTGCGATATCTCACGACTGAATGCAACATTTCAAATGCTGTTTGGTACGGTTATTACACTCAGTGCATATTTGAACTTACTGATTTTAAATGAAATCATATGTTCCACCCCCCCTGTTTTTCGAATAAATAAAAAAAAGTAAAATATCAGAAACTTCAATATTGTTAAGTGAATAAGAATTTCATACGTCATTTTTTTTATTAGAAAACGAATGCCAAAATCTCGTCGAGATATTGCATGTTTTTCAGACAAATTTTTCACAAAATTATATAGACGTAAAAAAAGTAGTAACTACCATTCAGTAGGTTCACTTTCCTTATGCAATGTGTTGCAACACATCTGTAAACAGCATTTTCTTTGATCTACTTCTTTCTGTTCACGGAAAAAGTTACTTTTTGTAGAATATTTGTATTTGGACATCAACAAATTGGTTCATAGGGATTTATTTTAAGGGATATTTATTAAATGTTAATTCCATTTGGATAAAGATTTTGCACGTGAGTGGGGACGTAAGTATGCACTTGAGTATGAATAAGCGATGTTGTTTGGGCTCATGATTTGCCAAAAGTATTCAATTTCAATATATGTGGTATTAATTCAATACCAAAAGCAATACCGAAAACAATACCAAAAGGAATAGCAAGAGGAAATACATTGTATTATGTCGAGAAAGTAAACTGCTGCCCATATTAGCAATTTTGTAAATATCCAGATGGTAACATTCTAATCTACATATGTATCTATATGCCACGATGTTCAGAAATTCAAATGCGTCAAAATCAGTATCCGAATAAAAACATTCTAATGTTTTTCCATACAATCTATAGAATGCATAAACATAAATTGAAAATTCGAATTATCAACTTATAATGCATACACGTGTTAAACAAAGATACATTTAAGCAGTTTTAATATTACGGAGAATAATGTTTTTTTTTAAATTTAAAATTGTGGAAGTCAATTGTATAGTCTGTTAATTAATAATGATGTTTTAGGAACTCGCGCAATAAATATAAATGGTGGGCTCTTGCGGCATTTTAAATTATGAGCGCAATGTGTTTCTATAATTTTTAAATGTGTACCACATTACGTGTTTTGATTTCACCCGAACACGAAAGCGTATTTTTTAGCTTTCAGGATAAGGGTAAGTACATTTTTTGTGGCGAAAAGTGTTCGTGCCGTTTAGACAAGTAGTACGAACTACTGGACCGATATAACATTTGGAATCAATAGCAAGTTAGTCTTCAGCTATTTATTTTAATTTTTAACGTCATATTTGTATAGCTCTTTAGTTCATTAGAGTGTGGTATGGGTACTAAGGTAAAATGAATATTTCATTTTGATCATCAACGTGTAAATTAGCAATCTCTATTAATTTATCAATAATGGATTTACTCCGTTTACAACGCCCACCATGTTCAATGAGCACTCCTCTAATACAATGCAAGTTTACTAAGAAATAAAGAATGTAAAACTGTCTCCGCTAAATCTTATCTCAAATCTGGTCTCAGGCTTATATGTACAGGAATTTAATGTGCATTATTTACATGTATAAGACCTTTATGTACAAGGTGGCCATAATTAGAGGTGTTTAGAGCCCCATAGCCAGAAAACTGTTGGGCCAAACTCAACTAAATTTGCAGTAAATACTATTTCGACCATGGGGTTTTGATTTTTAAAAGTGTGAGACCAGCTTTGAGACAAGATTTATCGGATACAGTTTTATGTTGAATATGTATGATTGTCTGTGATATCAAACAATGCATTATACTTTATGATGCCAGTTTTTCTGCACCTTGACAGGTGCCTTGGTCAGATAAGGCCATAAACATAGGCGGATAAAGTGAAGACACGAGATTGGATAAAGATGTTAACCAATTATGGGGGATGGCTGGTCACATTGACCTGAGGTCAGCCAATAGTATACAAGTGACGTGTCAGACCTCAGGCGAAAAGAGGTTGCAATATATGGAAAAGTTCTATATATGTTAAGAAAAGTTAGAGGGTTCAACAGCAGGAGAGTTCGAGTTTGGCAACAGCAGTTGGAGCAGACAAGAGTCGCAGTGAAGCCAGAGTACCAGGCTTTGAGTTTGTACGACTGGCGATGCAGTTATGATGAGGTCAGATTGATCCATGTTCAGTGATCGACTTCCGTACGAGACGGCTTACCACACCGTGAGTTGGTACAGTACGGCGTGCACTGATGAAGCAGAACCGAAGGTGGCTGTGTCAATGCACAAAGACAAAATTAGAGGATGTGTTCCTATCAATAATTGTAGAAGGTTCCCAATGCAGTACAGGAATCCTAAAATAACGTGGTCTTATATTTGCAATCTCCTCCGTAAAAAGTAATATGATAATTGTTGTAATTAATTTAATAATCAACCAAATGTTGTTAATAAATGATTTTATGTTAAAGTTAAAATGGTGAGATAAATTGTGTTAGTATGTTAATGTATTCTATTCCAAGAACTCGCAATAGAGATAAATATGGTGGGTTTAAGTGTCACGCAACGGAATGTGTTTTAATGTTTCACGACTTTACGATATTACGGCTATGTTAATTATGAATCATTTAATTAGTATAAAAGCCAACTTAAAAGTTATTTCTCTAAATGTGCACCACAGAAAGAAAAACAATAGTTCGGATTTTTGCCACCGCGGGCTACAATGGCGCTGTAAAGTCCATTCTTGGAGTAAAATAGGCATAGGAAGTACAGATAGTTCTATCAATGCTGAAGGGTATCGAACAATGCTGTTCAACTTTGTTATTCCGCAACTTCAACAGCGTGGATGTCTTGAATCTAAGATGTTTATGCAGGATGGATCACCCCCTCATATTGGATTGCGCGTATAGGAAATCCTACGACAGAATTTTACAAACAACCGAATAATTAGTTGAGCCTTTCCTATGAAGTGGCCACCCAGTTCGCCTGGTCTGATCCCTTGTGACTTTTGATTGGGGGGTGATGTAAAGCGCTTGGTATACCAAGGGAATGTGGATAATTTAGGCACTTTGAAGTTCCGAATATCATTGCACCTCAAGCAAATCAATGGCGATCTGCTGCATTCTGCAGTAGAGAATGTTGTTCAGGGAATGAACTTTTTGGAACATATGTAAGGAAAACATATTGAATCACACATGTAAATATATAATGTACTAAATACGTATAAAGTGTAAATGTGTTCTTTTCAAAATGCACGTAAAATGTTAACTTTCTGTACTTCGTATGCTTATTTTACTCCACAAATAGATCTTACAGCGCCACTTTGGGTCGCTGTGGCAAAAATCCGAACTAAATTTTTTTCTTTTAAAAATCGAAATTCCATGATCTAAATAGTATTTAATGCAAATTCGGTTGAGTTTGGCCCAACATTTTTCTCACTATCGGTCTCTAAACACCTCTACTTTAATTATAGCCAACATGTATATCACTTACATGCAAAAGAATTTTATGTATATCATTTACATGCACAGGAATTTAATATATATTACTTACATGCACAGTAATAAATGTATTTTCCTTACATGCACTAGCATTTAATATAAATCACATGCACAGGAATTTAATGCATAGCCTGTTAAAAATGTCATTCGTCAGCAACAATGCACATCTAAATTCGAGAAAGGATATTGCCCATTGCCAAGCATTTTAGATGTAAACGTGTTACAAGTTCTGATAATAAGCCTTTTTGACATACATTTATTGCTTTCAAGATACACGTCTCGTTCGTTCCTAGAGTCGATTCCTACAAATTAGACAACGCTCTACAACTTTGGAATTGACATTTTGTCTATACCGCTCTGTGGCAGAGTCCTTTGTCCTAACTTTCAAACTCTCTACTAGAGACACTGTAATAACTTATATTCGATCACCCACTGTTATATTACGATATACCTAACGTTTAAACTAAATAGTATATATTACTTTCCTCACGTAACGATTACACACATCGCGTAGATAGACGTAACGTCTGCATTCATTGAAGTTTTCTTATAAAAGGCCTTCACTAGCAGCGCTGTACGTAAAAACAAATACTTCTATAACTCGCTTCTTAAGTTTGGTATACGTAAATTATCTACTGTGTAAGTCATATCCCGAAAGGAAAATGTTTTACTTCTATATGCTAATTTAATCACAACATAGCGTGTACGCTCTGTTTAAAAAACTCGAAGCAATCAGATAAACAGCCCCTTTCTAACGGGTTACAGAAATCAATTGTTCCTATATTTTACAGAAAGGAAAACAAACTTGAAATAAAATTCATTTCCCACTGAAGAATTTGAGCCAACAGCCTTTCACGATTTTTCAACCGATGCACGTTTCGGCTATTAACGCCTCTCAACCAGCCACACCCAAACTCAGATTTTGTGAAGAAAAGTTGAAATGAAAGAACGAGAAGTTTCGAAATAAAGGGTTTTTCTTTTTGGTTTTTTCGCGCCTCGACGTTTAAGCAGGTCCGAGGTGGAAGGGAGGTTTCTTTCACCTATATGTTTTTTCAGCAACTGAATAATTGTTGTTTTTTTATGTTTGCTAAATGATTTTTATGAAATATTAAGTTACTTTAATTTCAATCGAATTTGTTTCGATTTGTGTTAATTTCACAAAATCTTCCTCATGCACATATAACGCTTTGATTTGTGCATTTAGCTAATTTTATCGTTTTTGATATGTAGAATATATATGAGAAATAGTTAATTAGTTGGTTTTAAATTACTTATTAAATAATTTATTAATTTTGAAATTTTTTGTCGAAATTTCTGGTTTATTTTCATGACTCATTTTGCCGTGTCTTAAATATAACACCTTCTTTTCCTTCCTACAAACAGGACTCCATACATTCTTAGTTTCCACTGTAGGATAGTTTCATCAGTGGGGGAGGGCAATAATTACTGATAACTTAATTTAACGTATCTATTATTTACATTTTTTTTTCTTACAGCATAATACAATTATAATTATGTAATCTGGACTTTAGAGGATTAGGTATTCGATGTCAAACTGCAAGTTATTATTAATATATTATACGCGTTTAATGACTTCATTACAACATAATTTGAGAAAGAGGTAAATTATCCCATTCAATTTCTGTTCCTCTCAATCTTGTAGAGCCCATAATTGTCACACTCTCAGGGTCAATGATTGTCAAACTACTTTAACAGCATTGATATTTTCAATTTTTCGGGCATTTCTCTTCATTTCTGAAAGCAATTTAATTAGTACACCCCATATTTTCCTCATCTCTACCTTTCTTGAATTTTTAGCCACTTTTATCAACTTCACCTACTTTGCCGTAGGGCAAGGGACGTACGTTCTTGGATGATCCACCTCCCAGCTGTGGTTGGCCCCTAAGAACTTTACCTAATATGACGTAGAATCCTTTTCCCGAAATTTCCTTCTCGGAGGTTGTCTCATCTAACTCTCGGTAAATCATATACGAGTATAATATCTTATATTGCCACTTTATGTTATCAGAATAGCGCCAACATTGTATTTTTGTTGAGTTCGTGGAATGTTGATAATAATTGGATAAATAAATGCACGGCACTACTTGTTTGTGTCGTGACGGAATTCGTCACTCCTTTGTAAATTACATAACTTCAGTACTTTTAAACTTTTATTTAATTAATCTGTGTCCTGGAACCCTCTTGTCAATGTATATATTTTAGCAGATGTTGAAGTATCGAAATCAGTAGTAATTTGTGCCATTTTTATTTCGTTATATAATTCTCACACACTCGGGGAATGACGCCTGTTAATCTGGCTTGCTGGCGGAGACAGATGTCTCCTTGTCGTCACGCGGCAGATACGCGTGCCTTTGGAATCGTCCGTTGTGGGGCGGAACTGTGGATGAATTTGAATTGGAAGTAATTTTCGATTGGAGGAAAGGAGAAGTTGTGAGCCCATGTGATTTTCTATTGGACGGCTCCTGGATCCATCTGGAATGTATATAAGCTGTGTGAATTGTAACTCTGGGCTCTCGGTGCGCACTTTTTCTCGCTCTCTTCGGACTTGCTGGTTAGACCTCGTGTAGTACGGACGCTCGACCAGACCTCTTAGCCATTTTGTCACAGCGATCTCTCTCTCAGATCATTGCCTTTCCTGACTCGATAATGGAGTCCGGAACCTCGTTGATTCCGACAGACAGAGTACTTCCTGACGATGTTGCTGCCATGCTTGAAAGATTTCGTTCCGGCGACTTTGCTAGATTACCTCCCGATTCCCCTGGCTCCATGCAGCAGTCTCAAGATCAAGTTATGACATACAAATTCCTGCAGAACGAATGGAGATGCAGTCAAGCCGGAGATCCTGAAAGGAGCATCCAGACTCTTAGGGGTATGTGTTACTCTCTCTTGAATTTTTTTGAGCTGCACCCCACTGCAAATGAGCAAACCCCCTACGTAACTGAAATCAGGCTTTTTGCTGAGAAAGAAAGTATTCTTAGCCAGGACAAAACTCCTGCTAACCCTGCCTTACTAGGCTTAAACTTAGATATTCTCAAAGCAAATAATCGTCTCGGGGCTACTCCCCAAAATTTAAACTCTAATTTTAATGTTGTAGACTCAAATAGTGCTTGGGAAAATTCCCGAAATTTAAACTCAAACTTAACTCAATTTGATAAAGCACCTAATGCTCCTTGGGAAAACTCCCAAACTTCTAACAACAGTTTAAACTCTATTTCTACCTTGGGAAACTCCGAACTAAATGAAATTGCTACCTCAAATGCTTTAAAATCAATTGATCCTAATATTGTAATTGAAAATGACTCTCTCGAAGAACTGCAGGATTTGGAAGGTTTCTCTCAACCTCCCCCTAAAAAGACTTGCCGTAAGGCCACGCTTATAACTTCCTCTGTGTCAGCCACGACTACTCGCAACGCTTTCAATGCTTTAACAAATACATAAGACCAGGATTACGAGGAAAATGCCTCCGCCAATAGGAACTCTTCCAATATGGACACCACTCCCGCACCTGACCACACCCCTGCTGCCTCACAAAATCATGTTTCGGTAAACCCTTCAAATGAATACGTTCCCCACCCTGAACCTTTTTATGTAAACAGCCCTAATAACTGGAGGGAATTAGTCAAAACTTTAAACTCAAAAACTACAAACCCTGTAAAAGCCCAACTAGCGGGCGAATTTATCAAAATCTACCCCCTGTCAATAGAAGATTTTCGCATAGTACAAAGACACCTTGTAGAATCAAACATCGAATTTCATTCCATTAACCTAAAGGCCGATAGGCCGATTAAAATTTTATTAAAAGGTCTCCCCCCAAATTCACAAATAGAAGAAATTGCCCATGAGCTTAACTCTCTAGGTTTCAGCACCCATCGCATATCACAACTCAAAGATTACCGTACCAAAGCCCCCCTACCCATCTTTCTGACGTACCTAAACCCCACTAAGGGATGGGAAAAAATCCGAGAAATCACCACCCTCCTTGATATGACAATCAAAATAACAGACTTTCAGTCCCGCGCAGTTAAAATGTGCTACCGTTGCCAGCGGTACAACCATAGTAGTGATTGCTGCCGTCTTCCCCACAGATGTGTAAAGTGTGGAGAAGGTCACCAATCTAGAGACTGTACTAAACCCATTACAACTCCCCCTAAATGCGCAAACTGCCTTGGCCCCCATACTGCAAATTACAGACTCTGCCCATCAAATCCGTACAACAAGGACGCTTACATCCCGGGACCTTATGTCCCCCCCGCAACTCGCGCCCCTGCACCGCAGCCTAAAGACTTCCCACCCTTCCGACCTTCATCCCAAAAAATCATCCCCACTCAAAATGCTACTCTAAATCAGCCCACTCCCATTTCAAACGAACAAATTCCTGCCCAACAAACCACCATTACTACTACTACAACCAAAACCTTTGCTGAAATCACCTCAAACGCCACTGAAAAATCTGCTCCCACTCCGGAAAATCAAACCTCCAGACTTGCTAAATCTCTCACGAAATACACTCCTAAAAGAACTCCCCTTACCGACCCAAATAACTTACCGCTGGCAAATCTTTCCATACATTCTTATATTACCCCCCCTCCCCCTGTTCCTGACACCACTCCACAAAAATCATCAAACCACTCTGAAAAACCAAAATCAAATCTTTCATTACATTTTACCGAGATCTTAAACATTTTCACCGAAATCAAAAATATATTTCAAAGCTTTGACATCGATATGACGAAAATTAAAAAATTCATTGCCCAAATCCGCACTAGCACCTGAAAACTCAAACCCCCTAAATAAACTTTTTGCGATCCTCACTGCTCTTGAAGAAGTCTTCTGTCCTGTTTCTAACACCCATGATGAATAGTACACCGCATACCCTTAGGATTCTCTTCTGGAACGCAAATGGACTTACTGGCAAAATCACGGAATTCCGCGACTTCATAAATTCGAACCCCTTTGCAATCCTCCTAGTACAAGAAATTAAACCTGGCCGTCATCCTCCCTCCCTTAAAATTCCAAATTATAAACTCTACTCTGCCTACAGATATCAAAATGCCACCTCCCCCTCCCCATATGGAGGAGTCTCCATCTACGTCAAAAACAATATCCCCCACTATGAACTGTCTTCCATCAATTCCAACCTAATTGAAAACAAACTTATAAAAGTCACCCTTCCAAACCACCCGCCAATTGTTATTGGTTCTGTCTACGTCAAACACAGTGGCTCTGTCGACATTATCCCCGACCTTCAAAACATCCTAAATTCAAATCTCAGAACTATCCTAGCAGGCGATTTCAATGCCCACCACCCTTCTTGGAACTGCCGCCGCAGAACTCTTTTTGGCACTCAAATTCATAACTTCACCTCGACCAATAATATCCATATTGCCGTACCTACTAGCCCCACCCACTACTCTCTCTCGGCTGCCCCCTCCACCATTGATTTTGCCCTTTTAAAGAATATTCACTACCCTCACACCACGGACACCCTAAATGAACTAAGTTCCGACCACCTCCCTGTCCTTCTTTCCCTAAATTTAAATACCCTCCTCCCTGTTTCCAATCTCCCAACCTTCACCAACTGGAAAAACTTCAAAAAATCACTTAAAATGTCCACCCTTCTAAATCCTCAAATTAAAAGCCCGGCTGACCTTGATTCAGCTGTAAGTAACGTAACTCTTGAAATTCAACGGGCCCTTTCGGATGCTACATCCACCCGCCCTGCCCCCCGCTACAACACACTTCCACCCCACATTATTAGCCAAATTAAAACAAGAAACTTCACTCGCAGGCTATGGCAATCTACCAGAAACACCCAAATTAAAACCCACCTAAATTCATTAAACCGCAAACTTAGAGCGGACATCAAAATTTTCAAACAGCAAAGCTGGAAACATTTCATTGAATCCCTTTCCCCCGAAGACAGAACCATATGGAGAGAAATAAAGCGTGTTAAGAACCTTCAACCTTCAAAAAGCCGACATACTTGCTAAAACCTACAAAAATCAGTTCAAACCCAATAATTCTACTAATAACACCCATTTTCAGGCCCAGATTACCCGCCAAGTTGAAAATTTCATGAGCCCCCCCCCCCCACTTTTGGACCGCATCACCCCTACCACCCCGTCTGAACTTTTCGATATCATTAAAAGTTTTAAAAACAAAAAAAACACCCGGACTAGACAGAATCACTAATAAAGCCTTAAAATTTATCCCCCTAAATATCCTCTTTTACCTCGTACACATCATTAATGCCATACTTCTCTTACACCACTTTCCCGACCAATGGAAAACCGCGATTATCATACCTATTCTTAAACATGGCGGCGACCCCTCTAACCCCTCTGCCTACCGGCCCATTTCTTTGCTTTCCTCCCTTAGCAAACTGGCTGAACGAGTTATCCACAACCGCCTTTTTAAATTTATTGACTCCAACAATATTATTATTCCCGAGCAATTTGGTTTCCGCCCTGCCCATTCAACCACCCACCAGCTGTTGCGTGTTGTGGAATTTGTCTCTGACGCCTTCCACAACAAACAATCAGCTGGAGCCATTCTTCTCGACGTTGAGAAAGCCTTTGACCGTACGTGGCATAAAGGACTCATCTATAAACTCATCAAAATAAATGCCCCCCCTCCCCTTATTCAAATCATAAACTCATACCTCCAGCACAGTAATTTCCACGTACGGATCCTAAACACCCTTTCTTCTAAAAATCCTATCAAAGCAGGTGTCCCTCAAGGCTCTATTCTTGCCCCCCTTCTTTTTAATATTTTCGTTAATGATACCCCCCGCGCACCCCACTCCACCCTCTGTATGTACGCAGATGATACATGTATCATCTCCGCACATCGGAACGTTAATTATCTACATGCTAACCTCCAAAATCATATAGACCTACTTGAGACCTACTACAACCAATGGAAGATAAAAATTAACCCCGTCAAATCGCAGGCCATCTTTTTCTCTTGGAAAAGATTCCCACCCCCTCCAATTGAAATCCACGATCAGCCAGTCTGCTTCGGCCGTTCTGCAAAATATTTAGGAGTGCACCTTGACAGCCGCCTCACCTTTAATGATCACATCAGCCATGTCACCAAAAAAGCCAAAAAACTTGCCGGCGCCATGAACCACCTCCTCTATTCAAAACATTTAGACCTCAAAAATAAAATCCTTCTTTTTAAAACTATTATCATCCCCCTCCTACTCTACGCATGCCCTGTCTGGGGCTTTGCCAGTAAGTCCAGTCTGAACAATATCCAAATTGAACAAAACCGCATACTTAGAACCATCAGAAGAGCTCCAAGGTATCTGCGAAACGACGTAATAAGAAATGACTTTAATATTCCAACAATCAAACAAACCATCAAGAATATCTCTTCAAATTTTTTTTCAAAACGTTCCTACCATCCAAAATGAGTTACTATTTACAATAACTGATTACGACCCTCGTCGGCAAAGAAAGCGTCCGCGAGCTGTCCTCTTCGAACCCCCTTAGGCCTTATAATTCCTTATGCCTTCCATTTCCTGCCCCTTAGTGTATCTGAACCTTTTAAAATTAATTTTTTTTTTTTTTTTTTATTTATTAATTTTAAATATTTATTAAACGGGAGCTTTAAATCTAGCACTGTATCTTAATCCTTGTTCGCTCCTGCTCTCTTCCCCTTTTTCTTGCCGCCACTCTCACATAGTTGGCAGCACTAGCTTTGCTCCTCTTTGCATTTTTCTCATACCTGTGCAGCTCATGAATTTCAAGAATATCATACAAGAGTATACCATGCCGGAGGTTTAGGTCTTATCGACTTGGTACTCCACTCAACAACCCACATTGCGTACGGACGGACTCTGGGCTCTCTCCCTGGAAACATCTTCGAACTCACGTCGACGCGGGACTTAGCCCTCAGGCGGAGTTACCGTGTTGTGAGGGTCGGGAGAGATGCCACCTGCCACTGCTGTTACCATCGCCACTGCTGTTACCATCGCCACTGCAGTTACCGTCGCCACTGCCCAGATCTGATGATGCCTTGCCCTCGCCGACCGTCTACCGCCGTGTAAACGTGGAGATGATGCCTCGCTTTACTTTGTCGAGTACCGGGACCAGAAAGGGCAAATATGAAGCTGTTCCCTGGACTGACCTGATCCGGTATCATTCCGGAGACTGCGGTTCGACCGTTCCTGTTGGAGCGGGGCAATGTTTGCCCGAGGGAAACGACTAGCGGATGCCTGTGCTCTTTCTGCCATGAGTCCTTCCAAGAATTTCGTGAGGTAAGACTATTGCCTTTAGACGAGCTGTTGACTGGACTTGAGCATCGACCACTGCAGAACCTTTTATCCTTAGGATCTTCTGCCAGCATTATTTATATATATTTTACCTACAGTCTCCTTCTTCATAATGAAGCATTATCTAAGCCATAATAATCTAAATTGATTTTAATACTGTTTTGAAATACAGTTAATACTTAAGCCTTTAACGTTCCCCGGGTGTGTGCATTCTCTCTGACCATACCTTATTTTGATAAATTAGAATATATGAAATTTATATGAAATTACTTGATTATTGAATTATTATTAAGGTTCCGGCAAAGAGCCGATGATTTTTGGTAAAGAGAGGTCCAGTGGTTAAATTAGTAAATCTGTAATTGTATTGATATGCAACTCCACTTCTTGAATAATTAATAAATATTGGATTTGAACTAAAATCATGTGTTCTTATTTGCGTAGAATCTGTACTGAATTTATGTGTTTTCAGCTCCTGGTGTATCCTTGAAGGTAAAGGTAATTCCTTGGTATTTGTTGGGTTTCTTTCACAGGTCATCATTTGGAATTCTTCCATCTGACGGGAGGAGTGTTTCGAACCTGGGTATTTCAGTAAATTTGGTGAGAGTTTGACTCTCGGTCTGCCGTGTCTGGCCGGTATCCGTGGTGACTTTAGGAGCCCACGGAACCCGCTATGACATTTGTAAATAGTACATATTTTGGCAATAGGAAATAGTACATATTTTGGCATCACATAATATGCCATACCTCCTTTATTGTGAAATCACTTTATGTGATAAAAATGATTAAAACTTGACTAAAATGACTAACATACTGCGTATTTCGAGGTAGATATATGTATGCTTATCCTCGCAGCCGTAAAAGGAGTGTTTAGAGGTTGATTTAATATGTATTACTCCTTTAGAAAAATGGAGCGTAGTCGCCCGCTCCCACTATGTCTTTTGAACATATCACTACGTATTTAAAAATATATATAAATGAATAAATGTTGTTGTTGTTGTTGTTGAGACCCAGACCATCCGACCTGCCAGAAAGGTGTAAGGTAACAAATGAATAAATGTAAAATAACCCTGCTTTAAATACCGGACATACAGCGGGTATATTTTTAGTACTTAATAAAAGACATATAATGCAAAATATGTTTGCGAAATTTGTATTTGGAAGAAAAATTTTACGCTCTAAAATATTCTAGAATAATTGCTTTCAAGGTACTTTTTACTTCAAACAATGAAAGTTTTTTACACCTATATACTTTTAGGTATAAATTAATTTCTGTGCATATTTTATGACATTTTTGGATGCAAATTTAATCCCAACCTCGCGTATTTTTCGACTCAGAGTATTCAATTCAATCAGATAAGCAGACCATTCCTAAAAGGTTATAATAATCAATTGCTGCTATATTATGCAAAAGGAAGGAAATTAAAGTCATTCACTTTGTGGAGTGAAGAATATAAAGGAACATATTTTCATCATAATGTAAACGATGCACTTGTGGGCAATTAGCGAGCTAGCATTCAACTATGGATTCAGAGAAAAGTGACATGAAATAATAAATAATTTCGTAAAAGGGTTTTGCATTCCACCCATTTCACAACTTTTCAATTATGTAGTGGATGCAGTTAGTTTTCTTTCACTTTAATTCTTTTCAGCAGTATTATGAAAAGAGAAATTATGTTGGATAACTTCTAATATTTTTATTGAGGTTTGGTAACTACAACTGAACATGGATTTGATTTGCAACAAATTACCATCCGTCCCGAAAGAACTATTATTTAACCACCATGATTATGATCATCGTAAGGCCAAATCTCGCAAGAGACCCCGCGCAGTACTAAACCCAGATTAGATTAACCGAAAATTAGGTATACCCCTTTTCTTGCACCTGAAACTAAATAAAACCTGCGATTAATATTTCTAACTTGAAAAATGTTCAAAATCATCCCTAAACTGTCAAAACGCTAAGTAATACCCAGATCGCTAAGTACTACCCTTAAGTAATACCCAGATCCTCAAATGCAGTCGGCATTAAAAGAGCATAAAAAGCTCGAAACTGGCCCAATGGTATTGTTATTTGCAATGAGAGACTCGTCTTAGATGTGGGTAAGTTAATGCATGTAAGGGCACTAAATTAATTATGTACACATTATATTATACATTATAATTCATGGAATCTATATGTTGATTTTTTTACACGTTTTTGTCTTTACAAACCGCCAGATGACCTTGAAGTGACCTTTTCACACTTATAATATCGACTACGGAACAGTACCTAACGGAACCAGTTTTTCGATTTCCCCAAGGGTGAAAAGGTAAAAGTTCTAGATCCTCCAGAAGATCATCCGTTGTCCTCAAAGGTTTAATGTTTGCTCACTTATAGTATCGGCCTAAAGATATTGACGAAACCAGATTTTGGATTTCATCAGGGCAGAGAAAAAGTGGTTTTTAAATAGCTTGTCCAAACCGTTTAGAAAATTCCTACTCTGTCCTCTAGAAGTTTGAATACTTGCGCACTTATAGTTTAAGATCCACTGGACAGAACCTAAGGGAGGTAAATTTTGATTTTAACTGCGATGAGGGGTGTAGAAAATAAGAGCTTTGGGAAAGTCTTTGCAGATCTTCTTAAAGGTTTCCGGTGGCCTAGAAGCCTAAATGCACACTTGGCTATGAGATAAAATCTAACGGAATTGGACTTTCGATTAACATGGCTACTAAGAGCAACCACAAATCAAAATAAAACTTGAAAAATAAGCTGTGACTTTCTTTTTAGAGTGCTAGTTTTCGTTTCATGGGCAAGCCTAAATGCTAGTAAAATATATATTATTTTATAAAATTGTATATATGAGTTACTATTATTTCCTAAAACTATTATACAAAAAGTTTTAGTCATGGGCCTTTATACAATATAAAGGCAAAATTAAAATAAAATATATTTTATGTGTTTAGCTGATATTGTTTCATTCAATATATTGAACCATGCAATATATTGTATCGCGTAATATATTGCATTGTGTAATTTTGCAAGAAATGTGATTTACTTCTAAATGCTAAATTTTGTTGCAGTTTGAGGTATAGCAGTATTCAATGCACTTGAATTAATTATATAAGCAGACCCTTATAACATATTATATAAATTATTTGTTCTTATATTTTACAGAAAATAAAACTAACCTAAAATAAATTGAGTATTGTAGTGAATAATCTATACCAACATTTTTCAATATTTTACCGTTTCACGTTAGAGCAATTAACGTCTGAGCAAACCACATTCAACATAAAATTCTGTAAAAGAATTTTGGAATCAAAAGAAAAATTTCGAAAGAACGTATTTTTTAATTTTCTCATGTCAGTCGTTGACGTTTGTAGACGGTAACATTTTTAAATGTATTTTTAAATGTAATTTTTAAATATATTTTATAAATTTACTTGATCTTAATCTATAACGTAAATTAATGATGAATTTCCTTTATTTTTGCATGAGGTTCTGAGAAAAGAAACCGATTATTATCAAATATAACTACTAAACAAAGAGAAAACTCTGAAAATCATCAATCCCTTAGTGTGTATTTGTGCAATTTAAGTTAATTACATTGGATACATTGTTAGATCTGAACATTTTACAGAAACTATAGTTTTAAATTTTGGTAACTTTGATAGATTGCAGCATTGCATCGAAATGGCTTAAATCAAAATGTTAAGGAATATAAGATTAATTTGTAATATTTTTATAAAGTAATTACGGTATCAAGAATTTGGATTTTAATGAATTAAATTTTTGACGACAATTTAAAAAATGCAGTTTTTAACATTTTCCAACATAGCTGTAACAGTGTTTATGACTTTGTTCATTCTGTGTGTCTGTATGTCTGTTCATTCTCACGATAACTGCAGTAAAAATGACTTTATCAAATTGGAATTTTAGTATGTTGTTGGGACAGCTTGTGAAACATATGGGAATGTAAAAGAATAATATCACCCAATTAGTTTTGGATATAAACCGGCTTATAGAAATGGAATATTTTGAACCCTATGGGACCTAATTGTTCAAACATTTTTTTAAGCAGAGTTATAATTCATAAATTGGTATAGAAATTTTAGAAAATATTCAAATTGTCATGTAAAATGTGTAAATAAATGCATTGAAATGTGTTAAGTGATTTTTAAATAGAAAGTGAAATAATAATTACACTCATATTATATGAAAAGATCACATGACTCATAGCAAAATAAAATAAGACATCCACTTTTTTGTTCGCTTAGTGAAAATCGTGATTTTTAAGGAACACTTATATTTATATTTAGTGTTGCATCCATCCTAGAACCGCTCCACTTTTGCATATTATCTGTGTATCTAAATTTTGTGCCTACGAAATTATAATATTTTTAACTTTAAATGCTCGCTACACTTTGATTATTTTTACAACGAAGTCTAATTTTAACGTATGCCGAATGTAAACAAATCAACGATTGTACGATGAGTTGTATACGAATTACTGAATTTTTTAATGCAAAATTATTTAGCTCTGAATATAAGTGATATGAATGAAATAGTCATTCATTTTACATAAAGAATCAGAAGATTTTATAGCACTGCCTTTTTTAATGAAATTTTAAATTTCCAAATAAAATTAATTATAATGAATTATTGTAGTACTGTGATAATTTTAAAAATATCATCGCTGAAAGTATCGTATTTAAGAGATGTCATGCATTTTAGTTGGAAAGTGTTTCATAATCACTGCTTTATGCATGATTAATGTTTTTTGGCCGAATTATCGTAAATCGTGAATCCTTATAACATTAAACATTAACCTTTTCCTTACGACTCCAAGAATCCATTTTTTCAACTCCATAACGGCAAAATAACTGAAAATTCCACCCCTCTAAATAAACACCTTCAATGACCTTGTCTTTTGTTCGTAACTCGTTCCCCCTTCAGTCAGGAGAAACTTGAAGGAAGGGCTACAGGTATTCTTCAAGTTTTCAGAAGAAGATTGAGAATTTCAAGAGAATTTCAGTGGTGAAACTGTTGTACCGCCGTAAGGAAAATGTTTTAAAGCTTGCTTATTCAGACTCCAAAATTTATATTCTTCTGTTACTTAGCTTGCAATTGCAGCAAGACCTTCAAGAAATTTTTAGATGGATCATTACAGACATAACCACAGCGCAAACGTTTAGTTAATATTTTTTTAGATAATTTTAGTTACACATTTTATTGTCAATTTCAATTACAGTATTTGCTACATTCACACTTTACACTGGTTTCTCCGTCTGCGTTAAATATCTTTAAATCAATATTTGGCCCACTTCTAACGAGCCGACTTTCTTGAAAATTCACTCATATACGTACCTATTTGTGATGACAATACAACAATCCATAAACTTTGAGTTGATCCTTTCCGCGAATTCTGACTCCAACCACCGTAATTATGCCAAGAAAAGTCCGTAAAATCCCCACTGTTGTAAGATATTTTTTTAAAGAAATTATATATATACTGAAGCGAGGCCGCATATTAAACTCCAAATAACTATCTTAGAAAGGGATTATGTAAAGCGAAGAAGATTTTTTGTGCGCAATTTCGCGAAAATAAAATAAATAAATAAATCCCAGTTTTACTTTTTGAGGAGCTGCCAAGTAATAGTAGATTAAGATGCTCCACAAACGATTTGTACCAAATTTCAGATCTTTAGAACGTAGGAAGACATGTTTGAAATGTCATCAAATAAATGGAAACAAATATCTTGACAAACAATCAGCAGTTATGACGAATTGATTACAAAATAGTAAAAAAACTGAAATCGTATAAAATTAAATATTATAAATAATATTTTTAAGATACACTGCTTTAGTAAAATGCACTAAAATTTTAAAAATAATTTTAGCTATTACAACATTCTTGGTCATATGCGACTAAAAATAAAACTGCAAATGGCCACAAAGGAATTGTATTTGAACATTATTAGAGTTTTCAAAAATAATAGAGATGATAAAATAGAAATTAAATATTAAGAATAACGGATTGTTATATAAAAATTGCTAAAAAAATTAAATTAATTGAATGTGATCATTCTTATATACTACTTGACAGCGAAAATGAGACACCAAGAAGGATTTGTCAGAAAGTGATGAAAATCGGCAAACAGAGAGAAAAAGCAAAGAACAATAAGTGTTGTTTATTGCAACATGATACGCATGTACACTGAACCACAACACCGTCTGACCAGTAGGTTGTTGTTGTTGAGACCCAGACCGTCCCACCTACCAGAAAGATCAGCAGATTGTAGGACCACCGCGGGTGGCAATACAGGAAGCAGCACATCTAGGTACAACGAGCGGCGAATGGTGTCCTGAGGAATGGCTGCCCATTTCCTATCAATCATTTGCCAGAGATCGCCTTCTAAACGCGGCGGTGACAGCGCACGCAGGCTACGTCCAATCACGTCCCAAATGTGTTCGATTGGTGAGAGATGAGGGAAGACTGGTGGCCAGGGAAGCACCTGGGTACCTTACAGGATATGTTGGCTGATGCTTGCCGCGTGTGGTCGGGCGTTATCCAGTTAGTAAAGGGCATTGGACACCCCTGAAGGAAGGGTAGTGTTACCGGCCGCAGCACGTCATCCACGTATCCAGGGTCGCATTTAGGAGCGCGACACCCTTAGTCCCTTTTGCCATCGTTGCCCCCAGCACTTTCACCCCTTCCTCTTCTTCCTTCTTCACCCCCTCCACCCAAAATTAAAAATAAAACTTAACTAAATGAAGCTTAATTATTGAAGCAACAATTTATTACAGTTAAATACTACTTACTACATGTTTTGTACAAATTTGTTTTGAAATATTTTTAGATTTCTTACGCTAGCGTTAAACATATTAGAATAGTAAAAAATGATTTAGTTCATCAAGTAATAGTAGCTATAAAAGTGGCGTTCACTGACGGATTGAAGAGGTGGTGCAAAGGGGTGCAGTCGGTGCGAGATGACTCATGAGTGTGCTTATCGGAGGTGGTGTTGCGAAATGAGTGTGGAGGGTGTTATCAGCATGGAAAGCCAACTTGAACTTTGTTCTGAGGAGGTAATGGCCTTGAGTGGATGTCGCAATGATGTGAAATATGGGCGATGTCGCAATGTGTTGAAATATCAGAATAGTTTATCTATCTGATAATCTGGTCGAGGGAGTTGCATTTTGGCCGCATTGCGCAATGAGGCAACAGATAACAGGAGCGCTGTGGACGACGACCTCCTCCCTAGGTAGTTAGTGGCGTACTGACAATTCTTATCAGTCGTGATGTACTTAAAGTGAGGTGGGTGATGGGTAATAGAGATTTGGAGTGGCAGCTTGAAGCATCTCGCAGGCAGAATTTGAAAGCATATATTTCGGTTTGGAACTGGCAGGATTCGATTTGGGGGCGATAGATTACTATCGCTGTGAACTGGCCGTTATGCTATTGTAACTCGGAAAGGTTTGAACATTGCGTTTCGTATTGCGAATGAATATCATGGGAATTCGAATGTAGATATGGGAGAGAATTATTAAAAAGAACAATACTTTGTAAAAATGATATTTTTTTATAAATATGATGAATACGGAGTTCAATTCTTGCATTCTTAATGAATTCTCGATGTGCACAAGCGTGTGTGCAGTAATAGTTATTAATTTTAATAGTTATTAATTTTAATAGTTATTAATAGTTAATTTTTTTCTATGCTAGCGGATTTAATGAATTAATATTCAGAGGATATAATAATTTTGTGTGTGAATGGCTTCCGTGATTTTAACAATGCATTTTAGAAGCTACTGAATACGTTTCAACTATTTTAGACCGTGTTAATGATGTTATTAATTTTTTTCTATGCTAACGGGTTTAATGCATGAATGATCAGAGAACACAAAAATTGTTTGTGTGTTAAGAAGATTTGCGGGATTTTAACTACCTGTTTATGCATCTACTGAATACGATTCGATTATTTTCAGATCGATCTTTCTTTGTATACCATGAGAAATTATTACGCCACCATTTTAGCACTTCCTGAATATAATTCGACTATTTTTAGAGTGATTGTGTGTGCCATGCGGTTTTTAATGCCACATTTCAAGACCTGCTGAACCCGTTTCGACTATTTTTTTTAGTTAAGAAAAATGTTGGTAGTGATTTCTTTTCAAATATATGAGAAATGTAGAATGCAAGATTTTGCTGTATTTAACATAGTAGTTAAACTTAATAGGTGCACTGAATCACCAAAGATTGCAACACAGAGCCCTTCAAGATAACTACTGCTTCGGCCAACTCAATCTGCTCTTACCAAATAATGCAATATTTGGCGGATTTTTAAAATGGGGAAAATGCTTGGTATCGAGAGCCTTTCAAGCTAACCATTGCGTATCATCACTCAATCTGTTCATACCAAAGTTCGCAATACTTGCTGGGTATTTTATTAAAATGGGAAAATGCTTGGTATCGAGGGCCCTTCAAGCTAACCTCTGCGTAGCCCCACTCAATCTCTTCTTAGCAAAAAGTGCAATACATGGTGGATATTTAAAGAAACTGTTTACATTGGTAAGCGCGAGTGTTATATATTTAGAATTGTACATATCGAGGTTCCCTGTACACACATACTCTATACGAAAAATAACTAAAATAATTTAATGAATTAAAGCCTTTTTTTTTAAAAACCAACACATTGCACGGGCATTTGCAGCGAAAACAAAATATCGTTGAATTCGTGGTTTAACAACGAAGTTAAAATTAATTTTTTTAACTATCCAAAAATATTAAATGAACATGAACGTATAAAAACGTATAATATTAAATAAACAAAAATATTAAATGAACAAATAACAAACACTTTGAGCTAAATTTGACTATTTATAGAACTTCCCTGCAAATGCACATTTTCCTTTCAGCATGGTAAATATTCAGAAGTAACACTCAAATTGGTGGTTTAGCCAAAATTCACAACTCATTGCTTAAAAAATATTAATGAGAATTTGACATCTTAAGCACTAAATATTAACATCACACAAGTTATACTGCGCAGTCAAATAATAACATAATTCTAGTTTCTACAGAACTCAATTAGATCCATATTCTTCAAAGGAAATGCAGATCGGAAATGAATTATATTCCTCACTGAAAAACGAGTACCAACAAATTTCCAAAATAACTCAAGCGTTCCTCATTTTGTCTATTAGCGCGAAAGTTAACCACACCCAAATACGAACTGCTTGAAAGAATGTTCAAATAAAAGGATGAATAGTTTGTAATGATAATATAGCTTTTCATTCTTTTCAATTTGCACGGTCACATTTTAACACCGCATACTTCGCTGAAGCTGCAGTTCATTTTATTATATTACATCAATCAAATAAAAAACCTGATGTGGGCATGACTTTCACTATAGACTCAAATCCATGTTTTCTTTATTTCTTTAATAATTCTTTAAATTAAGCTTAATTCCATAAAATAATAAGCAAAATTATTTGAAATGACACTGAACCTGCACTTCTATAGCAATTATCGTTCTCATTTGTTAAATAGACGTATTTTCAAAATCAGCGTACCAAAAATTTGAATAAACAAAAATATATTGGGAACAGCTAGTCCTGTAGTAACAGGGTTGGTCTTATTCCTTTTAGTCAAAATTGCGTATAAAACAAACACTTAATGGATATATTTGAGCATACGTTGTCTTTTATTTGATTCTAACGAATTTTACTGGCCATTTAGAAAAAAAGGGCATTTTCTTTCATTCAAAATCATAGATAAATCTAACCAGCACCAGGGTAAACCACAATTTTATGAAATAAAGCCAATTAGTTTTTGATCTAGAGTGTATACAAACGCTGCACAAACAGACAGACATACACACACACACACACACACATACACACACATACACACGCGCACACATAATATCTATATATGTATATGTACAGAGATATTTTTGGACACTCTGTATATATATATACACATATATATATATATATATAAATTATTTTTTTTATTTCTCTTTTATTCCTTTTGGAGAAAGTTGTATTTTGGTAAGCGCGAGATTACGGATGCTAGGCGCCTTAAATGTCGTTCGCTCTCTGTTTTATCTAATTTATTTTTAAAATTTTAAAGACTTTTGTGTGTATATACATATATATATATATACATGTATATATATATATATATATATATATATATATATATATATATATATATATATATATATATACATATATATATATATATATATATATATATATATATATATATATATATATATATATATATACATATATATATATATATATATATATATATATATATATATATATATATATATATATATATATATATATATATATATATATATATATATATATATATATATATATATATATATATTTCATTTTTGTTGCCTGTAGTCTGAGTTTAAGCATTTATAGTAATGTACTATTGCTTAATCTGAAACAGGCATTTGTTTGGGTTAATTAGAATGAAATACTCAGACCTGCAGATGAATTTAATTCTGATTAATCATCGAATTTGGGACGGTGCTGTTCCTTTCTCTTATCGGTATTATGGCCGTGAATTTGCTTCTATGGTGATGTTAATATTACTTGAATTGTATTTTTATTCTTTTTATTTTTACAAAATTCTTATTATTACATATTTCAAATATATATATATATATATATATATATATATATATATATATATATATATATATATATATATTTATTTATATATACATATATACAGGGTGTCCCAAAAAGATTCAAACTCGTTTTAATTCTTTACCTGTTGAAGTTAAGTGGGCAGTGTAAGTTAAGTTGCAAATTTGTTGAAAGTAAGGTAGGAAATAAACCTACGTTAATGAAATAGTCCTCACACATTATTTCTTTTAAAAGAATCGATAGGTAGCCCCTACTGAAGTTGTTTCATTTTTCTGACAAAGGTTTAAGAATTTAATGTGTATTTTCTAATTTTTTTGCCTCATATACAAATGGTTCAGGAATTTAGTGCACTCCGTTAAGTACATTGAAACCATTCTTTATTTATTTTAAAAATATCTTTTAAATTTATAATATTTTAACGTCAGGAAATTATTAGCCAATAATGGAAGCAAATCGTTTCCCTTAACAAATCCTTACTTCCTATCTTTTTACACACTATTTTAATAAATTTTCATAGCAGCATCAATGCAATTATTGATTTAATATGTACGAAATAATTACTTCACAAATAACCATATATAAAAAGTCATAATTTGTGTGAAGCACTGCTATACAGGGATAGAATAACACTGGAATATAGGGATGGAATAACACTGCTATACAGGGATGGAATAAAACTTATATACAGAGAGTTCCATAGTCAGGTTGAACAATGAAATTTATTTTGAAGGATTAGTTGTAGAAATATGGTTCCATTGTAAGAAATACTATAAATAATGTGATAAAACGCAATTTTTTATACGGGCCCCATAGAAAATAAAAAATTCAACTGTACAAACAATTTCTCATAGCAGAAAATATTATTGTTGCACAATCTAAATTATCCGAGATAGCATTCATTGAATTTTCCAACGGATAATTGAGGATTGTATAAAATTTTTGCTAAAGATAAGGACGCCTGTAAGTTTTCAAATGGAAATTGTATCTAACGGAATTCAATATTCGTACATCTCTAGAAATCATTTTTTCTTCCGTTTCTTTTGAAAGAGGTTGAAGTCCTATAACTTTGTTTGGTAAGTTCAAAGTGGTTTAAGACCTATAACTTTGTGCGGTCTTATAACTCCAAAATGACCCATAACTTTGTGTGGTCTTATACATTCTAAGTGGTTTAGGTTATATAACTTTGACAATCTGTTGACGGCAAATCTTCCATATTAGAGAACCGGATGTAATTCAAAAGATCTTTAAATGGATAAAGAACAATTTGCTAAGGGGTTGGCATGGGAAAGTTAAATTTTACACTTTTTTCTAACACGTATCATGTCACCAAAATTGCCACAGTCTGAAAGTCACAAAGTATTTGAAACATTTCTTAAATATGGAGCCATGGGTTTGGTAACTTCTCAACTGTTCAAGAAATATATAGTTGTGTAATCTTTTAGAAACGTCCTGTTTTATTACACATTCAAAATGCTAATGCATCTGCATTATTTTCGAATAAATTGAAGATTGTTAACAAAAAAATTCTGGCCAATTATGTTCTTCACCAATTATGTTCTTCTACAAAATTTGCTGAAGAAAAGTGAGACAGTAGTTATTATCCCATTTCTACAATATATTTTCCAATTATAGAATAAAGTGAGAAAAAAAATTGACTTGCAGATTCATGTTCTTCAAATCAAAGAAAATATATTTTTTTAAACAAATTGAAATATCCTCGCTTTATATAGAGTAATAATAATATATAGTATTATTAATATTTAATTTTTAATTTACTTTCATTATCATAGCCAGTTAATTATGTATTAAAAGCTTATTTAAGTTTTGGTTGCAGTAATCATTTGTTAATAATTAAAGTATTATTCAAATCTGAGAATTCAATTGCAGAATTATGTTCTTCAATTCCATGAAATATTTTTAAGCGAATTGAAATCTCCTTCTCTTTATTTTGAGTAATACAAACGTATAGTATTTCTTATATTTAACTCTCATTGTGTGTGTGACAGCACTTTAATTATATATCGAAAGCTAGTTAATTATATAACAACAGCAATACTTTTAGTTATTAAAATATGTATTTTAATTATGTATAATGTAACATAATTACATTGAAAGGAAAATACATTCTGCATATACAAAATTATAAAACAAAGAACTATAAAAAGAACTATAAAAATAATTATAAAAAGAACTATAAAAATAATTATAAAAATAACTATAAAAATAATTATAAAAAGAAAATAATGTAAAAATTTATAATAATATTTAATAATAACAAAAATTTCTAATTCATTAAAATATGTATTTTAATCACACATTATGTAACAAAATCACATTAAAAGTAAAAAATATATTACACTCACATGATAGGTTACGAATGCCATAGAACCACGCGATACAAAATTATAATAAAAGGAATTATAAAAAGAAAATAATGTTTAAATTTATCATGTTATATAATAATAACAATACATTTTAATTCATTAAACTATGTATTTTAATCATACATTATGTAAAATAATTCAGATTAAAAGGAAAAATATATTCTTGATAAATACCTAAAATGTTCGAAGTAATTTGAACACTCACATGATAGGCTACAAATGCCATAGAATCACGCAATACAAAATTATAAAGGAAAGAACATAATTGTTCTCTCCTATATTAAAGCGTGTTAGTAAAGTAAATCGGTCAATTCTGCATTCAACGAGAGTAGGAAGCTGCCAGCCCCAGACTGTCACCAATAATGGGCAAGATTAATGACAGATTACATTTTATTAATTCAATGTACCTACGCACAGTCTTTAAATAGGAGGTTTTGATACCCTTTTCAAATTGAAGAGGTTATTCCACTCTTTTAGATAAGTCCTTCTGCTGTATAATGCTGCTTAGAAATTCTTTTGAATAAAACGCTCAGTTGAATAACTGAATATTGAATTATCCCGCTATATAAGCAATGCGGTGTAAGTAGTAAGAAATGGAAGATGATAAGTGAATATTGAATGAAGAAAGGGATTTTATCATTCATTTTATATGTGCATTTTGTCGCTAAAATAACTTGAGAGAATTGGCCTTAATGTAGTGAAGTGCACGTCAGAGCACCCGTCAATCCTTGTTCACATTATCTCATTTTAAATCTATATTAACCTCCAACACGTTTTAAGTTCTTCGCTTATCCTGAAGTAGGTTTTTGGTCATCATGCCATTCGGATGCCTTGGTATCCCTTCTTCTGATGAACACTTTTGAAAACTTCGATTTTCTCGGAGGTTTTCTCAAACAGATATCCCGCAAGTTTTTATCTCACTTAAAATAAGGCTTTTATTACGTATTCGGAAAATTGAACATTTTGATGTGTACAGCCCTATATTAGGAAGTAACGGAAAACTGAAATTAAAGACTTTCTTTCTTTAGATAAATCTAACTTAAATTCGCATTTAAAGTTTCTATCTCATAAGTATACATATATATATATATATATATATATATAGTATATATATATATATATATATACATATATATATATATATATATATATATATATATATATATATATATATATATATATATATATATATATATATATATATATATATATATATATATATATATATATATATATATATATATATATATATATATATATATAAAATGAAAGATTTTAATCGAAAACTATGCATAAACTACTGTATGTACAAAAAAAACCATCTCTAGCATATCTGTAAAAAATGAGTAACTATAGACCAAGACTAAGGATAAAAATAGAAGGTAACATATCACTACAATGGAAAGGGGGATGAGAAGAATATTAGGATACAAAAATCACAATTAAAAAGTATATATAAATATAGATAAAAATGAAAAAGAAAACACGGCAAAAATGAGAAAAGGCAATAATAATTAGCTCAAGATAAAAGATTAAGACATAGAGAACAATCAATTGAAACTACACAAAAAATGGCGGTTAGTTCGAAATTGCATTATCATCAGGACAGCCGTACAATTCGAATTAAAACCGATAGAATAGCCAGTTTCTGACTATGGCGATAGTATTTAACTATAGACACCATTGGAACTGTCTACTGGCTAGTGGAAGGAGAAAAAAAAAGAAATATATATATATATATATTGCTTTTATGCAATTTCGCATTTCGAACGTTTTGGGGTGGATAACTAAAATGAATACACCATAGATAAACATTTTAGGGCAAAATACACGGTTTAAGTCAAAATACAGGACACACTTACCATATTTAAAATATTCTATATTCCCAAAATTGAAAATGTATCTGCAAAACCCGCGAAATTAAACAATTACAAATTTAATAGCACTCAAAATCTGAGACATTGTCTGCAAAATAAAAACCAGTAGAAGAAAGTTATCTTTTCAGCATATCATCTGCTCAATAAAATGATTATACGTGCAGAAGTTTTGGACCAAATTTCAACATCAAAATGTTAAAAATATTAAACTAATTTACATGAAATAATATCGTTTAGTCGTGTTGTTGTAGGGATATGAGTTAGCTCACCAACGAATTTCGTCGTCGTTCGAATCTCCGAATTTCCACCACACACACACACATATTTTATTATGTAAGATATACTTTAATAAACTCCTTCATCGTGAAAAGATTGAAAAATTGAAGATATCGCTGGTAACATATAGATGTAGAGTTAGTCCAACGGAGTTTGTATTGTTACATATGATTTTCCTGTATTACTTATCGTTTGGCAATACTTAAATTCATTAGTGCAGGCGAACATCCAATTATTTATAAGATGGGATCTTCTAAAAGGCCACTTAGAAGAGTCCGCCACTCCAATTCTTTTTAAACAATGTACATTAAAAATAATTACAAACTAACTACAAGTACATTATGAGTATCTGGCAATTGGGCAAGTTAGGATTGGTGGTTATGATGAATAGAAAATAAAATCTTAAAATTGATTTATATTATGCTATATTAATTGAAAATGCATTAAAGTATATTAATTTTTCCTGTTCCACTGGACGCATGCAAAACAAAATCTGATGTGGGTAGCACATGACTTTCCTTATATAATGCAATGAATTTAGTACATTTACAGTAAAAATATAGGTTATTCTTATAGTAGATACATATATTATTTCAAGATATTGAATTTTCGTCAATTAGTCGTCATTTTCATTGATTTATCTTCATTTTTATCCATCTGACGAGATTTTTGTTAATTTAGCAGCATTTAAAAAAGTCGCCAAGTTGGCGACATCCAGTTATATTCTTCGCGAAAGTCTCGCCAAGCGTTATGGAAGAAGAAATAAGTTATTCTTACAGCAGGTAAATGACTATGGGCGCTCAAATACAAAAGTATTATTCAAAATATATTTTTTCCTGAATGGAACGAACTACTTCCACGAGAATGATGCCACTAAATTTTATCGTATGATATTACATATGAAAAGTGAACATGTTTCTCAATAGGAAATATTTTTTTTATTTTATATGACTTTTTGATAATTTTTTTGAAAAATGTGCAATATCTCGAGAACGGTACCGATTATTTAATACGGCTGGTAAAATAATCGCATATGATAATCTCTCTGCAGAGATTATTACTCAAATCGAATTTTTGATTGAATATAAAAATATAGGTCTAATTGCGAAATAATATTGACCAACACACTAAGGTGAAAATATATTTTATTTAATATGTAGTCATGTTAACATGTTTTGATTTAGGTTAAATCAAATTTGATGATATTAAAAAAATTTAAGCGTCTCCTGGATATTTTGTTTATGTGCATACTTATATGATGATTATTAATTGATATTGCACAACGATTTATTTTCATTATTTTTCTTTTAATATAATGCCATACTTATAAATTTTCAGACAAAAGTGAATATTCTTTTTTTTTTCATGTTAATGCTCTCACATTAAATTTAATGAACATTTTCGTTACGGGAGATGAGCGATCCCCAAACTGTAGATGATTATTCTGCGTAATGATCACATTTCCGCTACTATTAGAGTAAAAATATTTTAACTTTGTGCTTTCAGTTCAATTAATTTTATTTTAACATATAAATTATTTTTATCTCTTGCTTTTGTCCACGTTTCAAAGACACGGTTAGGAGGCGCGCCAGGCAGGGAGCCAAGTGACATATAACTGATACAATTTTTTGTCTCTATTTAATTTTTCTGATATAAGTTACAGCATTCTCATTTGAAAGAAAAAAGCATTTCAAAGAGCTATTTGTGTTTAAAAATAGACAGCAAAAGTTAGCATTGCTCAAATAATGTGATAATGATAATCGATTTCAAGAAGCATATTTGCTGTGGAAACTTGAAGTTTGTTTGTAAATTTACCTTCCTTATTAAGCATTTCATAATGGTTTTTCTTACCGAGATGAAAGAAGCTTAATCATTTTGTCATAAAAAATACGCATAAAACAGGTATTGTGTAGTAATTTTCATTTTTTTTTACTTTTACCACAATACGTAATGTATAGTGAAAGTATTGGAATCATGTCGAAAATCGCAGCTCGAGTTTTCAACGAATGTACACGTTTTGGAATATCTGGAATACGAAAAAATTATTTTTAGCGAAACGTCTCTGTGTGTGTGTGTGTGTGTGTGTGTGTGTGATATATGTATCCACTCTATATCAAAAACTAATGGACTAAATTTCATAAAATTTTACACGTGTGAATTACTCTAGTGCTGATTAGACTTTGGTACGATTCGAATAAAACTAATCTTTTTTTTTTGCGAAATGGCCCATAAAAATCGTTTAAATCTAAAGTAAAAGACAACGTATGCTCAAATATATCAATTAAATGCTTGTTTTATACGTAATTTTTGACAATAAAAATAATAAGACTAACTTCATTACTTTAAGACTAGCCGTTCTCGAGATATTTTTCTTTCATTTTTGCTACACCGGTTTTCAAAATACTTCAAGTTGCCAAATGAAAAAGAAAATTTATATAAACGTGCAAATTCAGTGTAATTTCAAATTATTATGTTATTTTATGAAATTAAACTCAATTTAATGAATTGGTAAGGAGTAAAGAAATAAAGATACAATGAATTTGAGTCTGGAAGGAAAGTCGTCTGCTGTCCACATCAGATTTTTAACATTATATAGCAATCATTCTGGAATATATTTGCCTAATTCAAAAATTAGTGCAATTAGCTTCGGTACTTGGGTACTTTAACAACTCCACAAATGTTTGTAGCCAAATGGAAAAATGATAAGCAATTATGATATGGGGAATTTCAGTATGTGGATGTGTTACATTACGTGAAGTTCCATTATTCAAGAAGGCTATATTTTTATACTAAAGGTTTAAAATGTGAACAAAAGTTCAATTAAAATTACTGAAAGAAAATATGGGGGTTACAAATTTTAATATTCAAAAGTAAATAAAATCTCTTTGAAATGTAAACATATGAAGAGTAAAGAGAAGCTTCAAAACTTAAATTATAGAAAAGTAAACAATTTTTACTTTCCTTATATACAATGATGTATAAGGAAAGTATTGTGATGGGGTCGTAAATTCGAATTCGAGTTTCCGACGGGAGAGCACGTTTCAAGCATCCCTGATCAAGAATCGAACATTTTTGAAGTGATGTCTGTATGTGCGTGTGTCTCTGCTTCTCAGTGAGTCTGTAGAGACGATAACTGACGAACGAAAGGACCAATTCGAACAAAATTTGGTCCAAAAATTACAATCCGTAAACACTGGAAGTCTGTTGTTTTTATACGCAATCAAATGTTCAGATCCTACCTAAATTTTCGAGTGATATTTTGAAAAAATCGTCAAAAAATCAGAACCTCTAATAAAGCTACGAAAATAGACATTTCTTTATGTAATTTTTCATTAGAAAACGATTGACATAAATTTTAGAATGCTAACGTGAACCGTTCTCGAGATATTGCACATTTTTTCAAAATAATTATCAAAAATTCTCAGCAGTTAATACATAAAATGTATTAACAGTTAAGAAACATGTTCTCTTTTCATATGTAATACCATACGATAAATTTGGTGACATCATTCTTGTGGATCTAGCTCGTTCCATTCATGAAAAAAGATACTTTGAGTAATATTTTTGTATTTGAACGACAATAATCATTTATCTGCTGTAAAAATAACTTATTTCTCCGTCTATAACGCTTGGCAAGATTTTGGCGACAAATTTGGTGGAATGTCGCCAACTTGCCGACTTTGGTAAATGTTGCTAAGTTAACGAAAAGCTCTCCAAATGGATAGAAATGACGCTAAATCAATGAAAATGACGAATCATTGACGAAAATTCAATATCTTGGAAATAATTTAAATATCTATTATAAAAATAATCTATTTTTTTACTGTAAAATTAGAAAATTCATTGCATTATATAAGGAAAGTCATGTGCTGTCAACATCAGATTTTTAAAAATTTAAATTATGAAAAATAAACAAAGAATTTTAATAATTCAAATAGGTTAAAGTGAACAAAGGTTTTCTAAAACATTTTGAAATTTAAATTGTTATAAATAAACACTGATTTTAAAATTTTAAATGATAGAAATGTATATACATTTATACACATTTACGGCAAACACAGAAGAGAGAGTGGGGCGAAGAAATAGGTGAAAAGGGAATATGGGAGACAAAACAGGAGGAGAGGATACAGAGAAAGAGAGGGATAGAAAAATGAAAGTGAAGTAGAGAAGGAATAAAATATAGAGATAAGAGAAGGAGAGGGGGATCACGCTACAAATTGTTGTAACACGTGCTGGGATGCCCCAAATGTAAAAATCAATTTAAAACTCAAATTCCAATATTTGATTTTCTTCCAATGCCTATGCATCATTCTATTTACGGTACGGAAAATTAAAAATATTTTTAAAAATATTCATTTAATTCCATTTCAGAAGTTATGTCTTCTTTCCCCTCTCAGTATTCTAAAAACCTTTCAATGTAATTGAACCGGCTTTCATCTCATATATTAACGCCTTACCAAACCACACCCGAATTCCAATTCTGAATAACAGTTATTCTGAGAGTATAAGTATAACAAATATGTGTTCATGAATATAATGTTCACTTTTTATCGTTGACTGAACTTTTTTAAATCGACTGTAATGTAATATTTTTTTAATCATTTATTAGTTTTTTAAAAATGAAACGTTTCTCTCTGTTACTGTGACATTAAAACCTGTGTTTCTACCACTTAGATGCACTTTATGGCTAGATGGTGCAAAATATGGCTAAATTTCCTATCAGTCTATGTAAACAGCCTGTAAATTTTGCCAATGTTTCCAACAATTAGATGAACTTTATGGCTAGAATCGTGCAAAATATGACTAAATTTCTTATCAGTCTATGTAACCAGCCTGTAAGCTTTGCCAATGTTTCCAACAATTAAATGAACATTATGACTAGAATCGTGCAAAAGATGGCTAAATTTCTTATCAGTCTATGTAAACAGCCTGTAAACTTTGCCAATGTTTCCAACACTTAGATAAACTGTATAATGGTGCAAAATAAGGCTAAATTTCTTATCAGTCTATGTAAACAGCCTGTAAACTTTGTCAATGTTTCCAACACTTAGATGAACTTTATGGCTAAATGGTGCAAAATATGGCTAAATGCCTTAACAATCTATGTAAACAGTCTGTAAACTTTGCCAATGTTTCCAACACTTAGATAAACTTTATGATGGTGCAAAATATGACTAAATTTCGTATCAGTGTATGAAAACAGCCTGTAAACTTTGCCAATGTTTCCAATAAATACATGAACTTTATGGCTAGAATCGTGCAAAATATGGGTAAATTTCTTATCAGTCCATGTAAACAGCCTGTAAACTTTGGCAATGTTTCCAACAATTAGATGATTTTTATGGCTAGAATAGTGGCAAAAATATGTCTAATTTTTTTTTTAAATCTATGTAAACAGCCTGCAACTTTTGCCATTTTACGGTTAGATCTAGCCATTTATGTGTGCTAATATTCCAAAAAATGCATATTTCTTGTCATAAAATGGCTAAATTGGCAACCCTAGTTAAACATCATATAGCAGTTATGACGTTATAGCCGTTATAATAAAAATAAGACTTGTTATATAAAATGTTTTACAAACGTTTATGGAGACCAACTGGAAATCATTTATACCGTACAAAATTTACAGGATATTGAGGTGTCGAATCTGTAAAATGAATTTGAGATTTATTGTTTGTTTTGTGAACTAAGGATATTCGAAAACCCAGACCACTTGACTCGCCCTAAGGCAAGAGCATCAATTTGAGTTGCCTGGCTAATAACATACACATAACGTAGTCGTTTTGATAAATTGATTCATAAGTGCTAATCCATTATGGTTCAAACAAATCTGGTTAATAAGGAATATTATTTTTTGGCAAATAAAATCAGCAGAACAGAGATATCTTGATTTGGCGAAATAGAACCCGACAAATAATTTTTACATTTTCCTATGTGTATGGACATTTAGTATTTTAAATTACAACATAACATTATGATTTTAAATGTAAAGTAAAAATAAATAAATAGTATACGTCATATAACAAATTAGTTAAGTAATAAGCCGGTTTTGAAAGTCAAAACTAGCTACTGTTCTTGGCAAAAGAAGTCCCATATCAGCAAAGGCAAGAAAGTGTCTGGTGTGGTTGTTTCATTCTGTTTAATATTTGAAAGAAAAAATATTTTTCATCTCCAAAGAGTGCTGATATTGTTATTAATTTTATTATATGATATCATTTAGCAAAATCTTTACTTTCCAGATATTTTTGAAGCAATTTGAGCGATTTACTTTAAATATCTAACTATATCAAGCATAACTTCTGTGAATTTTTTTTAAATAAGAATAACTTAAAAGAAGCTAAAATGGAGAAAGAGAGGGATAGAAAAATAAAAGTTAAGTAGAGAAATAATAGAATAGAGAGATAAGAGAAGGAGAGGGAGATCACGCTACAAATTGTTGTAACACGTTCTGGAATGCCCCAAACGTAAAAATCAATTAACAACTCGAATTCCAATATTTGACGTTCTTCCAATACCTATACATTATTCTACTTACGGTACGGAAAATTAAAAATATATTGAAAAATATCCATTTACTTCTATTTCAGAAGTTATGTTTGCTTTTCCCTCTCAGTATTATAAAAACCTTTCAATGTAATTAAACCGGCTTTCATCTCATATATTAACGCCTTACCAAACCACACCCGAATTCTAATTCTGAATAACAGTTATACTGAGGGTATAAGTATGAAAAATATGTGTTCATGAACATAATGTTCACTTTTTATCGTTGTCTGAACTTTTTTAAATCGAATGTAATGTAATAAACTATTTTTAATAATTTATTAGTTTTTAAAAATGAAACGTTTCTCTCTGGTACTGTGACATTAAAACCAATGTTTCCAACACTTAGATGAACTCTATGGTTATAATCGTGCAAAATATGGCTAAATTTCTTATCAGTCTATGTAAACAGTCTATAAACTTTGCCAATGTTTCCAACAATTAGATGAACATTATGGCTAGAATCGTGCAAAATATGGCTAAATTTCTTATCAGTCTATGTAAACAGCCTGTAAACTTTGCCAATGTTTCCAACAATTAGATGAACTTTATGGTTAGAATCGTAGTAAAATATGTGAAAGCCCCAGGCCGTCCGGCTCGTCCAGAGGACTTAGAGCATCAAAATGTACGACCGGGGGTAGTAAAATATGTGTAATTTTTTTTAGAAATCTATGTAAACAGCCTGTAAATTTTGCCATTTTGCGGTTAGATCTAGTTATTTATGTGCGCTAAAATTCCAAAAAATTCATATATCTTGCCATAAAATGGCTAAATTGGCAACCCTAGTTAAATCTCATATAGCCGTTATGACGTTATAGCCGTTAATATAAAAATAAGATTTGTTATATAAAATGTTTTACAAACGATTATGAAGACCAACTGGAAATCATTTATACCGTACAAAATTTACATGATATTGAGGTGTCGAATCTGTAAAATGAATTTGAAATTTATTGTTTGTGAACTAAGGATATTCGAAAACCCAGACCACTTGACTAGGAATATTACTTTTTGACAAATAAAATCAGCAGAACAGAGATATCTTGATTTAGCTAAATAGAACCCGACGAATAATTTGTACATTTTCCTATGTGTATGGACATTTAGTATTTTAAATTACAACATAACATTATAATTTTAAATGTAAAGTAAAAATAAATAAATAGTACTAGTCATATAACAAATTAGTTAAGTAATAAACCGGTTTTGAAACTCAAAACTAGCTACTGTTCTTGTCAAAAAAAAGCCTCATATCAGCAAAGGCAAGAAAGTGTCTGGTGTGGTTGTTTCACTCTGTTTAATATTTGAAAGAAAAAACATTTTTCATCTCCAAAGAGTGCTGATATTGTTATTAATTTTACTATATGATGTAATTTAACAAAAAGTTTACTTTACAGATATATTTTTGAAGCAATGCTAGCGATTTAATTTAGATATCTAACTATATCAAGCATAACTTATGTGAGTTTTTTTTTTAAATAAGAAGAATTTAAAAGAAGCTAAAATGGTTTACTAATTTGAAGTTTTTTAGCATAGTTTTGAAGTTAAAGGCAACGGGATTGTTCCATCATGCTAAAAATATAATTAATATTGCATTATTTCTTATCAATTTCAAAATATTACTTGCATTAATGGGTTGCCTTGCCTATACAAGTTTTCTAAGAACATTTAACTTTAATCGAACCTGTGTAGTGTATATTTTGCATTGATTCTTATCAAATTGCACCCAACAGCAGATTCGAAAGATATTTAATGTATCCAGAATATTTCTTTTGTTGGTGAAAAAACGTTTCAAAATATTATTTATATTAAAATAATTTTTACACATCTACTTCACAAGATTGGCTCGTTTATGGAGCTTACATGATAAGACTGATATGTATATTTAACATTAAATTGAGTAGAACATAGGGAGGGTCACTAAGGTTTTTCACTCCCTCTTTTTTTCCATGTCCGGTTCAAACATTTTAGTTTTCCATTAAACATTTATTTCTTAAGATTAGCTATACATAGAGTGTGGATGATAATTGATATGGATTCAGCGTAAAATTTTATATGAGGTAGGGTGCTTTACTTCGGATTTTCATTCCCAATTTTTTTTTAAATGTCTTCAAATTATTTCCTTGAAATATCTATTTTGAAGGATTTGTTGTATATTACCTTTGATGATGATTGATGTGGAGTCAGCGACAAATCCCGGAAAGGGTTGAGTGTTTACTAAGGATTTCCACTTCTCGTTCTTTTCCACTTCAGGTTACAAAAATTTTGATTTTCTTTGAAAATCTATTTCTTAGAATTGCTTATGCATAGAGCTTAGGTAATGACTGATATGTATATGCAGCATGAAATTCTGTACGCATTAGGGGTATTCACTGATTTCAAGTTCAAGTTGTTTTTTCACTTCCAGCTCAATATTTTTCAATAAATCCACTTTTCTTTCAAAATTGGCTGTAAATGAAGGGGATAGGGTGTTTACTGAGGATTTCCACTTCAGGCTCTATTCCTACTTTCGGTTCTTTTTACGCTTCCTGTTACAGAAATTTTGATTTTCTATGAAATATCTATTTCTTTGACATATCTATGCATATATAGTTTAAATAATGAGTGATATGCATATAGTATCAAATTCCGTGGTATTCACTGATTTCAATTTCCGGTTCTTTTCTTACTTCCAGTTCAAAATTTTACGATAAAACGGTTTTTTGCTTCAAAACCGGCTGAATATGGAGAGGGAAGAATGTTTACTGAGGACTTCCACTTCCGGCTCTATGCTCACTCTCTTTTCTTTTTCCACTCCCGATTACAAAATTTGATTTTCCTTGAAACATCTATTTTTATGAATTGGCTATGCATAGAGCTTAGATAACGACTGATATGCATGCAGTATCAAATTCCTTACATTTTAGGGGAATTCGCTGATTTCAAGCCCCGGTTCTGTTTTTTACTCCCAGTTCAAAAATTTTCAATAAATCAACTTTTTTTTTCAAAATCAGATGTAGATGGGGGTGGGGGGATTACTGACGATTTCCACTTCCGGCTCTTTTCCCACTTTCGGTTTTTTTCATTTCCGGTTACAAATTTTTTTGTCTTTGAAATATGTATTTCTTAGAAATGACTGCATAGAGTTTAGATAAGGACTGATATGCATGTAGTATCAAATTCCGGGGGATTCACTGATTTTAATATCCGGTTCTTTTTTCACTTCCAGTTCAAAACATTTCAATACATCAACGTTTTTTTTTCAAAATCGGCTATAGATGGTGTTTATATTATGAACAATATGTATTCAACACTAGGTAATGGATGGGTTTGGGTGACTTACTAAAGAAATACACTTCCAGTTCTGGGGATGTTACTTCTGTTTTAAAATATTTCTTTAACCTGGAAACATTTATGTCTTCGGATTGGTTATAGCTAGGTCTTAGATAATGGTTCATATGTATTCTTTATCACATCCTGGAGATTATGGCGTTCACTAGGGATTTACATTTTTCGATTCTGGAGATGTTATCCCCAGTTTTCCACAAGATTCGCATGACTGCACAAAATAAGCCTGAAAAATATCTAATCGAATAATATTTCTATGGAATATGAATTGTACACACCATCCTTATTTCCGTATACCTTTAAGCAAACTTTCTCTTGTGGTGTTTACCCCCATATGAGCGGTACTGGTGGAATTATTTCCTGTCGGGTATTTATGAACCCAAAGAAAATATTAGTTTCAAATAGTTTACTAGATTGATTTTAATATGTAAATTATTTCAATAGAATATCATTTCAACAGTGGATATATTACTTGAATTTAAAAATTCCACATGCTCTTTAAATTAATTTAATAGAACACCATACCATTTTATTTAAAGCATTTTGCAATTAAACAAATTTAATTAGTAAATAAAAATAACATTGGAAATAAATAAATAATTCAAATTTATTTGTAATATGCGCAGTTAATTACTACCAAATTTATAAAATTCCCCATTTCTAATTATTCCATTATACAGTTATTCCATTTACTCAAAGAGAATATATTTTCTTAATTAAAATAGTAATATTAGCATGTTTTCACAAAATATTTTAAATCATTTGACAGGTTTACAGTTTTATCTTCTTTTTAACAAGCAATTAAGTAAATTAGACAATTGAAGAAATAGCACAAAATTAATTCCTTACTGATTTTAATAAAATTTAAATTAGGAAGAATTGTGTGTCCCACTGAAATGAAAAGGAAATATCTCAGCTGTCAAAATATTCCACAGATAAATAACGTTCACCTATTCACGAAGGAATACTACAATAGGTTATATATTTAATTAATTCTGTTTAGAATCGTTGAAAGCTTGTCATAAATTTCTTTAAATTTATTTTCACTGACAGTAAGTGCCTTCATTGCAGCTGTAGATGATCAAAATTCCTTTTTACAGACAGGCTGAATTTCCATTTCTAAGAAATTGAAGAACAGTTTTGATTTACAAACGCAATAAAACAAACATTTGAATATATATTCTTCATTAAATCATCGATTTCCATGAACATATGCTGTTTCTTTAAGAAATGTAAATTTTGCGAATCCGTATCAGAGATTATTCGAGGAAGATTTATAAATTGTCGCTGTTAGTTAACAAAGACATTTCCATTTCTTAAAATTATCTTTCTCATCTCATATTTAAAAAAATATATATATGTATTTTAAATATAAAAATATCGGGGTAAGTTGTGTCGTGGACATAAGCCGAAGGTTTTGGAAGTGAATATTCGGCTTTGATGTTGGATTGTTTGCTTCTTCTTTATTTGTTTCGACCCAGAGCGTCTAGCTCACCTTTCCGCTTAGAGCAGTATTATAGAAAACCGAGAAAAAGATTGACACCCAACAGAAGTCGGTCAACAGATCAACCTACCTCACCTGGCAGAGAAAACCGCGGACTCAGCCACGTAGCATACGTACTGCTGTTGATGTTGTTGTTGTTACACATCCCCATGGTGCAGGAAAGCCTACACCAAATCCAAAGACCCCTGGTCCATGGCGAAGGATAGTATGCAGCTTCACTTTGAATGAGGTTCGACTAGGGCAGAAGACTGACTTAACCTCAACATCACAACACCCATGTCTACAGGTGGGACTCGGCGTCGGCTCTGATGATGTCAGATTGTCGAATGAATGAAGTAGACAGAGTAAATTTAAACGCTTGTTAATTGTCATTATTTAAGCATTATTTTATTGATTAAATGATTAAATGTCTGTGATAGCTAAAGTATGAAATGGAGGGCTTGCAAGATACATCTAGCTTTCTGTTCTGTGATCCAGATCGAACAATCCACTCGGCTTCGTTATGTAAAGCCGTTCAATGGACTCATCTGCAGTATCTCATGGTTGTCTAGTGATAGCCGACAGTTACTACACAACTGAAATTCACTCACATCTTCATTAACAAACTCCACTCGAAGTATGCCGGATGTTTTTGTTACACTTGCTTCAGATCGTTTCGAAAGATCCCTGAACACAGTGAGTCGCATACTCCACACGCATAATCAAATGGATTCCATTTGAAGGCTTTCTCGAAGTGATCAGTTGCAAACTTCCAATTCTTCTGTATTTGTTCACCTCTCATGCGTCCATTATCATCACTCGTACTATTGCCTAAACGTAATATATCGAATAGTATGATGTCGTCTTTGTCGACTTTCATTAATATGGATCGTTGTGCTAGTACTTGGTGATTTATCCTTACCCTCGGCCACCGCAAATTCCATTCATTGTCTAAACCCTATTTTTCATTCTACCGGGTGGTTAGAATTAAAACACCCCTACTCTGAGCTCTCTATACATCGAACTACTCAGTGTAAAGGCTCCGAAATTGTTGAACCTACTATTTAAGACATGGGGAAAGCGATTACGCGAAAAAAATAGTTCCAGAAACACCGATAGGAGGCGCTGTACAACAGAAAATATGCTGAAAAGACACAAAATATTCACAAAAAACAAACACATGCGATATGGAATGTTTCCTTTTTAATTTCTTTGGCTGATATGAAGAAAAAAGAAGATAAAAAAGTGAAGAAACTGAAACTGTCATTGTAACTGCAATTTCGCACTGTAAGCACAAAAATTTGCTTAAACGCTTGGTTTGCAGCTACTATGTTCTGGGCATAAAAGGGGATAAAACTCTATCGATAAGGTCCTTGTGATATGAATGTTTGGTACGTTCGAATAAAATGTGTTACAAATGTGTATTTTGTGTCCTTTCAGCATATTTCTTGTTTCACAACGCCACCTATCGGTGTTTCTGAACTAATTTTTTTTTTGCTTAATCCCTTTCCCCATGTCTTGAATCGTTGGTTCAACAATTTTGGAGCCTTTATACTGAGTAGTTCGATGTATAGAGAGCTCAGAGTAGGAGTGTTTTAATTCTGACCACCCGGTACATTTACCTTCTTGGTCACATTTTGTGTCTAACGAGTTGTCTTTTGTCTCGTATGCGATCGTTGTATTTTTGTTGAGCTTGTAATGCCGCTGACATTACAGAGTATTACAACAATTTCTGGCATTACAGAGCTTCCGCATGCAATTTCGACGACATTATGAAAATTTTCACTTTTCGCCAACTTGAAGATTAATTTTCGCCAACTTAAAGATTAATTTTCGCCATTCACGATGCCCAATATTAGTTGTAGCTTTGTTTGTTCGTTTTCGAATGATAGCACATAAGCAGTCCTCAGTCGAGGCAATCCGAGGTTACCCTTGTCCAAAGCCAGCTGAGCACCTTAGAATAGTCATTTTGCGGCCCCCCTCCCACGCGCCCAGTCCGAAGGTTATCTTAATTACGGACATCCTTTTTCTAATCGACGCTATATTTATCGTTTGGATGTTGATTTTATTTTTGAACTTATAATACGAAACATTATTATCTATTTTCGTGACGCTCGACTTTTCGTGTATGTTCCCCAGTAATGTTCAAATTTTAAAGACGTGTTCACATCAAACATTTACTGGAAAGACTCAGGTTCGGTAGACAACCAGAATGCCAATAAAGTAGCAAATAATTAAAAATATCACTTCATTTAACAACATGAATTGAGTTGTGGTCCTGTAGATTGAACTTTTCGTAAAAACGCCTTTAAAGCGTTAATCAAGATATATTCAACGTTTTTAATGAATACCTGCTTATTGACATGCCTGCGTTTTAATCAGTAAAAAACGCTGCCGGAAAAACGCTATGTATACTTTAACCAGTGTTGAACTAATTTGGCGTTACTGACACGTCCAGTCACGTCGAAAATGGCAGACGCCCAGTTAACACCGACAAACTAGACGTCTAAAGTGCTTATAAGGAGTGAACCATGTACCGACACACTAGACGTCTAAAGTGTAAGCTATACACTAGACGTCTAAAAATTTTATATAGAGTGAACCATGTACAGTAAATGATTTGATTGGTTTGACTGATGTTAACACAGCGTCAAAACAGCTGCGATTTCAGCATCAATATAAAATGGACCTTATAATGACTAACTAAATGAGAGAAGTATATGATAATGGATATAACAATTTCAGGCTGGATTGTTTTATGTGATATTTCTCTAACCTTTTGTCTCGCATATCAGTCAGGGGATATCAATCATTGTAATTAATATATTAATTGCAGCATTAATATTTCTTCTATACAATAAAAGGCAATGGCTGCCTGTGGGCCTGTCTTATACAATATAGGCTCAGCGACCGCGCGTCGCAGAGCTGCGAAATTGGGCAATCGGAGACCCGGGGCGGTGGGAATGTAACACGTGAAAACCAATTTTTAAATTTGAATTATTATTTTTGTTATTTAATGTTTTATGCGATTTCGACCGTTATGTCCCTATTTTCCCCTTTTTTCTCCACCATCCAGACGCTGTAAAAAAAACAAATCACACGACCGGAAAGAGCAGACAATTGCGAGTAAAAATATATCAATTTCAAATCTCAGGGACAAATTCTAATATATTTTAAACATTTTAAAACAAAAATCACTTTCGGCTCAAAAAAACGAACTTTCGTTTTTATATCCTCTCGTCGGGAAGAATACCGAAAATTTCGACTAATAATTTACATTTTTAGAAACCTCAATGATCAGGCTTTCTTACAAGTCCAATCTGGTCAAGAAATAAGAAAAAGTAGCCGCACGATCCGGATTTTAAGGAAGAATTGATTTTCAATTTCTCGGCCAAATCGCGAAAGGAGATATCGATTTTTCACCCGCATGTGCGCGCAGACGCACGGTGTTTCTATGGTGAAGTGGAGGTGGGCGAGGTTATGACGTCACGGTTCTGACGAGGTTTCGTCAGATATACACTATAGGATCTGCGACTGCGAGTCGCAGAGCTACGAAATTTGACAATCGGAGACCCGGGGGGAGGGAAGGTGACACGTCAAAACTAATATTTAAAATTTGAATTATTTTTTTATTATTTAATGTTTTATGCGATTTCGACTGTTTTTCCCTCTTTTTCTCCACCATCCAGACGTCGTTGAAAAAAAAAAAAAAAAAACGACAGGAAAGAACAGACAATTGCGAGTAAAAATATATCAATTTCAAATCTCAGGGACTAGTCAAGAAATGAGAAAAAGTAGCCGCACGATCCAGATTTTAAGGAAGTCATGTCATTTCTCACGGAAATAATCATTTTTATCATCTTCTGTATACTTATTTCGTACAATCATACGAAATTTAGGACAAGAACAGGAAGTGACGTCTCCAGAATCGGAAATGGAAATTCTTAGTGAACCCCTGACCTTCTTTGGAATTTGATACTGAGTACATATTATTCATCGGGTCTATCTATAGCCAATATTGATAAATAAATGTTTTAAGGATTTTTTTTTAAATGAAAGTGAAAAGAAACCTGTAGTGTAAATACTTAGTGAATCACCTATTTTCTACAAAATTCGATGTGAATTCATATCACTCATACGAGCTCTACCTATAGCCAATCTTGCAAAATATGTGTTATAAGTAACATTTTTTAACGATAGTAGAAACATAACTGGAAGTAGGGATCCTTAGTAAACCACTTCTTTCAAATGTAATGTTAAATTCAAATCAGTTATCACATAAGCTGTATCAATAGCTTATCTTGAAAAACAAACTTTCAAGTAAAGTGAAAGTGTTTGAACCGGAAATGATAGAAATAGCTGGAAGTGGAAATCTGTAGCAAACCTCCTAATTTACATCCTCCCATATTCGATGATGAATATATATCCGTCATCATCTAATTAATCTATATCTATAATAGAACCTGAAAAATATATGCTGCAAGGAAAACAGTTTATTAAAAACTACAATATAGCAATATTTTTACCAACAACCTGCCAGATAACGTATGTTAACAAAAACAATTCTGACTACTTTTGAGTACAATGACAGTTGAAATTTGCTAGGCTCAGATCTTCATCATGAAAAGGAAAGATTAATGGCATATTTTTTCTTATGAATGCAATATATTTATGGCGAGGTTTTCCTCATCCGATTTTGATTTCCAAAGAGCTGGTATTTCCTCTTATTTATTTAAATAAATTATCCTTCAATATAATGTAGCGTCATACAAAATCGTTCCTAAATATAAAAACAGAATATTGAAAGGGATTACAGTATAAAGAACACAGTTAATGCAGTATTCATATATTGGAATTAAAATCATGGAATAAATAATAAATGTTTTCCAGTTAAAGAACAATGAACGTGTTTTATTTTAGGATTTTTGTTATTAAGAAGAGGGAATTCGCGAAAAACATACACATTTAATGCAATTATCATATTTTATGTAAAAACCATTATTAACCTGCAAAATAGAAAATAAAACTTAATACTTCACTTTTTTATTTTTACTAAGATAATTTATAACGATACGAAATTATCTGGTATTATAGATGATTTTAGAAGATTTTTTCTATTACTACTCTCATTAGTAAAAATTATTATTGTCCACCTTATTATTTATTACATTTCGTATTATATTATAATATTTATTATTAATTTCATTTCTGATTGCTTTTATTATTACTATTACTTTACTATAGTTATGTATGTTTATTTTACTTTCATTACTTTCCTTATAACATGTTATAATGTAAAAGGAAAGTATTGTAACAGGGTCAAAAATTCAAATTCGAATTTTTGAGCACGATTCAAGCATCCCTGAACACGAATCAAACGTTTTTGAGGTGATATCTCTCTGTCTCTCTCTCTGTGTGTGTGTGCGCGTGTGTGTAGAGACATTATCTCACGAAGGCATAAAGCGATTTGAATAAAATTTGGTTAAAAACTTATAAGAAGTGAATACTGGACGCCTATTGTTTTTATACGCAATCATAAATTCAGATTTCCCCCCAAATTTGGAAGTGAAATTTTGAAAAACCTTCGATAAAAATTCAAAATATTCAATAAAGTTACGTAAATAATAATTTCTTATATAATTTTTCATTAGAAAATGATTGACTCAAACTTTAGAACACAAGTATAAACCGTTCTCATGATATTGCACATTCTCAAATAAATTAATAAAAAAATCACACAAAAATAAAAAAAAGTATTAACTATTGTGAAATATGTTCGCTTTTCATATGTAATATTATGCGATAAATTTGTTATAATCATTCTTATGGATCCAACTCATTCCATTAAACAGAGAAGATACTTTGGGTAATAGTTTTGTATTTGGACTACATTTGTCTTTTATTTACTGCAGGAATAACCTATTTCTCCATCTGTAGCGATTGGCGAAATTTTGGTGTCAAATTTGGAGGCATATCGCCAATTTGGCGATTTTCTTTAAATGTTGTCAAATTGACGAAAATGTCGCCAAATTGATAAAAATGTCTCTAAATTGATAAAAATATCGCTAAATTGATAAAAATGACGTTAATCAATGAAAATGACGGCTAATTGATAAATATTCAATACCTTGGAAAACAAAACAAACGACTGTAAGAATAACCAACTTCTGTGCCCTTCTGTAATTGGGCGGAATATGGCAACTTGGCGATTCTTTTAAATTTTGCCAGATTGACTAAAATGTCGCCAAATTGATAAAAAATGTCCCCAATTGATAAAAATGACGCTACATAGGGGGCAATGCTTTGCAAATTTTCCAATCCATCATGTAACTGGCATATTTTCTAATTAATAAGAAATGCGCTTCTCACCGTTTGTTTGCAAGACTTAACGATACAGATGGCAAACTTGGCGAAAAATCTAGCGAAATTTCACCAAACTGACGAGATTACTAGCCCCAGATTGACGAAATTATTGTCAACATTGCAAATATGATGTCAAGTTAAGGAAAATGACGCTTAAGTGATGGATTTATTATTCAAATAGTTTAATATATGGACTATATTGCTTATTGAGGATGCTATCAACATTGATAACAGTTATTTTAGAGTTGCGTGAAATAAAAGTTAATTAGGAACGAAATAGCTTCATATGTTGTCATCCGGAAAAGCGCAAATGTAGAATTCAATGTTACGATCACGGTACCGTTGACCTTTTCATCATTTTTTAACTGTGAAAATAGTAAATTCATTGCATTATATATGGAAAGTCCTGTGCTGCCTACAAAATATTTTTTAAAAATTCAATTTGACTCTTTATTCATAGTCAATTTTCATTTTAATAGCAGGATGGTTTAATGAAAATTATTCAAATATAGATATTTATAAACAGTAATGTTCAAACATGCATAAGCATTGATTGTAAATCACGTTCCAACTGAAATTCAATTGTATTTAAACAACTCTAAAATGTGATATATTCAGCACTGATGTTTTTAATTATTTCACTACAACAGTAATTTATTATACTAGGAAACCTAAAACTTCTTTGAAATATAAATCGTCAGTTTCGCTATGTAAAATCAATGAATATTTACTTCATATCACTTATATTCCAGACTCCGCAGCTAAATAATTTTGTGTTAAAGAAATTCAGAAATTCTTATACGACTCATCTTACAGCTTAATCTGTTTACAATCTCCATAAGTGCAAATTAGACTTCGTTGTACAAATAATCAAAGTTTGATGATCATTTAAACTCAAATATATTGTAATTTCGTTGTTTCAGAATATTAATGCACAGAAATTAAACAATAATTAAACGACTTTACGACATATACAATACAAAAAAAAGAACTTTAAAACTCACGATTTTAACACAAGATGGATGTCATATTTTATGTTGCAGTAGGTGACGTGATTTCTTTAGATAGTGGGCACGTGATCTCTTCATATAATGGGTGTAATTAATATTTTAATTTTTATTTCAAAGACTGATGAATATATTTTTCTGATTTTCTTATATATTTTATACGATAATTTGAATATTTCTTAAAACTTTCGAAGCAATTAGTGAATTTTAAATTCGCTTAAAAAATGTTTGAAAAATTATGTCCCATAGGGTTCAATGTATTTCATTTTCTCAACCCGGATTCAATCCAAAACTAATTGGGTGATTTTATTCATTTATATACCCATAGACTCCACAGACCTTTTGAACAACATACTAAAAATTCCTTTCGATAAAGTCGTTTTTACGGCACTTATCTTACTAACGGACAGAGAGACAGACATGCAGACAGACAGAATGAACAAAGTCATAAACAATTCAACTATGTTGCAAAGTGTTAATAAAATCTAAACCTAGATACTCTATATGAATCGATGAAATAATGGCATAGGATGAAGATGCTATCATAATATGATAGAGATAATAGGCGCCCATACAGGTTAAACTTTGAGAGAATATTTCTCCAAATCCAAGTGTTAATTTGAGAAATATATTTCAGATTTGGATTAGGAAGATCGAATTAGATAGAACTTTAGTTTTCCCGGCCCTCTGGGTTAGATTTGGTGCTCTGACATACTGACACTGCAATTTTAGAGGGGCAATCTACGGATCAATAATTATATTCGTTAAAAAATTAAATGAAGAAAATCTTCCAAGTATACTATTTGCAAAACAATCCGCATGAGAGTGATACATTAAAAGACTGTAATTCACATTTTAATGAGTACTCGATTATGGCGAACACCTTTTGACATACCTGCACTTCAAAATATTTTGTTTAAAAAAAAGTTTTAAAAAATGCTCGAGTGTGTTCGCTGAAGCATTAAAGCCTTTAGTATTTAAACATATAAATGATAGATTTCACTAGAATGCCACGACCTGAAATTAAATAGAATGTAAGTAAAACAATAAAAAAACAAGAAAGATCAATCATGCTTAAAGCATTGAATATGAAATACATTCCAACTTCAATGCAATTTTATTTAAACATGTCTAAAATTCAATACAGTCCTCGCTAATATTTTAAAACTTATCACAATACTACATTAATTTATTATATTTGAAAACTTAAATCTTCATCGAAAAAAATGAACTTCATTCAAATGACGGCATTGAAATATAAATTGCCTGGTTTAAACATTTCTAAAATTTGGTACATTCTTCAATAATAATTTTAGAATTATCAGAATAATACGATAATGTATTATATTTGAAAACTTAAACCTTCAACGAAAACATCTGAAGTTCATTCAAATGACGTCATAGAAAAAATAACACGCCTGGCTCTCTCTATAAAAGCAGCATTTCATTCATAAATAATTTCCCATTCATGTCATTCATCACAATACTAAAATAATTTACTTTATCTAAAAATTAAGACCATGGAGCTACCAGTAATTAAACTCTATGCTTAAAACGTCATCGAAAAAAATCGTCCTTCTCTTTGTAAAATCAATGAATATTTCTTTCATATCAGCTATGCAGACTCCATGAACCAAATGATTTTGTGTTAAAGCGATACAGTAATTCTATTACAACTCATTCTACATATTTTGCTGTTTACATATTACATAGGTGAAGAATAGGCTTCGTTGTAGAAATAATCAAATTTGGATGAGCATTTAAACTTAAATATATTGTAATTGCGTTGTTTCAGTATGTAGATGCACAGAATTTAAGCAGAAATGAAGTGGTTTTAGGACGGATATATAAATTAAACTCAATATGAATTAAAAAAAACTTTAAAAATCACGATTTTGAGACACGATGGATGCCATATATTATTTTGAAGTTGGTCACGTGATCGCTTCATATAAGAAGTGTTATTTTTATATTAATTTTTATTTAAAAACTACTGAATATATTTCGCTGATTTTTTTTATATATATTATGGAACAATTTGAACATTACCTAAAATTTTCGAAGCAATTTGTGAATTTTAAATCCGTTTAAAAAATGATTTAAAAATTAGGTCCCATAGCGCTCAATGCGTTTCATCTTTTTAACCCGGAGTCAATCCAAAACTAATTGGGTGATATTATTCATTTATATTCCCATAGGCCCTACAGACCGCCTGAAAAACATACTAATATTTCATTCAGATAAAGTCATTTTTACGGCAGTTATCGTGCTAACGGACAGACAGACAGACAGAATGAACAAAGTCACAACACTTTTCAACTTTGTTGTAATGTGTTAGTAAATAAAAGAGTCAACTTAGATTTTACGATCTATAATTAAATGAAATATAATTGATTTTAATGGAATATAAATATAAAAATAAGCGTGAAAATATTAAAACACTATCGAAATGTTATAAAATAGTTCAATTTAAAGACATTATAATTTTAATCCAAATTTTTGAAATAAAACAACACTGAATGTTGTAATATTTTAAAGTATAATCCACCTGGATTCGAAATTTCTTAAACGTCTCAGTACAGATTATAAATGACATGCAATTAACCAGTCTAAACCAAAAAAAAAAATTCTGAATAAAACTGCTTGAAAATGAAATTGAATCATTTTTGAATATAATATTGCGAGTTGGAAACTGTCATTCCCAGTCTGCGATAAATAATGGGCGAAATTAATTACACATTATATCGCTAGAATTTAATGCATTTTTTATCAACATTTCAAGAGACTATTTTAGATATTACCCTATGCGAACTGACGGGGTTCTTTGGTTCATTTGCATAAGTCATTCTTTATTATAATACTGCTTTTTCACGGAACCCTTCTGGAACAAAGAACCCTGGTAAATAACTGAATATTGAATTAGTCTATTGTATATTAGTGCGGTTTCAAGAACTGAATCATGAAAGTGCTGTACTCACAGCTCATCAGCTTTATTGTATATACATGTGAAGGATAAAAATTTTATTAGTATATCAAAAAGTTATTTTTTCTAAGATAAAAGCGAAATATGTTTATAACACTTTACAACATGGTTGAAAAGTGTTTGTGACTTTGTTCATTCTGTCTATCTGTCTGTCCGTTTGCCCAAAAACTGACGTAAAAATGACTTTATCAAAATTAAATTTTAGTATATTGTTCAGACGGTCTGTTGAACCTACCGGAATATAAATGAATCACCCAATTAGTTTTGGATTCAACCCGGGTTGAAAAAATGAAATACATTGAACTAATTTTTCAAACATTTTTAAGCGACTTTAAAATTCACAATTCGCTTCGAAAGTTTTAGAAAATATTCAAATTATCATCATCGAAAATATAAAAAAATTCAGCAAAATATGTTTGGTAGTTCTTTAAATAAAAATTAAAATAATAATTACACCCATATAATATGAAGAGGCCACGTGACCCACTTCAAAATGAAATATGACATCTATCTTGTTTCAAAATGGTGATTTTTAAAGTTCTTTTTAATTTATATTTAGTTTTGTATAATTTTTGTGCATATATATTCTGAAATAGTGTATTTAAGATATATTTAAGTTTAAACGATCAATGCCATCCATATTGTGTCAAAATCATGACTTTTAAAATTCTTTTTAATTTATATTTAGTGTTGTACCCGTCCTAAAACCACTTTTTGTTTGCTTAATTTCTTTGCATCTATATTCTGAAACAGCGCAATTAGAATATATTTGAGCTTAAATGATCATCACACTTTGATTATTTCTACAACGAAGCTTAATTTTCACTTATGGCAATGTAAACACACCAAGCTGTAAGATGAGTTGTATAAGAATTTATGAATTTCTTTAATGCAAAATTATTTAGCTCTGAGTCTGCAATATGTCTGATATGAAAGAAACAGTCATTGAATTTACATAGAGACGCAGACGATTTTATAGCAGACATTTTCGTTGAAGTTTTAAGCATAGAGTTAAATTACTCTTACCTCCACTGTTTTAAGTTTTCATGTAAAAAGTTATTGCATTATTGTGATGAATGAAATGAATGGAAAAAAGTGTATGATTGACATATGTACTGCTTTTTCATAGAGAGCCAGGCGATTTATCTTTCAATGACGTTATTTGAATACAGTTCATTTTTTTCGAAGAAGTTTTAAGTTTTCAAATATATTATATATTATCTTAGTATTGTGATAATTTTAAAAATATTACCGCTGAATGTATCGCATTTTAAAGATGTTTGAATAAAATCGCATTGCAGTTGGAAGGTGTTTCATAATCAATGCGTTATGCATGATAGATCTTCCTTGTTTTATTATTAGACTAATTATAAATATCACATGATATACCTAAAATGAAAATATTTGAATGCAAACAGAACAAATAAAAGCAAGAGGTAAAGGTATAGACTGAGTTAGTAGCAAAACCATTTATTCTTCAAGATAAGACATCTGAATCTTAATGTTAAAAGTAACAGTCGTTTATGAAAATGTTGAAATTAGTTTTATCTGAATGGTTTAAAAATGTCTATTATCTCACTATGTGACCTGTTATTTTCTCCGATTATTCTTTATTTCCATTATTATACAGAGTTGTTATGTTTTCATTTCGATTACAAATGCTTTTCTGACGATATATACAGAAAGAGACATTCGTATTTACAGAATCAAATTTTCTTTCTTGACTTACTGTTAATTTTGTACTAAAAATAACATAACAAATTAATTGTACTTAAAAGTCTATTTCCATGAAATGCTACGAGAAAAGTTCTTGCGATTAGATTTGGTTTGCAATTAGAAACATTATTCATTCCACGACAGCTATATTACAGGATATATCTAGGATTAGGACTCTTAATTTCAATATCGAAGACTGTATAATGTAAACAATCATCACTGATGCAAAACGCTAAAGGATAATGTTCGAAACTATGCATAACTGACATACTAAATAAAGTAATGCAAAAATAAATTGATACATGTATTTATTGCTGCATGATTCATCAAATGTGGGAATAATGCAAAATTTAAAGAATTATGTAAAGAAATTATTTTGTAGATACAGGTAAAGGTAGAGAAAAACAATATTTATAGTTTAATGCAAAGTACATGATAGTTTATTGCGGTGTATGATCACCCCTGACAACCATACAGCTCTGACAACAATTATTCCTACTGTTGATGTTCGTATGAATGAATTCCTGCAGTAATAAGGCATATTCATCTACAAGAGCCGTTCTGTGTTGTCATACCTGTAAAGGTACCAATTGACGTACGGACAATCAAACATACATAATTTTGATGTAATATTAAGTTAAAAGGATAAATAAGGTAATTGAGTGTATGACGTAATTTAGATGCAAGCCGTGATATTTCTATTTCAAAACCCAGGTTCAATTATTCGCTCATCCAGTCCAGGAGTAAACTCCTAGTTTGACCCGCAGCAAATAACCAAAGTGCAAATAAATAAACCCTTACCTTGTAAGGCGACATCACCTGCAAACACATTAAGGTACAATTTCAAGGGATAAAGATTACTCTAAATAACCACAGAGGTATTTGGGTAAATTACTTTCTTTTATTTAATATCGTAATTACTATTTGAAATTAAATAAATAAATTAAGCTGATTCCTTTTCAGTACAACAACAGCCAACTGGACACACGGCCAGTGTTAATCTCATATGCTGCCACGAAATTAAACCAATAATAATATGTTATCCAACAATATAATGAGAAGTGGCAAGCAATATTTACATTATAATTGATATTAAAAGGAAATGGTATGGTCTCAGAAACACAGGGAGCAGCGCACTCAGATAAATTACTTGAATACAAATTTAGAAGAGCATGATGTTAATTTATGAGAGCTAAATGATTCCGATAGAAATTACTTAATGCAGACATAAATTGAAGACGGAAGCCAGAAGTTACTTAAGTTATGCAGGAATTTATGATTGCGTTTCCGTAGAATACAGAGTGTAGATGCAGAAAGAGGACAGCTCATACCTCAGGACAAGTCTTTGTTGAGAAGAAATTAGGTACATACTTCCGCTGCAATGCCCTCCAAAAAACCCATTCGTAGAAAGACTGGCACACCTAGTGGCCTTTGAAATACATAGGCCCGGTCAGGGCGCAGCATCATTTCATTCCTTTCCTTTCCCAACATTCAGACCAGGCAAAAAAACCTCGGTTTAACCTCGGTCCGTCGTCGTCGAAGTTACCATGAAATTATAGGTGACGATGCTCCTCACTTGACCAACGGTCGATGGATCTTCCTCGATGTCCGTCGGCGTTGGAGGCGACTCTCCCCCCTGCCCACGAAGGCTGAGATCGACGTTGTGTCAGATCTCGCACTCCTTGGTAAGCAACACAAAATACGGTCCAGATCGACGTGAAGTTGTCAGTAACCAGACAGGGATGAGCGCCAAGAATTATCCAAGACTCCGCTTTTATACGAAATTTAGCAAATCCGACTGTTAATCCCACAGAATACTATATTCAGAAGGTTCACTCCCATAGAAACCTATGGCAACATCGTTAACATAGGATTTCGCATAGACACTAGCGTTCGATGAGCCAACCATCCTCGACTGCTAGATTTGGCGACTATCGCTCAATTGGCGATTTTATGTTAATGCGGCCCAAAAAAAAATAAATAAATAAATACGGAACTGTACTTTTATAATTTTTTAAACTATAAACATGATCAGCCTTTAAAAATACTTTTATCTGTTATATGTTTAACTTTAAATAAATACACACAGATATATATTTAATTTATGCACTAAAATATTTACTCATGCACTAAAATCATAAACTAAATAAAAAAATTGACGCATTGCATCACTGTAAATCATTATACACCCAAAATTACAAGCTAACATACCCAAAAGACTAAAATATTAAATAATATTTTCAGCCTAAAAAGTATACTAGCGTGTATAGTTAAATTGCTTAGTTCTTAATTTATTCTGGGATGCTGTTATTATATATATATATTTTTTAAATACACTAATATTCTATACACTAATAATACTATTTTTATACTAAATAACAAATTTACATAAATGCATTATCAAAGGTGTCGAATTCAATCGTTAATTAGAAGGGGGGGGGATTATTTTCCACATTACGTCAGTTAGTAAAAAGCATGTAAAATATATACACATCCAATATTGTATTCAACTTTCTCTAGAAAAGGCTATCTAAATATCAATTTTTTTACATTTTATATAAATGCGGAAAAGGTTTTTTAACTAATAATGCCATTGTTTCTTAGAATTTAATTTAGACGGCAGTGATAATACTTTTTCCACCAATTTCTTATGATGAACACGTGCATATGATGAAATATGGGATAGATAACACATAATGTTTTACTTAAATAAAAATAAATTGCACAATTTTAAACGTAATTCCTTTTCTTTTAGTAATCCATAAAATAGCAGCGAAAGTATGTTTATCACGTGTAAACAACATGCGATGTGCATGCGATGATAGAACAAAGCAACAAAGTTCTAAGTTCCAAGTGTTTCGTTTAGTTCCAAATAGGGTTATATTAGCAGAACGTCTTGGCGAAAACCGTCACACACCATCGCCAAGCCTGCCAACCACGATATTTTGGTTGGCGGTTGAGGGCGCTGAGGTCGAGTGGAATATCTGTATATGTTAATCTGTGTTTAATCCCAGATCGGACCTGGTAGAGAGCTGTTTTCTGAAATCGTCCAATAGAAAATCACTATGAAGTTCAAAAGCCTTATGACGCCACCCTCGCAACAAGGTCTCGATTTATTCCAGATATTTTAGCAGCTGAACCATTGTGTAAAAAATGCATGTCTTGCACGAATATTAACATGCAGAGAGCAAAGCCTGTACATCAGACATCCGTTCTGCCCTGGAACAAGAGCTTGATTTTCAACGGTCATAAACAAACTTCTCTGAGTTCGCCTTTTACAAATTGATATGAAAATGGCGCAAAAGATATTCTTTTAGCACAGAATACTTGTAGAATATAATTTGCCTTTAAAAGACAAGAGGGATAATTAAACAGGGTTAAAATGAAGTTGAAAATACAAAGATTGAAATATAATGTATAAATTATGAATTTTGCACAAGTGACGCGAGATTAAGAAATCTCGTCACGACAGTGTCCTGGTTCACTATGAAATGTGGTTGATGTATTGTAATATGTGTGTCTAATATCTTCTACACGTATTATATAGGGTTGTAATTATAAAAACTGGCTTTCCATTTCACTTGTAGAATGTCCAACTTTCTCAAGTAGTTTACTAGCTATCAACGACGCTATGATTTATCCCCTATAAAATTTAAATCTTAGTAAGCAGCTCCACTGAAAGGCCTGAACTAACCGATCCACCATATCCTCCCAATTTCTCAGACCAGTTACGGAGCTATTATGAAAGATGTGTAGGTCTATGTTCTGTCATTATAATCCTTGCCAAACGAAAACACCACTAACACAGAAGTTGTCTCCTTCATGTTTGAGGACATAGGTTTGAGGACATTGGCCTTGGCTTTCTTCAGATAACACCCCGTCAGGAATCTATATTCCATTTGAATACAAACCCATCTAGGAAAAAACTAGTGCCCACTGGAAGGATCTCCAAAAGTGGTGTCTATGGTTCTATATTAAAGAACATTTCTGTGGGAGGGAATGAAGCTCTTGCAATAATGGTGATTCAACTCCACTTTTTCTTGAAATGATATATTTTTGGGGGTTTGAGTTAATACCAAAATTTTAGGGGTTTCGGGATTTGAGTTAATAAGAATGTTAAAAAATAATGTATTAATTTTAGTCTACTTTTATTAGAAACTTACTCTATAATGACAAAATACAGTTACATATATCATTTTTGTTCGTATCAGAAATAAATAACTAAGAATTACAGTGGCCTAGACCAATATAAATATGTATTGTCGACACTTTGTAGTACTTGGACTACTTTTTATTTTATTTATTTTTAATTTAAGTACACATAAACCATTTTTTTTACATGATATCCTTTTTAACACTTTCCAACATAGTTAAAAGTGTTTATGACTTTGTTCATTCTGCCTGTCTGTCTGTCCGTTCATAGGGTAATTGCCGTAAAAATGATTATATCAAAATGAAATTTTAGTGTGTTGCTAAGAAAGTTTGTGGGACATATGGGAATAAAAATGAATAACATCACCCAATTAGTTTTAGATTTAACCCCTCGTTGAAAAAATAAAATATATTGCTCCCATAGACTTAATTTTTCAAAACAAAAAATAAGCAAAATTAAAACTCACATATTATTTCGAACATTTTAGGAAATATTCTAATTACCATATAAAATACGTAAAACTAAATTCAGCAAAATATGTTTAGTAGTTTTTAAATAATTAAAATAGTAAATACACCCATGATATATGAAAAAATTATATGACTCATTAAAAAATGAAATATGACATCCATGTTTTTACAATGTGTAAAAATCGTGATGCTTGAAGATTGTTTAAATTTATACTTAGAGTTGCATCCGCTATAAAACCGTTTTTTTCCTTATTATCTGTGTATCTAAATTCTGCGTCAATGCAACTACAATAATTTTGATTTTAAATGATTCTTATACTTATTCCAACAATGATTATTCCCAAGATACAGCCTAAATGTAATGCTATAATATAGCAAATGATAACAAATCCATGTAAGGTGAGTTGTGTAAGAATTGCTGATTATAATGTTTCACTCAAAAGTATTTACTCTGGAGTCTGGAATAAAATTAATATGAATGAAATATTCATTGATTTTACTTAGAGAAATAGACGATTTATATTTCAATGACGTCATTTGAAAAAAATTAATTTTGTTTAACTAGCATCATTATTTTTAATGAACTTTTAAATATTCAAGTATAATAAATTACTGTAGTACTGTGATAATTTAAAGAAATCTGATGTGGGCAACACATGACTTTCCTTATATAATGTAATGAAATTACTACTTTTACAGTAAAAAAAATAGGTTTTTCTTATAGTAGATACTTATATTCTTTCTAAGATATTGAATTTTTGTCAGTGAGTCGTCATTTTCATTGATTTAGAGTCATTTTTATCCATTTGGCGAGATTTTCGCTAATTTGGCAGCATTTCAAAAAGTCGCTAAGTTGGCGACATTCCGCCAAAATATCGCCAAGCGTTATGGACGAAGAAATAAGTTATTCTTACAGCAGATAAATGACTATTGGCGATCAAATACAAAAGTATTACTCAAAGTATCTTTTTTCATGAATGGAACGAGCTAGATCCACGAGAATGATGTCACCCAATTTATCGCATGCTATTACATATGAAAAGTGAACATGTTTCTCAATAGGAAATATATTTTTTTTATTTTATATGACTTTTTGATAATTTTTTTCAAAAATGTGCGATATCTCGAGAACGGTTCATGTTAGTGTTCTAAAATATTTGTCAATCGTTTTCTAATGAAAAATTACATATGAACTGTCTATTTGCGTAACTTTATTAGCGGTTCTTATTTTTTCACGATTTTTTCAAAATTTCACTTGAAAATTTAGGGGGTTCTGAACATTCGATTGCATATAAAAACAATAGGCTTCCAGTGTTTACGGATTGTGATTTTTGTACCAAATTTTGTTCGAATCGGTCCATTCGTTTGTCAGTTATCGTCTCCACAGACTCACTGACACACACACACACACACACACACACACACACACAGACATCACTTAAAAAATGTTCGATTCGTGATCAGGGATGCTTGAAACATGCTCTCCCGTCGAAAACTCGAATTCGAATTTTCGACCCCGTCACAATACTTTCCTTACACATTATGTATATAAGGAAAGTAAAAATATTAGCACTGAATGAATGTATCATATTTTAGAGATGTTTAAAGAAAATTTTATTTCAGTTAGAAAGTGTTTCATAATAAATGCTTTATGCACGATTGGTCTTTCTTGTTTAATCCATTATGCTCATTTTGTTATCTCTTTCAAGTTCAACTTTGTTACAATGATGAATTTGATGTTCTTCCATAACTGTCTTCGGAGAATTGCAATATTCTTGGTCGATAAGAGGAATGCAATGTTATAAGTCAATCATGACATTTTTTATTACCTTCCAACGTAGTTTAAAAGTGTTTATGACTTTGGCCATTCTCTCTGTCTGTCTGTCTGTCCGTTCGCAGGACAACTGCCGTAAAATTAATTTTATCGGAATAGAATTTTAGTATGTTATTGAGAAAATCTGGGGGATGTTTGGGTATGAAAATGCATAACGTCACGCAATTGATTTCGAATTTAATTCGATTTGACAAGATGAAATACATTTAACCCTACATGACTTATATATTCAAACATTTTTAAAGCGAAATTGAAATTCACAAATTGTTCCGAAAATTTTAAGGAAATAATCAAATTATCACATAAAATGTGTAAAAAAAAAATCAGCAAAATATGTCAGGTAGTTTCTTAATTAAACATTAAAATAATAATTAAATCCATGATACTTGAAGAGATCACGTGTATCGTTGCAAAACAAAATATGGCTTCCATTTGCCGCTGTAACCGTAGATGTTTAATGATCGTTTAAATTTATATTTAGTGTTGCATTCCTCATAAATCTGCTTTATTTTTGCGTATTATCTGTGTATCTAAATTCTGTGCCAACGCAATTGCAAAATTTTTTATTTTAAATGATCGCTAACCTTTGAATATTCCTACGACGAAATATAATTTTAACGTATGAAGAATACAAATAAATTAACGATTGTAAGATGAGTTGTATAGCTGAATTTATGTTTGAGAATTCCTGAATTTTGTAATGGAAAATTATTTAGCTCTGGAATATAAGTGATATGAATGAAATAGTCATTCATTTTACATAAAGAATCAGACGATTTTATAGCATTGCATTTTTTAATGAAATTTTAAATTTCCAAGTAAAATTAATTATAATGAATTATTGTAGTACTGTGACAATTTAAAAAATATCACCTCTGAAAGTATCGTATTTAAGAGATGTCATGCATTTCAGCTGGAAAGTGTAGTGGGAGTTGCTGAATTTTTTTACATAAAATTATTTAGCTCTAGAGTCTGGAATATGGGTGAGATTAAAATAAAGCATTCATTGATTTCACTTAGGCAGACGATGTATATTTCAATGAAGTCATTTGAATAAAATAAAGTTCTTTTTGTGTAACGGGCATTGTCTTTTACGGTGAAGTTTTATGTTTTCAACTATAATAAATTACTGAAGTGCTGTGATAATTTAAATAATATCAACGCTGAATGTATCACATTTTAGAGATGTTTAAATAAAATTGCCTTTCAGCTGGAAAGTGTTTCATAATCAATATTTTGGCATGGTTGATCTTTCTTGTTTTTGTAATAAGGCGCTTGTTAATGTGGAAAAATTTTTAATGGACATTGCTCAACAAATTTGGACAACTTCTTGTCCGTGTCTTAAAGCACACAATTGTTAACAAATTTTTAATGTACTTTTGCATATGGAAAATGAACATATATGAAAATACTAGCTTTTAATTATAAATATTTTGTTTTATAAATTTATTTGTAAGCGTGCAATATATCGGTTGAATTCATGTTTGCGTTTCAAAACTTATGGTACTTGTTTTCTAATAAAAAGTTAAGCATGCAATTATTTTTAACATTATTGTAGATGCTGAGATTTAAATATTTTTTTCAAAATTTCATTAATTTACATACACGTACCACAAATATACACATACACCAAAAATTTTTGATTTGATTTTAAGGATACTAGAGACGTGTCCAACTGTCCATGCGTCGAAAACTCGAATTCGAATTTTAGACCCTGTCACAATATTTTTCCTATACTTTACACTATGTATTCAGAGAAAGTACAAATCATGCATCAGTGGCTTAAGTGTCTTATATCCGAATTATATTTACAATTTAAAAATATATGTATGAAATTGTTCTATTATGCCACATTTAGAATTTTACACGATAAGGCATAATAATACCTCACTCATTTTGAATGTTCATTTTATATTAATTACGTTCACATTAAATTTAATGAACTTTTTCGTTACGGAAGATAAACGGTCCCCAAACGTTAGATGGCTTTTCTTCGTAATGATCACAGTAGCAAACGTATTTTTTAACATTGTGTATTCAGTTCAATTAACATGATTTTAATATATAAATTATTTTTATCTCTTGCTTTTGTTCGCATTTCAAAGACACGGTCAAAAGGCGGGTCAGGCACCGAGCCAAAATACATTTAACTGATGTGACTTTTTGTCCCTATTAAAATCTCGCTGACATAAAATCCGGTATTTTCTTTTGAAACAGATATTTGGAATAACGATTATTATGTGTTTAAAAAGACTATTTAGAAAATATGTATGATGATTGCATAAATAATGAGAGAGATTAATTCATTTCTATACACATCTATTTTTCTGGAAACTTGTTGGAGTTGATGTGAAACTTTACCTTTCCGAGAAGTGTGCACTTTCTGATCTGAAAATATATTTCTTCAGGTATTTCTGGCCAAAGTTAGAGCATTAAGAAAAATTGCAAACACTCTCAGTTCAATTAGCATGATTTTATTATCTAGATTATTTTTATCTCTTGCTTTTGTCCGCATATCAAATACACGGTCAAAAGGCGGGTCAGGCACAGAGCCAAAATACATTTAACTGTGGATTTTTCTCCTATGTAGATTTTTGTCTCTACTCAAATCCCGCAGACATAAAATCCGGTATTTTCTTTTGTGACAGATATTTGATATAACGATTATTTTGTGTTTAAAAATGCTATTTAGAAAATATGTATGATTATTGCATAAATAATGAGAGAGATTAATTTATTTCTATACACAACTATTTTTCTGGAAACTTGTTGGAGTTGATTTGAAACTTTACCTTTCCGAAAAGTGTGCACTTTCTGATCTGAAAATATATTTCTTCAGGTATTTCTGGCTAAAGTTAGAGCATTAAGAAAAATTGTAAACACCTCAGTTCAATTAGCATGATTTTATTATCTAGATTACTTTTATCTCTTTTTTTTGTCCGCATATCAAATACACGGTCAAAAGGCGGGTCAGGCACAGAGCCAAAATACATTTAACTGTAGATTTTTCTCCTATGTAGATTTTTGTCTCTATTCAAATCTCACAGACATAAAATCCGGTATTTTCTTTTGTAACAGATATTTGAAATAACGATTATTTTGTGTTTAAAAATGCTATTTAGAAAATATGTATGATTATTGCATAAATAATGAGAGAGATTAATTTATTTCTATACACAACTATTTTTCTAGAAACTTGTTGGAGTTGATTTGAAAATGTATCTTTCCTAAAAGTGTGCACTTTCTGACTGAAAATCTATTTCTTCGGGTATTTCTGGCCAAAGTCGGAGTGTTAAGAAATATTGTAAACACTCTCAGTTCAATTAACATGATTTTATTATCCATAGTATTTTTATCTCTTGCTTTTGCCCGCATTTCAAAGACACGGTCAGAAGGCGGGCCAGGCACTGAACCAAAATGCATTTAACTGATGTGACTTTTTATCTCTATTCAAATCTCGCTGACATAAAATCCGGTATTTTCTTTTGAAACAGATGTTTGGAATAACGATTATTTTGTGTTTAAAAATACTATTTAGAAAATATGTATGATGATTGCTTAAATAATGATAGAGATTAATTCATTTCTATGCACATCTATTTTTCTGGAAACTTGTTGGAGTTGATTTGAAACTTTACCTTTCTGAAAAGTGTGCACTTTCTGATCTGAAAATATATTTCTTCAGGTATTTCTGGCCAAAGTTAGAGCATTAAGAAAAATTGCAAACACTATCAGTTCAATTAGCATGATTTTATTATCTAGATTATTTTTATCTCTTGCTTTTGTCCGCATATCAAATACACGTTTAAAAGGCGGGTCAGGCACAGAGCCAAAATACATTTAACTGTAGATTTTTCTCCTATGTAGATTTTTGTCGCTATTCAAATCCCGCAGACATAAAATCCGGTATTTTCTTTTGTAACAGATATTTGAAATACGATTATTTTGTGTTTAAAAATACTATTTAGAAAATATGTATGATTATTGCATAAATAATGAGAGATATTAATTCATTTCTATACACAACTATTTTTCTGGAAACTTGTTGGAGTTGACTTGAAAATTTATCTTTCCTAAGTGTGCACTTTCTGACTGAAAATCTATCTCTTCGGGTATTTCTGGCCAAAGTCGGAGTGTTAAGAAAAATTGTAAACACTCTCAGTTCAATTAACATGATTTTATTATCCATAGTATTTTTATCTCTTGCTTTTGTCCGCATTTCAAAGACACGGTCGGAAGGCGGGCCAGGCACTGAACCAAAATACATTTAACTGATGTGACTTTTTGTCTCTATTCAAATCTCGCTGACATAAAATCCGGTATTTTCTTTTGAAACAGATATTTGGAATAACGATTATTTTGTGTTTAAAAATTGTATTTAGAAAATATGTATGATTATTGCATAAATAATGAGAGAGATTAATTCATTTCTATGCACAACTATTTTTCTGGAAACTTGTTGGTGTTGATTTGAAAATGTATCTTTCCTAAAAGTGTGCAATTTCTGACTAAAATTCTATTTCTTCGGGTATTTCTAGCCAAAGTCGGAGTGTTAAGAAAAATTGTGAACACTCTCAGTTCAATTAACATGATTTTATTATCCATAGTATTTTTATCTCTTGCTTTTGTCCGCATTTCAAAGACACGGTCAGAAGGCGGGCCAGGCACTGAACCAAAATACATTTAACTGATGTGACTTTTTGTCTCTATTCAAATCTCGCTGACATAAAATCCGGTATTTTCTTTTGAAACAGATATTTGGAACAACAATTATTTTGTGTTTAAAAATACTATTTAGAAAATATGTATGATGATTGCATAAATAATGAGAGAGATTAATTCATTTCTATACACATCTATTTTTCTGGAAACTTGTTGGAGTTGATTTGAAACTTTACCTTTCCTAAAAGTGTGCACTTTCTGATCTGAGTAAAATCTATTTCTTCAGGTTTTTCTGGCCAAAGTTAGCGCGCTGGGAAAAATTGTAAACACTATCAGTTCAATGAACATGATTTTAATATATAAATTGTTTTTATCTCTTGCTTTTGTTCACATTTCAAAGACACAGTCAGAAGGCGAACACCCCAAATCATCTTACAATCATCGGGACTGAATAATCAATCTTTAAATATAAGTATTTTAATATTTTGCATTACTTACAATAATAACAGGTTTAGTATTTTAAAACATTATTTAAAGTCCTACACATTACTGCACGTGATTAGTCACTTACACGTAAATTATCTCATTTGGACTGCAACATTCGTCTTACTCGCGCTGAAGAAGAGAATTAATCGTGTTTTCGAAACGGTCATTTCTAAACGGATTTCAATATTATTTTTGTGGCATTTTAATTTGAGATCTTATCGATTCATTCTATGATTAATATTTAGAAATAAAAGTAAATATTTATTTTTCAGAAATAAATTTTAATTTTACAACATATCAAATGCTCTATGAAACTGTACTATACACTAGGCCAGAAAACTTAAAAATCCACTTCAAAAGATAGGAGCTTGCAAATACTATCGCAGTAGCTGAGCTGTAGAACGTCGATTGTCTAGTTCAGAGATATAAGGTTCGATTTCTCGGTTGGGGTAGTAAGGTTCTTTACAATGGCGCCCAGACTAATCAACCCTGTAGGTTAGTGGTAAGATATCGGAGGTCTGAAAGTGACCCTAGTATGATCCTAGTATTAGGAGGATAAGGCCATGCAGAAGCTAACCTAGAGGATAAAAATCTGATGAAGGCAGTACATGACTTTCCCTGCAGACTTATATTCACGTTCTCTTTATTTTAATTAAATTTATTTCACTTTTAATGCAATTTTCTTCCTCATTTGATAACTGGACTTTTTTTAAAGGTGGCGTAGAGAAACTGCGAAAAATCTAAAATATCTCGTTCTAAAATAGCTAGTTCTAGTGTAATGGGGGTTAGTCTTATCCCTTTCTCCGTTAAAAATTACGTATTAAACAAGTATTGAATGGTTATATTTGAACATACGTAGTTTTTTTTTTTTCAGATTTTGTCGATTTTTGCGGGCCATTTTGCAAAATAAGACAGGTTATTTTTTTCCGATTCGTACCAAAATCTAATCAGCACCAGGATAGCCCACAAGTGACTTGTCTACCGAATTTTGTGAAATTCGGTCCATTAGTTTTTCAGCTAGACTGGATACAAACTTTTGCGGACCATTTCGCAAAAAAAAGGCGGATTCTTTATCCCGAATCGTACCCAAAATTAATCAGCACCAGATTCACCCGCAAGTGACTTACCTACCAAATTTTGTGAAATTCGGTCCATTCGTTTTTGAGTTAGAGTGGATACAATATCTGCACAGACAGACAGATGCACAGACGTCACGCTAAAAATAGTTTTTTTGTATTCTAGAGGTCTCGAAACGTGTAGATCCGTCGAAAACCCGAGTTGTGATTTTCGGCATAATTCCAATACTTTCCCTATACATTACCATGTATTGCAGAGAAAGTAAAAATAGGATGAGAAGGCTAACCTGAGGTAAAAATAGCAGGCTGGTCAGTCAGATTGTCAGTTGCACACCAATCTGGCATTATTAGGTGGTGAATACACAGTCCACTTCAAAAGATAAGAACTTGCAATACTGTTCCAGTAGCTCACCGGTAGAGCGTCGGCTGGACAGTTCGGAGATTCAGGATTTTATTTCCCGGTTGGGGCGGTATTATTACAAATTATTTACAAACTCAGCAATTTACTTTTGCTTAAAATTTCCAATCCAACTATGCATGCATTTTATTACCCATTCCCACAATGATACTAAGAAGATTCTGTCATTAGAATTTCGGACCCTATTTAAAGTCCACGAAATTACTATACATTATAGCAAGAACTCTCAGTTTAACAAATTTTTATTTAAAGAACACTTTCAAGTGGTAGGTTTCTAGTCAATATAAACATATTAAATCCTTTTGTATGAGGTTCAAAGCAAGTTCATGAGAGCAATTTTCCAATATTTAGCAAAACGTCTTTTCCGGCTTTCCTGTCGATACGCATAATGAAAAATCTATTTGCTTTAAAATATCCCGTCGGAATGTATTATCTTTCATTGTTAGGTTGTAGCACAAAACTGATTTTTCTTTCACTTATTTTAACTAGACTAGTGCAAGTAATTGACTTTTAGAAGAGAAATGCAACTGTAAATGCTCGAGTATCGATGCCAATAGCAATTTGTATTCAAAAGGAATGGATGTATTAAATATTACCTTGAGGGAGATTCTAAAGGCGTACTTAAATATAAATATCGTGTTTTTATCGAGTAGAATACAGAATGGATGAGCTGAGTATGCCATATAAAGATTGTAGTAATAAATATATATTTAATACTAGTATTTAAGCATGTCAACATTTAAGCATGTGGACAGTAAAAGTAATAAACTAATACACTTAAAAAATGAGGCTTTTTATTAACAATTTTTATTTTTTTAATAGAGTAAGGCGCTTAGCGCCGTAAAGAGAAATATCATTAAAAAATTAGTTCAATTAAACTTTACACCCTCATTTTGTCTACCCCTGGTCACACGCACACCCTGATTTTCTGCCCCTCCCTTTATAAATCACTTTGTCGACCCCTGGGGAGAAATGGAAATTTTGGCTTCGTTAGGTTCAATGCGGTGGCTGATGCTGTAAGTATACAAAGATTCAGTCTTCTACGCCACTTGGGGCTAATTGATGTTTGCAAAGGCTTTAAAAACACCCATAATATCCATCCGCGGGGAGCGGAAGAGAGGTCAAATATCTAGCTACTTTAGGTTCTATATGATGTTTGACACTATATTTTGGTAAATATTCATCCTTCTAAGTAACCAGGGGGGTTCTGGAAGGGTTAAATATACTTTTAGAAAACGCCATTTTATCAGTTTTTGGGCGATTGTTGGAGAGTAAATTGAAATTCCAATTCCGTTAGGTCCGAAGCGTGGTTGATAGTGCTATAAGTGTGCGAATTGTTTTCAGTCTATCAGATAATTGGAGTAAATTACTTCTGGTAGGACTAAGGAGGCGCAATAGAGGCATATATTTATTATATAGATTAAATTCTAATTATATTAAATGTTTGGTTTAAATAAGTACTTGCTACGGTCACTGTTTACATTGGAATTTAATATACGATCCTCGGTACGTGGTTCGAGCAGAAGATGATAGCGATCTGCGTTAATTTTATTATTGATACTGATGCTTATGCATAATTTTCATCAGTATCGCTATTTTTGAAGCCATGCGATAGCCACACCTATCACACCGTCACTTAGGTAAGTCAGTCCGACTTGGTCGTATTTCAAGCGCGATTCTGTTGGAGACTACTAATATCTTCACTTTCTGAGCCTCATGAAATTTTTGGCTCGTTCAGCGTCAGGAATACTTTCTATTTGGGGGTATTCATCCCTCCTTTCACTTGGTTGGCCCGAATGTCAGTTGCACAAAAATCAAGTGTTATATCCTTGAGGGTATTGCCACGTGGGGTGTGGGTTAACATGAATCTCATAAAGTCATCCATATTCAAGCTTATCATTTTACTTGTGCCAGCATTGTATTTTATTGAGCTCCTTAATTTGAATATAATGTGACATAAAGCACACTGCACATTCTCTATTGCATGCCCATATTTGTGAATGTTTCTATTTGTGACAACAAAAGAACAGTGCCAGAGCTGGGCTTGATTCGGCGCCCGATCCCTGAACATTGAGCATAAATAACCCTCCTTTCCATTTAGTCCCTTTGTTATGATGCCACATCATTATTAAACAATTTATAATTTTTAACACTTTACAACAAAGTTGAAAAGTGTTTATGACTTTGTTCATTCTGTCTGTCTGTCTGTCTGTCTGTCTGTCTGTCTGCCCGTTAGCACGATAACTGCCGTAAAAATGACTTAATCAAAATGAAATTTTAGTATGTTGTTCAGACGGTCTATAGAACCTATGGGAATATAAATGAATAATATCACCCAATTAGTTTTGGATTGAACCTGGGTTGAAAACATGAAATACATTGAACCCTATCGGACCTAATTATTCAAACATTTTTTAAGCGGATTTAAAATTCACAAATTGCTTCGAAAATTTTAGGCAATATTCAAATTGTTCCATAAAATATATAAAAAAAAATTCAGCGAAATATATTCAGTAGTTTTTTAAATAAAAATTAAAATAATAATAACACCTCTTATATGAAGCGATCACGTGTCCATGATATGAAACGATCACATGACCCACTTCAAAATGATATATGGCATCCATCTTGTGTCAAAATCGTGATTTTTAAAGTTCTTTTTAATTCATATTGAGTGTTGTATCCGTCTTAAAACTACTTTATTTTTGCCTAAATTCTGTGCATCTACATACTAAAACAATGCAATGACAATATATTTCAGTTTAAATGCTCATCCAAATATGATTATTTCTACTATTAAGCCTATTTTTCACCTATGTAAAATGTAAACAGCAAAATATATAGAATGAGTTGTATTAGAATCGCTGTAATTCTTTAACACAAAATAATTTAGTCCATGGAGTCTGCTTAGCTGATATGAATGAAATATTTATTGATTTTAGAAAGAGAAGGACGATATTTTTCGATGAAGTTTTACGCATAGAGATTACTTACTCCTAGCTCAATGGTCTTAATTTTTAAATAAAATAAATTATTATAATATTGTGATGAATGACATGAATGGGGGAATTATTTTTTATGAATGAAATGTTGCTTTTATAGAGAGAGCCAGGCGTGTTATTTTTTTATGACGTCATTTGAATGAATTTCAATTGTTTTCGATGAAGTTTTCAAATATAATAAATTATCGTAGTATTATGATAATTCTAAAATTATTACCGAGGAATATATCACATTTTAGAGATATTTAAACCAGGCAATTTATACTTTAATACCGTCATTTGAATGAAGTTAATTTTTTTCGATGAAGGTTTAAGGTTTCAAATATAATAAATTAATGTAGTATTGTGATAAGTTTTAAAATATTATCGAGGACTGTATTGCATTTTAGACATGTTTAAATAAAATTGCATTGAAGTTGGAAAGTGTTTCATAATCAATGCTTTAAGCATGATTGATCTTTCTTGTTTTAAATGTTAAGGGATTTACTATTTATATTTGCATACATACTAAAAGTTTAAATATGTAATTAAAGTTGCATACTAAATTGCATATTAAATTACATAGCGATTGCATACAAATTGCATGCTAAAAGTTTAAATACGTAATCAAGGTTTCCATTTTTTTAGTCTAATTGTTAAGAAATAGCTTGAAGAAAAAAATAATGTAGATGGAATTGGTGGGGAGGAGGATTAAATATCAGTAAAAGATAACGGTGAATTGTATTTACCTAACTTCTATAGATTAGTATAATATGTATAATATAGCTATATCGTGCTTCAAATAAATAAATAAATAGGAAACAAGAAAGATCAATCACGCTTAAAGCTTTGATTATGAAACACTTTCCAACTTCAATGCAATTTTATTTAAACATGTCTAAAATGCAATACATTCCTCGGTAATATTTTAAAACTTATCACAATACTACATTAATGTATTATATTTGAAAACTTAAACCTTCATCGAAAAAAATGAACTTCATTCAAATGACGGCATTGAAATAGAAATTGCCTGGGTTAAACATCTCTAAAATGCGATACATTCCTCGGTAAAATGTTTAAAATTATTATAATACAACGATAATTTATTATTCTTGAAAACTTCATCGAAAACAACTGAAATTCATTCAAATGATGTCATAGAAAAAATAACACGCCTGGCTCTCTCTATAAAAGCAGCATTTCATTCATAAATAATTTCACATTCATATCATTCATCACAATACTATACAAATTTATTTTATTTAAAAATTAAGACCATGGAGCTACAAGTAATTATACTTTATGCGTGCCATACATCATTTTGAAGATGGATGTCATACATCATTTTGAAGCGGGTCACGTGATCTTTTCATATCATGGCCATGTGATCGCTTTATATCAGAGGTGTTATTATTATTTTAATTTTTATTTTTAAAAAATGCTGAATATATTTCGCTGAATTTTTTTTTTATATATTTTATGGAACAATTTTAATATTACCTAAAATTTTCGAAGCAATTTGGGAATTTTAAATCCGCTTAAAAAATGTTTGAAAAATTAGGTCCCGTAGGGTTCAATGTATTTCATTTTGTCAACCCGGGTTCAATCCAAAACTAATTGGGTGATATTATTCATTTATATTCCCATAGGTCCTACAGACCGTCTGAACAACATACTAAAATTTCGTATTGATTAAGTCATTTTTACGACAGTTATCGTGCTAACGGACAGACAGATAGACAGACAGACAGACAGACTGAATGAATAAAGTCATAAACACTTTTCAACTTTGTTGTAAAGTGTTAATAAAACCAAATTACCCCTTTCATATTTTTTGTTTGGTTCCTTGTTTAACTAATGGGGTGCTAGTTACAAATTCTCTTAACTATTCGCCCTCAAATCCCTCAAACCATCTGGGGAAAGTTCCCCTTCCTCCTTCTACAGCAGTCGTGGGGGTGGCGGTTCCGTAGTTACCTCAATTATACAAGAATATACACAAAAAAAAATCACTTAAATAAAATCTAAAACAATCTAAAAATAAAGCAAAACTTTTGTGACTAATAACATTGATTGAAACAATTGATTGTATGAAAAGTAAAAACAAATATCTTCTTAATGAGGAGAAATTATACAACACAGTCATTGTAGCAAACAGGTGAAAATTTCTGTTGTAAGAGTGATATTTCCCAACATTTGCTGTAATGACTGATCTCTGCTGTATTTGTACTGGCGAAGAATACTTTTTTTCCCGTCAAAGCCGGTTAATACCATTAATCAATTGTTTATGATGTTACTAATGAAGTACTTTTTATTGTTATATTAAGAAATCACGTTCTGCATAGAAATATGACAACGGAATTTTTATAATACAAAATAATTTTAGAATTCAGTAGAATTCTAATAAAAAATCACAATACAGATGAGAAAAAGAATTAAAAACCAGACAATTGTTTTGAAATGTTGATATGGGTTTTCTTCTTCAGTGCGAGATAACCAAATAGCTCCATTCCAAATGAACTCAATATGCAGAGTACATTACCGACAATTCATTAAATTTGATAATATTGAACTTCAGAATACCGGAACTACTGTATTTTTAATCCTTAAATACAGCAGCTTCATTATTTTCCACTACAGTGCTAATACATATAGAACACATTAAGGGCATTATTTAAGTTCCAATACATTACGGCTAAATGTCACCTCTGCTTCCTGTAAAGTTTGATAAATTTATTCGAAAATCTTGAAATTCGATGCATGTTTTTAACGATACGGGGGAAATCTCCTATTTGTCGTTTTTTCTTCGTTTTGGGAGAAATTAATTAATTAATCTATATAAATAAAAATGAAAATCTGTCTGTCTGTCTGTCTGTCTGTCTGTCTGTCTGTCTGTCTGTTTGTCACACCATCACGGGAGAACGGCTGAACCAAATTTGATGAAATTTTGTGGGTAGCCCAGAAATAGCCCCACTTAAAATTATATCCGTGTTTTGTGTTTCTACGACCAGTGGTTCTCGAGATATTAGTAAAAAACGAAATTTTCGTTTGTCTCATCGTCACGGAAAAACGGCTGAACCGAATTTAATGAAATTTGGTGAATAGCCTTGAAATATCCCCCCATAAATTTTGTCCAAGTTTCGAGTTTCTAAGACCTGGGGTTGTCGAGATATTAATGAAAAACGGAACTTTTTCCTAGGAGTTCTACTCCCTAACTCCGTGGATTATCCAAACGAAAAGCTTGAAAATCGTTTGAAAGTGAATTAAAATTTAATCTCTGAGTTTGATGGGAGATTTTTTGCGTTAATTAGTCACTTTCTGAAAACATGAATTGTTTGAAACATGATTTAAAGGGGAAATCTATCTCCATGGTTCATGGTTTATTTAAAACAAGCTTTTACGGAACAATGAGAAGTATAGAGAAATCAAAATCGTTATTTAATTTCGCAGTTTATGTTATAAGACATGACATATTTAACATGTTATAAGATTCTATCTTATATCATGTTACTCAGAAACGCAATTAAATCAAATCTGTCTGTTAATTTTAATAGTTATTTTTTCGATTTGAATAATAAATAAATGGATATAAAAATATATTTTAGAAAAGAACGATTTGATTTTTCTTATAGCATTTTTGACTGGATAATATCAATTACGGTCTTCAGGTTTAAAAATTATTATTATTTATATTTTCGGGGATTATTGATTCTAGGATTATTGATTTTCACGTTATTATGCAATTATTTTATTATGACAAAAATTGTTTAAACTCATATATTGTATGTTGTACGAATCTTCTACAAATACACGTGTATATCTTTTAATCTACGAGAATATAAGTAGTACAGGTATATTGACATATGTTTTGATATATATTGGCATATATTGGAATCAATTACGACCTTCTGGTATAAAGAGTACGGATATTATTGATGTTTTCAATTTATTATGTCATCTCTTTTATTTTGGCAAATATTTTTGAGACGCATATTGTAATACGGGTAATCTTCTACTAACACATTGGCATATTTTCTGATCTGCGACAATATAATTAGTACGGGGTTGCATATATTCATTCAATTCCTATTTTTTCTTCTGTAAATTTGCTTACAAAAGGGAGCAGGATGTTTTATTCTTCAGATCGGATCGTGAAGATAATTTTGCATAGTGAGAACATATATTCTTAAACTTCTCTTTAGGAGCAATAAATTTAATATTTTAACAGAATTTGCACATGATTGCGAACTTTAAGTTTCTTTAAATTATACACTCCGTACGAATAACGGGTGTGCTGTTAGTGGTTAATAAATTTTAACATTTTAGGAGGATATATCATGTTGCTCGGCATCGCAATTAAATTAAATGTGTTTGTTAATGTTTTTATTATTTTTTTTCGATTTAAATAATAAATAAATGGATAAATGGATATAAAAGTATATCTTATGAATGGACGGTTTGATTTTTCTTTTAATTATATTAATTGCTGACTGCGTACATCAATTTCATTTATTTTGGCAAAGAGTTTTCAAGCTTATATCGTATTTAGCTACTAAACTCATATATTGTGTTTAGCCAATAAATTCATATAGCCGATTGTTGAAACAGAAAAAGAGTAGAGCGGGTATATCTTCTAATACAGTTGTTGTGTTTTCATTTAGTATATTGAAACGGGATAAGAATGTTTCATTCAGATCTGCAAATTCAAAGATACGAATTTGGAGGGATATCGCTAATTTGACAACTTTTCTTACACTTTGCCAAATTGACGGAAATGTCGCCAAATGGATATAAACGACACACAAACAGCTGCCATAAACCTTCGGGTTGGTCGTGTGGCTTGGGTCTTCTACATATCAATGAAATTTTTTTTTGTTTTGTTATAAGAGGGTACTGAAATGATGTTTGGTTAGCATTTATCTGTCAGACCAACCATCCTACTTAGTAATACATTTAGCGAATTTTTAAAATGTCACCAAATTGATAAAAATGTTTTCAAATCTATAAAAATATCTTGAAATTGATAAAATTGCGCTACATAAATGATATTAATTGTTTTTTGTTAGGGGATAGTATTGTGATGATATTTCGTCAATTTGTCGCAAAGTGGAACTGTCAGATCTACAGTCCCACTTGGCGATAAATTTGGCGATTTTTTAAAATGTCGCTAATTTGACGAAACTGTCGCCAAATGTTCCATAGAAATATAACTATTTAGACGATATTTTTTCTACCAATTTATTTGAAGCAAATGATATCATGTCGCTTAGCAACGGATTTAAATCCAATGTGTTTATGCGGCAGACGATTTTTATTAAATCCTTTCCGATTTGAATAATGAAGATATGTATATAAAATAAATTTCATTGCCATTTCATTTTGGACTGGATAATATCAATTATACTCTTCAGGTTTAAACATTATTATTATTGATATTTTCCGGAATTATTGATTCAGGGATTATTGATATTTTTAAGCTATCACGCCATTGTTTTATTGCGGCAAAAATTGCTGATACACGCATATTGTACCTTGTACGAGTAATCTTCTAGGAATGCACGGGTATATCTTCTAACCTACGAGAATATAAGTAGTACAGGTATATTGGCATATATTTTGACATATATTGGCATATATATTGGAATCAAGTACAGTCTTCTGGTATGAAGATTAAGGGGATTAATTATATATTCAATTTATTACGTCGTCTGTTGTATTTTACCAAAAAACATTTGAGACTCATATTGCAAAACGGGTAATCTTCTACTAATAATCGGACATTATAAGTAGTACGTGTATATCTTCCCATATAATTTTAGCACTTTAATTTTGACATATATTGGAATAAATGACTGTCTTCAGATTTAAAGATTACGGGTTTATTGGTATTTTCAATTTATACATGTAATCTACTAATACAGGTTATATTTTCTAATATTCGCGTATATAATTAGTACGGGTACCATACAATTTTAACGCTTTTATTTTGCATATATTGATTCAATTCCATATTTTTTTTTATATTTGCTTACATAAGGGGTCCAAGATGTTTTATTCTTCAGATATGTCCATGAAGATAATTTTATATAGCGAGAACAGAGATTCTTAAACTTCTTTTTAGGAGCATTATATTAAATATTTTAACAGAATATTTTGATTAAACATGTCATTTAGTATACTATAAGAATTTGGGCATGATTATGAATTTCAAGTTTCTTTATATTATATACTCCGTACGAAGAACGGGTATGCTGCTAGTTAACAAATATATCTGAAACAATGTTTAAAGTTACAACATAAAACCAGCTTAAATACAAAATATAACATGCATGCCTTATGTTGATTTGAAAAAATTGGCATAATTATGTGGAATGGAAATTACATTAAACAATATAATATTCAAATGTGATATTAGAAAGTAATATACATAAATATTATGTAAGATAATGCTATTTATTTGCTTGCAATCATTGGGAAAATGCCTGTTAGAAATGTACAGCTTTTAATCTTACTTTATTGTAGGAACGAACAAATACAGAATGAAAACATTTGCAACGATTTCCAGATATATTATATCACTTCATCATACTGTAATTTGTTCCTGAAAAAAGGCATAAAAATGTTTGGTTTAGAATGAATTGAATTTTGAATGCGAGGAGGACAGTAAAAGGAAAGAAACCAGTAGGATAAAGAAAAAAATGATGTTCATTTTTCTTGTATGTAGGTGTTTATTTCTTATTAAATAAGTAGCATGGATCCACGGGATTACATAAACATTATTTACTTACAGATTTTAAGTAGTACTGTCACATAGTACTAACTGTAACTTTTGAATGCGCTAGATATCTGAATTTTTTTTAAATATATTCCCAATTACAATATAACCTTGAGAAATTATGTTAATTGGTTGACTTATTTTTGTATTGTAAGTGATCAAGACAGATGAAAACATGTATTTGAATTCCCGTTACTTTACGGGGGGTGAGAACGCCAGCATATTTCGTAAACTCAGCTTTATTGTCTGAAAATAAATTTCAAATTTTTTCATGTTGTTTAGAACGTATTTTTATAATAAGCGTTTTAGTAAATGCGTAAATTCTATTTTTTTATATATTGCATGTCAAATTCGTTCTTATTAAAATAATTGAAGATGACTGGCATTATTGTAATAAAGACCTGCGATAAAGATCTCTAATGGTACTGTTATTTTTCCTTCAAGAAGGCATTTGGTATATATATATATATATATATATATATATATATATATATATATATATATATATATATATATATATATATATAATTTAAAAAATTTAAAAAATTACATACAGCTTGAAAAAAATCTAACAAAATTCATTAAGTACTATATATTCTATTGTGAAGAATATGCTCTTATTGCTGCAAACACACTCCACAAAATTATATGAACTCAAAAGACAATAACTCTAAAGACCTTACGATCATAATGAAAACAAGAACGAAAGGAAAACATACGGGCTATGTGCAATAAAATGGCCAATGAGGGATTGTGACCTCATTTAAGTCCAGGTTATCAGCCGGCTGCGCGGTCGCGACACCACTCCCGGAAGCCTGCACGCATCCGTAGTTAACCTCATTGTGACTACGAATAAAGAACATGAAAGACAATATATATATAACTCATGTTCGCCTTTCCTGTGGTGCTCCAACAAAAAAGAACACCTTCATCAGTGTACTGACAGTGGAGTGGGATAACGGATGTTGCATAATGTTGTCCACAGAATGACACGGCGTGTGGAATGTTGCATCGCACTCCGTACACAGCATCAAATGAACACTTTTTTCCTTTCAGATGTTTCAAAACCTACTGTATTTTCCAGAACAATAAAATATATTTATTCTAATGTCCGAACAGTGTGGCAACAAAATTTTATACTGCTGGGCTTCCACCCCCTCTTAATGTTGTGCTGCATTGCAATTTCCGCGAATATATATATATATATATATATATATATATATATATATATATCAGCGGAGAGCTGCAAGATGCATCCCGAGCATATCCCAGACATGCCATATTGGATTCAGATCAGGACAGCTGGCAGGCCATTTCATGTGCTGAATATCTTCAATTTGAATGAAGTCCTCGACCAAGGCCACACTGTGATAATCCATGCACGTTATAGTCCATGAATATGAAATAAAGACCAACAGCACCTCGAAACAATCGAACGTTAGGCTCAAGGACTTTGTCTCTGTATCTTTGACCGGTAACCAATCCTGTGTCAAAGATGTGAGGTCTGTGCTGCCGTCCATCAGGATGCCTGCCCAGACCATGACTTCGCCAAATGGAAAACGATGTCTTTCCGTGATGTGTCCCGGGTGAAAAAGCTTTCCACGTTATCTCCAGATCCTGGTAAGACGAGAATCAGTGTGCAGGCTAAAACTGCACTCGTCACTGAACATGACATTGCCCCACTGTTGTCCTCGCCACGGTCGATGTTCCAAACTTCACTGTAAACGCGCGCGTTTCTGTGTAGACGTCAGGGGGATGCAAACTGCTGAATATCTGGTATATAGAGACCAGCGTGTCTGAGTCTTCTGTGAACAGTTTGTCTCGAAACAGTGATTCCTATTGAGGCTTTCAGGCCTGAACCCAGTTGTCTGGCAGAACAGTTCCTCTGACGTCGCGCAGTTCACATCAAATATCGGTCTTGCGGAGCGGTTGTTACCCTTGTCTGACCTGGTACTGGTCGTCAGGTAACATCTCCAGTGGTTTTGAAAGTCTGACACAGTCTGGTGATCCCACACGGAGGCACATTCATAATTTGAGGCGCTTCGGGTTTGAGATCGACCGGATTCCAGCATTCCAATAATACGTCCCTTCATAAACATATCCAGTCGGCATCGTTGTGATATCTTTCGTCCTTCTATATTGTTAACATCGCTCTGTACCACATCAATTGCGAAATTCTGCCTCAACTAGCCTTGCCGGTCGAGGCCGTTTTATACTCGTTCCTACGAGCGCCGGTGCTTTGCGCATGTCGACATCGACTGAACTATTCTGCATATGCACAATGATTTATCTTCGTCCCACGATACTCCACACCTGAATGTGAACCATTGTATCCATATTAACTCTGAATTTTTCGAATTTTGCGAATTAAGCTTAACTTTTGGAAATGAGTATATATATATATATATATATATATATATTTGTTCTAGAAATTAATATGTTTGAGCAGTGGGTAAGTGCGTTAGATTGCGATACAGCCATACTGTGTTTGGAAACTTAAATATTAATCCAGATCTGGCTGCTGAAACATATTTCAAAACTTTATGGTGAGTGTTAAAAATTAAAAATATATCTGTGTTAAAAATAAATTATTGGTGTCATTTCATTGTTTTCTACTTTACATTCAACTAAAAATTTGATTGAATATATGAACATTGCATTTATGCCCACAAAGCAGATCGCGAATAGACAGTATCGCTTTTTATTATTAAATTATATTATTATAAAAATACTGGTAAATGCATTATATCTGTGAAACGACAAGAATTGCAAAAAAAAAAAAAATCTCTGACGCGGAGTAAATACCAGTAAAATATTATATTTATTCCTATTTCTCTCCTAAACCTCGTTCCTGGAAGGAAGCCTTAATCCCTATGCAATTAATCATGAAGATCTCCGGAATCCAGAAGTTTACCGATAGCATTAGTGGTAAATCGATCATGCATTAATCGATGAATCACCCAAAATAATATATCGATAAAATAGACTAGTTGAGTGCGTTTGACATATCAATTAATTTAGGATTACTTAATTGACAAAAACAAACCTCACTGAAGCATCGATGGCATGGTTATTCGCAATGCAAAAATTTTCCTCTGAAAATGATCCATCAAAGTGTATGTCTTCGTGTTTTGGATCGTATTCAGTTAAACTAAAGACAATAAAAGAAGAAACCGACATCTTACCATTGAATCACGGACATAATTACATCAGTGGTGGTGTCTGCTCGTCATTGTATCCTGATTATGATATTTATTTAAATCACAGTTAATGCACCATTATCATCTGGACGTCTTGTCGGGATATTCCTGTTGTGTTTTGGCGCACGTCAATCTTGTGTTGTCGCTTCTCCTTTTAAATGGGCTGCACTGTTCTTCATACTGCTTTCTGATTGGCTCTCTATTAATTCAGGTCTTGGGTATATAACCCCCCTGCTTCTTCTTTCCGGACGCATTCCACTTTTGGACTTCGGGTTTCTTGGTTCTCTTGCACTGACAAAGGGGATCAAACATATCTTCGAAACAGATGTATGCTGCTTATTTTGTATTCGTGCTTATTTGCGTGGCTCTAGCTCTTATACTTTTCCCAAAGTGTATTTTACTTATTGAATAACATCCATGGACTGGTGTAGCGCTTATTATGCGCTCGTCAGCATGGATAGTCTTTACATGCAATGTCTATGTACCACCGATGTGAATATGTGAACCGGTAACGAAGCATATTATATGGATTATTCAATGCTCATTTTGGAAGATTGCATTTAACATATTTAAAACTGTAATTTATCCGAATAGAATTATTTTAAATATAAAAAAAGTATATGTGTGATGGATTCTCTCATTTTGTATGTGTCAACACGAGCTGTTTTATAACATCCAATCAAGTTGCACATCTGAATTTGATACACAGATGCCTCCAAAAAAGTCTTAGAATACGTTAAATCTATATTTTTAAATTCCATTAAAACTTTCAATTTATTTGAAATTGAAATAAAATTTCCCAAATTTTCTCACTAATCCAATTGTAGCGATCAAAATATCATGGTTGAGTTTCAGTATGGACAGCATAGTAAATTTCGCAGAACTTTTTAATAATGCATTCAAAATGAAAGGTATTTCATAAATAATGCGCAACTATACATCCTGAACAATTGGCTGTAGACGAATGAATTCAATTTCAAAATTGCTTTAATTTAAGTAAACTATTATTTTATGAAATGTTCAACCACGTTACAAATTTTAGTAAAAAAAGTACTACAGAATGTAACTTTTTTTACTAACTCCTTAACATTTTTTAAATTATAAAAATATTTTCTGTAGACAAAGTAGTCACGCAAAAAAGATCCATTGCCATATGATCGTAATTACCCGAAGTATTATTAACAATATTTTACCACGTACAATTGGGGATGGTATAAACATTTTGTTAAAAATATATACTCATGCAAATTTTCAAATAGAGCTTTGATCTAACAAAATTCAAATTTTATACGACCCATGAATTCTTTTTTTAAACAGTGTCTTATTATGTTACAGTGGATTAATCTCTTGCAAATTTAATAATTATTTTACGACACATTGTGCATATTAGAAAACCGGATTTTTTTTTCAAAAGGCCCTTAAATGAAAAATGAATAATATTTGAATTAGTTCATATTTCGAAGATGTCCCATTTTAAATGTCAAACTTTGCACTTATTTTTACTGAAATGTGTCACATGTCCAAAACTGTGGCACCCTGAAAGTCTATCATATTGGAGGCATTGCAGGCACCAAATTGTGCAAGATATATTTAAATGTGAAGTTCTTTTTTAAACACACTTCGTATTCGAAAATCCTTAAACCAGAAAATCAGAAACAAAGCAGATACATATGTCACAATTCTAACCCAAATTAATTAAATAAATCCTTTATGCCGAAAAATTAAAGCCTGATATCAAATTAATTCTGGTCATTTTTACATTCATTGAGAATTGGGAGCTGCCAGCCACAGACTGCCACCAAGAATGGGCAAGATTAATGATACATTATTTCTTCAGAATTGAATCTACTTTCTTCGGTTTTTTTCAACAGAAGGTTTTGATATTACCCTTTGCGCATTGAACAGACTCTTTCTCTCATTTACATAAGTCGTTCTTTAGTATAATGCTGCATTTTTTCGAATCCTTCTGGCGCTAAAAAACTCGGGTGAATATTTGAATATTGAGGAGACCCATTGTGTAAGAAATATCAATTAAGCAGTTAGAAGAAACGTCTTTATTCCATAAAGATTTATGACATTATAAGATT